>CAWUFW010015523.1:0-210034 GCA_963921515.1 Calotriton arnoldi
TTAAAGGATATGTGTTTAGACCTAAGAATCAGTGAGTGGGTATGTAGTTATTGCTGCTGGAGTGTCTATGGTTTTGAGAATAGCAGTCTGTTATTTAGAGTTGGTGTATCAAAGGTTACATTAGGGTGTGAGAAGATGCATCAAATTATCACATGGATGATGTCAACAGAGATGTCATTTGAGATGTCATCAGTGATGTCATCAGTGATGTCACTGACCATGTCATGAGTGATGTCATATGTGACGTCATCAGCAGTGCATTGCGGGGGCGCGAGTTATAGTTAGCTGAACTAACTATAACGGGGGAATTTCTCTGGTTTTGTACGAGTGAAATGTCCAACTAACTATAACTTTCCCTAAAACCTATAGTTTTTTCAGTGAATTTCTAAGGTTTTTTAAATGCTAATTTCTAACTATAACGTGCCTGAAACCTATGGTTTTTTCAGTGAATTTCAAAGGTTTTTAAATGCTAATTTCTAACTATAACATGCCTAAAACCTATGGTTTTTAAGTGAATTTCAAAGGTTTTTAAATGCTAGTTTCTAACTATGCCTACAGAGGTAGGACATGTGAAGAAAGATGAAGAAAAGCGCAGAAAGAAGGAAGACAAATGCAGAAAGAGGCAACAGAAGTCCAGAAAGACGAAGAAAAGTGCAAGAAGAAGGAAGAGATGTGCAGAAAGAACCAACAGAGGAGTAGAAAGTACTCCTGTGCCCCCAACTTTTTGCTGATTGGTACTGGTGGTAACTGACTCTGTCTCTGGTGGTAAAAGACACTTAGAATACAGTGAAACACCTACATACACTAGGGAACACTATGCGTTGGGGTACCCCTGTGATTAGCATGACCTCCTCTGTATTTGCCATGAGTTAGTGCCTGGGTCATTGGATGAGTACATGGGTACTGACTGGATGATTAGAGTACTGCAAGGAGAGTGGATGGTGAATTTATAAGTGCTTGTGTTTTGGCGGAGTGATTGGATAAGTACATGGTGCTCGCTGGTTGATTGGAGGAGTGCATGGGTAGTGACAGGGCGATGGCTGGACTGCATCAGTAGTGCTCAAGGTAAGTTGGAGGATTAATTCCCCTTGAATCCTGAGGGTCCCTATTTGATAAAAGCCCTGGCGGTGGCGGTCCCCGGGGCTTGGGGGGCCTTGGAGGCCCCCAAACATTAAAAAAAAGCCCCAGGAGGTGGCGATCCCGGGGCTGCGGGGCCCCCGCGGGCCCTGCATATATTTGTTGGCAATGCCCCGGGACCTGGTCCACCCGGGGGTCTCAATTAAATGAAGCGCGGTATCCCGCGCTTCATTTCTTTTTACATTTCGGCGAGATTCGCGACCCCAGTGCGAATTTCGCCAATGTTTTTTAAAAAAAATGCTTTTTTTGGCCCTGTGGGTCCTTGTGGGACCCCCTGAGCAGGCCTAGGGGTCAGGGTGTTTCTACCCTGCCCCCTTTTCTTCTTTTTCACCTTTGTTTCCCTGTTTTCTTGTGACTCGGTTCTACCGAGTCACAAGATGGCTGCCAACACTTCCTGGTTTGGAGTGTTGGCAGCCAATTAAAATGAAGCTCGTGGTCGGGAGGGTTCGCGGATCCACCGCGCCTCTAGATATCGATATTTGTTTTTTACAATTTCTCAGCAACTACCGAACGGATTTACACCATTTTTAAAAAGGTCGCTTTCTGAGCCAAGCAGTTCTCAAATAGCGACAAAGCACTTTTGAATTATTTGTTATCTCTATGTTTTTTTATCCAGTTGACCACTTGATTAAATGTTACGCTTAGGGGAGAAAATGTGGTGTTACCAAGTTGGAGTTTCTGCTTCAGCTCGTCATTCTGTGATTCTGGTCAAATCACTTAATCTCCCCATGCCTACAGCCAAAATGAGTTTGTCCTTGTATGATGTAACCAATGCTCATGTAAAGCCCTCCAATATCTGACCAGCCTGCACTATATAAAACTGCAAAAAACAAAGGATAAAAAGTGTTTTCCACACTTCTGTCATTGGGCTATACGTGGGCTACATCTGGGTGATATTTGTGCTACATTTGGGCTCATTTTTCTCTGGTGGCCATCTTGGGAGACTTCAATTACATTCATTAAACTTTATTCGATCTGATTTAGAAACATAGATCATAAAAGTGTACATAAAAACAGTAAATCCTCTTTCTTAATACAATACAGTGAGAATTAATTAAAACCAGTAGGTAAAAACGGGTGTTACAAAGCCCGGTTCAGAGCAACTTCAGGTTAACAGAATAGTAAAGTTCAATGTTTCGCAAGATCAATCTCATGTACTTCAGTGCAAAATACGCGATAAGGGGTCCAAGTAAGATGCAACGCTCCAATACCTGACCAGTCTGCACTATATAAAACTGCAAAAAACTAAAAATAAAAAGTGTTTTCCACACTTCTGTCATTGGGCTATATGTGGGCTACATGTGGGTGATATTTGTGCTACATTTGGGCTCATTTTTCTCTGGTGGCCATCTTGGGATACTTATTTGTTATGAAGTTTCCTAATTTCCTCATTTACTGCAGTCTCCTCAGTAGGAAATGCTTTCAGTTTTTTACTTTGATTCCATCAAGAAAGCATTCAGATGTGTCACACATTTGCCATAAACTCAGAATGTTAGCACTCTAGTTGCTCATTAGATAACTGTAGTAAAGCTACTGCTCACCAGGGAGTTAACTGGATGTCTACTGCTGGTATTGAAAGTGATTGTTTCAGTCTGCATGTCAGAATTTTCTAATGAAATAGAAGAGGATTTGAGATCTCACTTAAAACATGCCCTAATTTTTCTTTCTGCAGAACTAACCATAATTTCTTTGGCAAAATGAACCCCCTCATTTTTTTCCTTTTTAAATTAAAAGTTTTAAGTGTTACCGGTTTATTCCAATCAAGATGGCTTCAGGTGTGCCATAATTTTGTCATAAGTAAGACTATTAGCGCTCTAGTTGTTCTTTAGAACACTCTGGGAAGCTGCAGTAGAACACAAAGGAATCAACTGGCAGGCTGCTCCTATTGAAATATAACAGGAAGATATTTGTAATCTCACTTAAAACATGTCCTAATTTTTCTTTCTACAGCACTAACCATAATTTCTATGACAAAATGAACCCCTCATTTTGTTCCTTTTTAAATTAAATGTTTTAAGTGTTACCGGTTTATTCCAATCAAGATGGCTTCAGGTGTGCCATAATTTTTTCATAAGTAAGACTGTTAGCGCTCTTGTTGTTCTTTAGAACACTCTGGGAAGCTGCAGTAGAACACAAAGGAATCAACTGGCAGGCAGCTCCTGTTGAAATATAACAGGAAGATATTTGAGATCTCACTTAAAACATGTCCTAATTTTTCTTTCTACAGCACTAACCATAATTTCTATGACAAAATGAACCCCATCATTTTGTTCCTTTTAAATTAAATGTTTTAAGTGTTACCAGTTCATTCCAATCAAGATGGCTTCAGGTGTGCCATACTTTTGTCATAGGTAAGGCTGTTAGCGCTCTAGTTGTTCTTTAGAACACTCTGGGAAGCTGCAGTAGAACACAAAGGAATCAACTGGCAGGCTGCTCCTGTTGAAATATAACAGGAAGATATTTGAGATCTCTCTTAAAACATGTCCTAATTTTTCTTTCTACAGCACTAACCATAATTTCTAAGACAAAATGAACCCCATCATTTTGTTCCTTTTTAAATTAAATGTGTTAAGTGTTACCAGTTTATTCCAATCAAGATGGCTTCAGGTGTGCCATACTTTTGTCATAGGTAAGGTTGTTAGCGCTCTAGTTGTTCTTAAGAACACTCTGGGAAGCTGCAGTAGAACACAAAGGAATCAACTGACAGTCTCTGCCCTTGCTGGATTTACATGTTTTACTGAGAATGTCAGACTTCATTCTCACATGACTGAGAAAGATAATGTGAATTTACAGAAAATATGCTCTCATTTTAGCTTCTGGAGCACCTTCCAAACCTCTGTGGGACAAGCATGAGAAAATTGTTTTCTCTCAAACATGATTCATGAAATCCCAGCAGAAGGTTTTTCACAGGGTAAAATCACCTTAGAACACACCACAATTCCTAAAATTAGTATGGTACCATCAACAAATGAATTCTAATGTAACTAAAGTCTGTTATCACCCTTTATAGTTCTCCTTTTGGTGACCCTCAAAATCTTCTATTCACTACAATGCATTTCATTGGGGTGCTATAATGTATATTGGTCCCAAGATGGCTGCCAACACTTCTTGGATGAAGTGCTGACAGCCAATCAGATCTCACGATGACATGTGTGGTTAGGCTCCGCCCAGATATATAAAGCTCTTTTTTCCTTTAATATTTAAAAAACTACTGAATGGATTTACACCATTTTTGAAAAGGTCGCTTTCTGAGCCAAGCAGTACCTTTATGCCAAATTTGGGGTAAATCCATTCAGTAGTTTCCGCTGTAGCCTTGCACAAAGTTCCCTATGGGAAATTGATTTTTTGACTCTTATTTTTTGAATTTCTCAGCAACTACTGAACGGATTTACACCATTTAACAAAAAGGGCTCTTTCTGAACCAAGGGCTACCTTTTGCAAAATTTGGTGTAATTCCGTTCAGCAGTTCGGGCTGTAGCTTTGTCTAAAGTTTCCTATAGAAAATAACATGGAGAAAACACGTTTTGGGACCCCCTTTTTCTCGGCCCCCGCTTGCTGAATCACCCCGAAACTTTCAAGATAGGAGCGGACCGGAGCGCTCCACGAGTTTTGAAAATTTCGCGAAGATTCGTCGACCGGCACCAAAGTTATTGGGAATAGAATGTTGTGAATTTCCTATGGAAAATAGGTCCTAACTATAACTACCTACTGGCGACCGCCAGTAGGTAATATATATATATATATATATATATATATATATATATATATACACATACACATTTATGTAATGGCACATGATGAAACTACAATTGTAAAGGCCAAAGAAAGACTACAAATGTGAACTTTTCTTTTATGTTTATGGCGTGATTTGCACATGTGATTTCAATTGCACAGGCACTGGGCACTTTAAAAGACTCAATGTAACGTGAGAACTATGTCATGTGATCAAGGCTCCCGTGTGAGCTGAAACGCGTTATGCCGATTTTGCACTAAATAAACGAAAAACAAGCACTTACTTTGTGGTCCGGTTCCGTTTTTTGGAGTATCCAGTGAGAGGACGGAGACGAATGGATATATATATTATCTACTGGCGGTCGCCAGTAGATAGTTATAGTTAGGACCTATTTTCCATAGGAAATCCACGACATTCTATTTGAAATAACTCTCTTGCCGGTTGACGAATCTTCGCGAAATTTTCAAACTTTATGGCCCGCTCCGGTCCGCTCCTACCCTGAAAGTCTCGGGGTGATTCATCAAGCGGGGGCCGAGAAAAAAGGGGGGTCCCAAAACGTGTTTTCCCCATTCATTTTCCCATAGGAAACTTTAGACACGGCTACAGCCCGAACTGCTGAACGGAATTACACCAAATTTGGCAAAGAGGTAGTTCTTGGTTCAGAAAGAACCCTTTTGTTAAATGGTGTAAATCCGTTCAGTAGTTGCGGAGAAATTAAAAAAATAAGAGTCAAAAATCAATTTCCCATAGGAAACTTTATGCAAGGCTACAGCCCGAACTGCTGAACGGAATTACACCAAATTTGGCAAAGAGGTAGTTCTTGGTTCAGAAAGAACCCTTTTTGTTAAATGGTGTAAATCCGTTCAGTAGTTGCTGAGAAAATCAAAAGTAAAAACACATATATATCTGGGCGGAGCCTAACCACACATGTCATCGTGAGATCTGATTGGCTGTCAGCACTTCATCCTGCAATTGCTGGCAGCCATCTTGAGACCAATATACATGATAGTACCCCATTGAAATGCCTTGTAGTGAATCAAAGATTTTGAGGGTTACCAAAAGGAGAACTATTAAGGGTGATAACAGACTTTAGTTACATTAGAATTCATTTGTTGATGGTACCATACTAATTTCAGGAATTGTGGTGTGTTCTAAGGTGATTTTACCCTGTGAAAAACCTTCTGCTGGGATATCATGAATCATGTTTGAGAGAAAACTATTTTCACATGCTTGTCCCATACAGTTTTGGAAGGTGCTCCAGAAGCTAAAATGAGAGCATATTTTCTGTAAATTCACATTATCTTTCTCAGTCATGTGAGAATGAAGTCTGACATTCTCAGTAAAACATGTACATCCAACAAGGGCAGAGACTGTCAGTTGATTCCTTTGTGTTCTACTGCAGCTTCCCAGAGTGTTCTAAAGAACAACTAGAGTGCTAACAGCCTTACTTATGACAAAAGTATGGCACACCTGAAGCCATCTTGATTGGAATAAACTGGTAACACTTAAAATATTTAATTTAAAAAGGAACAAAATGATGGGGTTAATTTTGTCATAGAAATTATGGTTAGTGCTATAGAAAGAAAAATTAGGACATGGATCAAGGGAGGGTTCCCCAGGGTTGGTGGGTGGGGGGTTCAAAGGTCAAGGGTTGCACATTTTCATTTGTAATTATGAGCACTGGGTATGGAGCATTAGGGAAAAAATAAAAAATAAATATATCCTCATACATGACATTAGCCAGCATACTAGAAAGAGGTGTTCAGAGGGCAAGGAAGTAATAGGAAATGTATAATCAGCAAATTAGAATACTATCTTGGAATGTAAATGGCCTGAGGATGCATAGGAGAAGGAGGAAGATCTTAGAATTAATTAAGCTCTCTGAAAATGACATAATATTACAGGAGACTCATCTTCGGCAAGAAGAATGGGATGAGATTCTTAAATCAAACAAGTGGATAATACAGTCGGTATGCACTAATCAATCATGTAATGTCAAAAGAGTAGCCATACTATTTAAAAAATCAGCAAATGCTAAAATAGAGAGCTCCATGGTGGACAGAGGGGGTAGATGGGTAAAAGTCAACATCAAAATTGACAAGTTAGGATTTACATTGGTAGGATATTATGGTCCCAATGTAGACGACCCGTCCCCCCTTGGTGAGCTATATAGGCACCTTTTAGATGCTAAGTATAATATTATCATGGGGGGGGATTTCAATATTTTGATGAATCCTGCCCTGGATAGATCTTCAACCAAGCACACAGTTAATGCCCCAAAAATGAGAAAGAACATACAGCAGTTTGTCAAGAATCTTGGTTTATTGGATATTTGGAGACTCAATGCCGGCACTAGGAAAGAGTTTACGTACCGAAATAAGAATTACTCGCATGCTTCCAGAATAGATTTATTTCTTGTTGACGTAAGATTGAGTAAAAACATTCCTACGGTTATGCACCAACCTGAGCACCTTTCAGACCATGCAGCAGTGAGGTTAGTAATCTTCATGGAAAAACAACCAACCGAGTATAGATGGACATTAGATAGAACACTTTTGTGGAAACAGTTGGTGGTAGATGCTATAAAAAAATATGTGGCGGAATTTCTTGAAATAAATGGAGAGACTGCAGCGCCACATATTGTGTGGGATAATTTTAAGGCCTAGCTCCGGGGAAGAATAACAAGCTATGCAGCATTTAGAAGGAAAGAAGGGAGAAGGGAGTTAAGAGAATAGAAGGTTAAAATTGCAAAAGTGCAGAAAAGCCTCTTTGAGTGTCACAATCCCACTTTAAGAAACTAGCTCCAGGTTAAGCTAAATGAGGCAAAAGAACAACTAGTTGAGTTCTCGGAGAGAAGGATTCGAGAGCGATGGGATGCCAGCAAAATGGCCCACTATGAATATGGGGAAGTGTGCGGGAAACTTCTTGCATGGAAGACAAAGCAAGACCAGCTAAGAAATGAGATAGAGGAGGTGCAGATTGGTGCTACCCAAGAACGATGTGTGGATGACTATAGTATTGGGATGGCATTTAGGGATTTCTTCCAAGACTTACATACGGAAGATATGAAGGCTACCCAAATAGAATTGAATGAATGGTTGAAGCAAGACCCTCTTCCTAGGGTAGACATTAATCAACAATCATTTCTAAATCAAGAACTTACCATCCTAGAGATTGAGAAATCTATTGCCCATTTAAAAAGAGGGAAAGCTGCAGACCCAGACGGCATTCCTAATGAGTTGTGCAAGGTCTTAAAAGAAGTGTTGGTTTTACACCTAAATAAATTACTGAATAGCATTTATGTTCATCATGCACCTCTTCCAGCCTCATGGAAAGATGCAGTTATAACACTAATTTTAAAACCAACTAAAGATCCCTTGAAGTGTGAGTCTTATAGACCAATCTCTCTCTTGAACAGTGACTACAAAATTTGTACGCAAATATTAGCCACAAGGTTAAATAGTGTGTTAGGTGACATTATTCATGAGAACCAAAAGGGCTTTATGAAACACAGGCAGCTTCATGACCTAACACATGATTTGGTTAGTGCAATTGACATAGCTACTACAACTAAGTCTCCCTTAACTGTCATAATGATCGACGCGGTCAAAGCTTTTGATCGAGTTAGCTGGCCTTATTTATATGGAGTCATTGAACAAAATGACCTAGGCAGCAATTTTTTGGAAGCCATACGATCAATATATGACACGCCAACAGCAAGGTTAGTGGTAAATGGGTCCTTTTCACCTAAGATCATGATAGGACGTGGCACCAGACAGGGGTGCCCCTTGTCACCACTACTTTTTAATTTGTATCTAGAACCCCTTGCCAGGAGAATCAGGTCAGAAAATGGGATCCCCCTTTTAGATATCTGGATTGGGCAAAAAGTAAGCATTATATGCTGACGATTTGTTGATCTACACATCCAATCGGGAGGCAGCACTACCTCTTATAATGGGAATCACAGAAGCTTTTGGGAAAATCTCTGGCTATTTAATAAATAACGACAAAACGGAGACCATGACATGGAATGGCTTAGCAAACTCTCTATTAGAAAAGCCAGAGATCAGATATCTTGGTGTAAGAATAGTCAAGGATCTGGACAAGATGGCTTTCATCAATTTTAATAGAATTTATCTGGAAACTAAGAAGCTTTTGGAATCGTGGATGCATCTACCTTTGTCAATTCTGGGTAGAGCAAATCTGGTTAAGATGATGATCCTCCCCAAATTTACTTTCATCTTTAATACCTTACCGCTACACTTCAAGACCGAATGGTTTAGGAAATTGCAAGGAGACTTGAGCAGTTTCGTATGGAAAAATAAAGCGGTGCGAATAGCCTGGAAAAAACTGCGCAAAAAGAAAATAGACGTGGGATAGCATTACCGGATTTTCAATTATATCATTGGGCTTTTTTTCTAAAAAACACCAGACATCTCCTAATGGACAATACGCAAAGTATTCCCCCTCATTTACAGGTGTTGAGAAAGAATCTCCGGGATGAAGGAAATTCCTTCTTATTTAAATATGGTCACCCCAAATTTTTTAAGAAAATCAGGTTCAAGGTGTTACTAGCAGCCTGTAAAGTATGGGTCCAAGTTAAACGGATCTTGGGAATACCTTACCATAGCTGCAATGCCCCGATCTGGAACTCACCAGGCACTCCCGAGTGTCTCTTGGATGCCTTAGCCTTACCTTTATTAGCAGCGGGTTTGATACAATGGGGGCAGCTTTTCGATCAAGGCTTATTGATATCATGGGACATATTAGCAGTAAAAACGAACTTCACATTATCATGATTTAAACATCTTCAATTTACAAGGTGGTTACATAATCAGCCGCAAATTGGGCTGGAAACAGAGTGGGAGGGCGAGTTAGTGAAAGATCAAAGCTATGTGAAGGAGGTATCCAAATGGTATTGGATGTTGGTGGAAGCAGAGGATCGCACCCTAAAGGCGCCAGAGGAGATATGGAGGTCGGACATGCCAGAGTCAGATATACAAAGTTTATGGCAAGTATCAATGGCTACACTTTGGCTAACAGTTAGATCTGCACCATTGAGGAGGAACCATTTTATACTCTATACAGAGCGTATTGGTCTCCAAAGAAGCTGTCCAAGATGGGTGGAAGCAAGAGAAAACAATGCCCCAAGTGTATGCTGGAAAATGAGGATGACGTCCATCTGCTATGGCAATGTCCGGTAATCCAAATCTTCTGGCACGAGGTGGGAGATTTTGCATCAAGAATGTTTGGGGCCAAAATAGAGGTAAGCCTTGAACTGGTTATATTTGGGCTATCACTTAGGAGTGGTAGAAACTATCTACTGAAGAAATCTCAGGCCTACTTGCTATATGTGATGATAATAATTGCACGCAGCCAAATTTGCACGAAATGGGTAGCTCAGAATGCACCATCACTGTGTGAGTGGATCGCATATGTTAGATATATCTGCAGGTTTGATTGTATAAAGGGGTCTGCCAAAAGGATAAGAATGTGGGGTCCACTACAGGACATACAGGTAGAACCCACTTAAGGGGAAACACATTATTTGAATACTTATTCGTAACATTTCTAACTGTTCAATGATTAAGACACATCTCAACTATGAAGGAGAATGGTGTGGTCGAGCAAATCTCCATCATATATAGTTTGAAGACGGCCCAAAGGGTTTCAAAGACTAAGCTATTCTAAATATTCGCCTCAGTTAGACCTTTTATAGCTCAGATCTTAGGCCTGTGTTATGTATGAGGACGGAAAAAAAAAACATTCCTAATGTGTGCAGCTTCAGGACACATAATGAGGATGCTCGGGAGTGGTAAGTTGAAGAGAAGCCCTGAGCAATATTTAGGTGAGTGGGATTCTAGCGCAATGACAGCCATGAATCTAAAACTCTGATCTTCACATTTCATCTCAACATTTGACTGGTGCTTGTGAAAGTTATTACACTAAAACTGCTTGTGTTAAAGCAGCCTTCTCCAATGAGTAGTTCATGAGCTACTGGTAGCTCTCCAGCTACCCGTGAATAGCTCTCCTGTGTGCAGCCCAGACTACTAAATTATAAGCTTTTGATTGGTTGAATTTATATACGTATACCAAAACTGAAAAGTGAGAATTTGAGCTAAAAATGTGTGTATTTTCAAAGCCCATAATTTCCCAAAAATATTTAAAACTGATAAATGATACTCATGCATCATCAGAAGATTTATTACTAATATTATTACCTTGGTATTATAACCTTAATGCCAGGGGTATTCCAGATGTGGCTGTTATGTATTACCCTTTTAGAGGCATTCAAAATTGACAAAGACTTTTTTACATTAGTTTTTGGTAACCCTGCTCGGAGGTGATCACGGCTGGTAATATTGCATAGGGTGGCCACTCATATAATCTTTTCTGGTGTGTAGAGCACTAATAATATTAGTAGCTCGGAATGATTGTCATTGAACATAAGTAGCTCTAACTACTGAAAAGTTGGAAACTCCTGTGCTAAAGCATCTCTTAGGCATTGTGAACAAAACACATGGGATGAGTTTAGAAACTGGGCTTCGTTCGCAATCTAGACACGGAAGTGGTCCAATCACAGGGGCTTATTTATGAGAGCCCTGCGTCACTTTTGCACCACGTAAAGTGGTGAATGCATGATGCAGGGCTCTTGTAAAGATTTATGAAGCCATGCAAAGCCACCCTGCATGGCTTTGAGTAACCTCATAAATCATGAGTAGGGCAACGCAGTACAAATCGCTGCTTCGCCTTACTCTGGGCCCGGGAGGCATTCTTGTGCGTTGCGGTGGGTATTCCCACGCAACACCCTTGGAATTTGACGCTGCCCCAGATTTATAAAGTCATATAATCCTGGGAAAGCATCAAAACCTTACGCCTCCCGAGGTGAGGTGTAACGAGGAGAAATGTGTTTATTTCTCCTCTTTTTTTCCTCTTTCCATGTGTGCTGCATTCTGTGGCACACATAGAAAGAGGAAAACACCTTGTAGGACTCTTTTTGTGCAGGAAGGTGAGCCACTTCCTGCACAAAAACAATCCTGCCTGCAATGAAGGCACCATTGCACCATGGTGCAAGGGTGCCTACTAGGCCTGGGCGGAGTTCGCGAAGTGCCAGAAAAACTCAGCCGTACTCCGCAGAGTACCTCTAGTGGCGGAGTCTGTTAAGTCGTGCTGCTCTCACTGATTTTTAGCGCCGGAGTTCATCCTGTGCTGTAAAATCAGTGTGGATGCCCTTTCGCATCGCGCAAGAGGGCGATGCTGCTTTCTGTCGCTTGAGTAGACATTCTGTTTGAGCAGCAGCTTCCTCAATGCGAGTGGCAGATTTCTCAACATGAGCGGTCGCCTGCATGACACCCCGCGTTGAGAAATCTTGCCAGGTGGAGGTTTAGCACGTAATTTTTTCGCGCGAGTGCTCGCCAAGTTTACGTTGATCAGCAACTTGAGAGAAAAAACTCCTCTCCACATCACTTTGCAGAGTTTTTCGGAACTCTGCGCGGAGCAGAATTATTCGCCCACCCCATGTGCAAGATGCCTTGCTGCGCTGCCCTTCGCCAAAATGTCATAAATGAGGCCCGCATTCCTTTGATCGGACTACATAGATCAAATAATGTTTTTTGCAGTAAATGAGTTGTTGTAATACAAACTATCTCCTATTAGCTAAAATAAAACAGGTGCAGGTGAACTGATCCCTCAGGACGTGTTCCCAGATTTGTAGATTGGGTGAGATTGTGAACTATTGACACATTGTGCCCCCTGTTCATTGAAGCATTGTTCCCGTTTCTTGACACTGCTTGCTTTCAGTGACCAGAGCAAAAGCAGACGCAGGCTGTTAAAGGGAGCTATTAACGCTCTATCAGGCACATGCATCAAGGTAGGATTTTGCGAGTCCTTAATTGCGATTATTAAGGAATCGCAATTAAGGACTCGCAAAGCCTATGCATGTAGGAATCGCTATAAAAATAGCGATTCCTACACATTCCTTATTTGTGACTCGCAAATTGCGAGTCGCAAATAAGGAATGGCTTCCCATTCATTCCTATGGGCCTACAGGCCCATAGGAATGAATGGGAAATTGCAAGCGCAATTTGCGAGTACCAATAGGTACTCGCAAATTGCGCATGCAATTTCAAGGGTGCAAGGGTGTCAAAAGGACACCTTGTTGCACCCCTGAAATTGATCTGTGCACATATGTTGCGCACACACATGTCCCAAGGACATGTGTGTGTCCTTGGGACATGAAAAATGCACTTTAGTGCATTTTTCAAAGTTTTCGCTATTTACCATGTGGTATGATTCCACGGTAAATAGCGGGCCCAAATAGCGAAATCGCCATTTTTAAAGGCATCTTGCATTGCATTTAAGGAATCGCAATTTGCGATTCCTTAAATGCAATCGCAATTTAAGAAATCACAAAAAATTGCGATTTCTCAAATTGCGAGTGGCAAGTTGTTTCATGCATCGCAAAAGCTAATTTTGCGATCGCAAACGGCCGATTTTTGCGAATCGCACCGTTTGCGATGGCAAAAAGCTTTGATGCATGTGCCCCTATATTACTTTCAATCCTGTATTTCTTTTTTCTACTTCTTAAAATTCAGTTCACTCTCTGTATTATTTCTTCGCTGCTTATCTTTTTGATGTATTCTTCCACGTTTTAAATAAGTGATGAAAGGTCACATCCTTCTGTATTTCTCTGTTGAAGTCTGCTGCAAATTCAGTCCCTCAGGAAATCAGCATAATGTCAGCAATTAGGGTGTGTATAAAGACAAGCCTGCTAAAGCTGAAGCCCCATCAAATCTGAGAATTAAGTGAAATTTCATAGTCTGTGGACAGGTGAAACTGTCCCAAACAGGAAATGCGTTGTATTTTAAAAAGGGTTTTCAAATAATCTTACTAAAACTTACACATCAACATTTTCCCCTCTGATAAATCCTATCTCTCCTGTGTCCCCTCATCAGTTCAATAAGAAAAAGAATGCAGCTTAGTGTGCTTTGCACGTTTGTAATTGTGAATTAAGCCAAAATGTTCAAATTCACCAAAGACATTTGTACTTACGAGTGAGGAGATGTGCGAACATAAGTGCAGGTTCCTTGAATGTTTTAAACAAAATCGCATCTACGAAAGAAACATTGGTGTACAAAGCAATATGGGTCCCATTGTAGACCAGGCAATACAGTATAATTGGCGGTATATGAATATTACTGACAACTGAGGAACAATGTACAAGATATTGGCCAAACAGTATAAAGCACTGGTCTAGAAATAACACTCTGATGTGCCGCAGCCGGCACATTATGGCAAAAAATCTTCAGGCCATCCTAAAGTTTCATACAGCCAACAAACTCATTTTTAGGCCTGCTCCCCTCTTCACTGGTTTTGAAGTGAATAGAGAAAATGCAGTATTTAGCCCACTTAGCTTTTAATCCTGATAGTATCCCATAATAGTTAGGGCTGCTATTGTTTCTTTCACTGTTATGCTCCTTTCTCTGCCTTCCTTGTGAGTAATATTTACAAATGGTTCCAAAGCTAGACCAAAGATCCTCAGGGACAGATGACAGTCTTGAAATGTTCCCCTTTATAACTTGTAAGGGTGTAATATTGCGTGACGAACATGAACCCTAGAAGTGGGATCTCAGGCCTATCTGTTTCAGAGCTACAAACATAGCTCCTGATGACCTCATGATATTGAAGTCTATCTGGAAAATACACAGACAGCCTTACACCAAAGCAAAGCACTAAACCATCACCATCAATAAAACCGCTAACAGAAGCAAAACACTTTTTAGGACAATTAGATACTACCTCAACTTCCCTCCTAATCCACCTATCCCACACTCCACAGACAAGCACAATTCCATCAACTTATTCTTTAGGGAAAAAATAAAGAAGAGCTGATAGCACCAAGCCAGCCTCTCCTTTTACATACACCCCTTCTTGTGGAATTCCACAAAGGTCATCCTTTAAATTCCTGTCTCTCACAGAACTCATGGACCTACTCAACTCCCTCAAAGCCAATTCCTATGAAGATTATGTCTTACCTTTGTCCTTCATCAAATCTCTCTCCGGGGAAGCCCCTAAAATCTATTTTCAATGCCTCCCTCACTCAAGGCATCTTACCAGAAACTTGCAGGGCAGGGCAGTTTCTCTGACTCTTAAAGAAGCCTTCATTAGGCCCGGATGATCTTGCAAACTACAGGCCCATCACATACCTGCCCTTCATCTGCACGATCACTGAAAATCAGCCTGCTCTCAACTCCAAGATCACATCAGTACTAATCATCTCCTGCATGACTGCAAATCTGGGTTCAAATCATGCTGCCACATGGAGCTCACTACCTTTACAATCTATATAATGCCCTCCTGACCACAGATGAAGATGAACCCTGCCTCCTGATAATGCTGGGTCTCTCAACTGTCTTCTACATGGTTGAACATCCAACCCTCATCCACACCCTGGAGTCTTGAATGGGATTCACCGGCAATGTCCTTCATTGGTTCTCCTCCTACATTTCTAATCAACACTAGTTTGTTTACATAAGCTCTTACAGGTCCCCAAAATCCCTATCATCTGCAGAGTTCTCCAGGGTTCTATACAGTCTCCTACCATCGACAACCTCTGCAAGGAGCCCTACTCACAGATCTGAATAGGATCAACATTCACCAATACGACGATGATGCACAGCTCTACATGGAAGTTCCCTCTGCTCCACCAATTCAATGCCTCAAACACTGACTGCACCTCATCTAGACCTGGATGTCCAATGACTACCTTCATCTCAACCTAACGAAGACAGAATTCCTGTTATTTGCCAAGAACAACAAATGAGAAATAGTACAAACTTGCTTAACAACAGGAAGCTTGATGCCTTCAAACCCTAACTTTCACTTAAAGCCAAGTCACTTTGATTCATCTTGGGCACCAACCTCACCCTCAAGGAACACATTGCCAAAAAAGAGGACCAGATAAAAACTCTCTCTTCTAAAGAAAGTGAAGATGTTTTTTCCAGAAAGCGATTTCAGAATTGCTCTTCAAGCCCTCTCAGACCTGGATGGTAGTAACACTCTGCTCCATGGCCTCCCACCCTCCACACTGGCACCCCTTAAGGGCATCCTACAGGCTGCAGAACATCTAATCCAGGACTGGAAGAAATATGATCACATCCTCCCCATACAGATGGAACTACATAGGATCCACTGGCCCACCCGCACAATCTTCAAAACCAGTTGCATCATTTTCAAAGGCATCCTGACCAGCAACCTTGCTCATCTTGTGGACAAGCTCAAAATCTATGGTGTCTCTTGGCATATCATTAAACAGTCCACCATTAGACTGGAGACTAAGAAATCACACACAAAAAAGCGCATAAGGTCCAGCCCAAAACTGCTACAATTTAGGAAAGAGTTAAAGGCACATCTTTTTGTAGAACACCACATCACAATGCAGTAACAAGTCAATAACCAGCTACTTCTCCTGACACTTCTTGAGCGGTTGATTGCCTTTAGGACTGTACAACACTCCACTGCATTTTCAGCTAGGTTTGTGCTATACTAATGCCATATACATACACAAATACATTTAAGAAAGGGAACCTCTAGCCAAGTGTGTCAGACGCCTTCTGTATGTTAACAACTATCATCATTGCTTAGGATGTCTGTATCAGGGAACCATCCGATAAACTGAATAGTCGTCTAATGTTCAAGGAGATATTAAATCCAAGAATAAACCCATTTTCAGCTGAATGGATCATCAAGGGAAGCAATGTTAGAGGTCTTCCAAATAGGATTTTACTAAGGATCTTATAATGTTTGTTTAACATATATAGTGGCCTACAATGTCCTTTTTAATGCATCTCTCCCAGTCCTGAAAAGAAACACAAAAATGGCCTCTCATGTTCAGCCTCATAAAAGGGTCACTGAATACAGTTCAGCAAATTTGGGTGCTAAAATACCGATATAGGTGGAATGAAACATGACTGATAGGATGTCCGCACCAGATATCTTTCCCAAGCCATGTCTTTCACTGCTAGCCTTTTTCTGATGATTTGATTGTATTGTTCAGGGTGTTTACCCGATGCTTTGGCAGAACATTTACATCTACCTTCCTCTGTCACTAATCCTCCAATTCCCAGCCATCTGCCTCTCCATGCTATTTGTATTTTTGTTATCTCTTTCTGCAAGTACACCATGTTCCCTCTGGCCACAGGAATACTAGTAAATTTTGTTATTTCCATTTAGGCCTAGAAAGCAATGCCAAGAACTTCCCTACTTTATCACCCGTTGCATGAGACCTTGCTAAATATTCCCTATAGTCAAGCATCTCAAACTTAATAATAGGTGAGCACACCATGCCCTCTAATGTTTTATTCTGTCTTGTTCCCCAGGTCCCTATGATCTACCCACTCCAGGTCCCCCATTTTTTATTCGTGGTCATCAATTTCTTGCCCTGAGACACGCCATACTCCTGATACTATCTTCACACAATGACGTCTCATAACAACTTTGAAGGCTTACAATAGTGGCATCTGACTCTGTGCCTTTATTTTCTTTAAAGTGATTTATCTCCTCTTAGATCATAATTTTATATGCAAAGTCCTCAAGAGCACTGTCATGCAGCCTCCACATGGGACAATCCACTAACAGCTTGCGCAAATGAATTTTCATCAATGAAGGATTATGATAAAAAAATGTCTGCATTGCACCATGAACATTACGCTTCCATGTGCACGTATCACCATAGACCCACTGTTATCCAAACTTAAAAAAACACCCCAACAAACCCTTCCAAGAGACAATGGCCTAACGTTCATCAACAAGCAAGAGAGCAAATTTAGACTCCTGAATAACCCATCTTAGTGGGTGAAGAGCAGAGTATGGGGAGAGGTATTCTCTACAGCTCATCCAACAGCCAATGCCACTGCTAATCAACGTATGCAAGCTGTGTTTCAGTAGTCATCCACAGCTTACTTACTTTGGATAAATTAACACCAGCACTACTTTCATAGCCGTACAAGCCTCCATAACACAAGGGAAGAGAGCCTTAACGAGTCATCTGCTGAAAGTTGTGTGATTATTGGTGTATCATTATCTTCACCAGAGGTAAGATCTGAGTCTTGCTCAGTGTCAAATGAATCTCTAGCAGTACTGATAAATTAACATCAAGGTAGAGAGGCCACGTCACTCTGCATCATCAAAGACACTGTTTGCATTTATAGACTTTTTAACCTCAAATAATTCCTACCAGGTGTGTGGGTCTAATTAAGTCAATGACAGGAAACAAAGACTACAATACCCAGAATACATTTGGTTATCACACAAAAGAACGAGATGGTAAACAGTGTTTGTGATGGCATGGAGTGAGGTGGCCACCCTTCCTAATAGCTTACTGTCTTGAAATTCCTTTGCTGCTGCTACTACCTCATCTTTTGCTACTTGCACCTGATATTGTGATGGCTTTGGCAACCAACTGTATCTGTGTGTCCTTTATATTAGTGAATCAGACTTTTCAACATGCACAGGGGTAATGTTACAGGCCTTTTCAGCTGGGCCACATATCTTCTTCAGTAATTTTAGTACAGTACAATTCGGTGGTACAGAAACCCCAGGGTGATCAGTCTCTTGTGGGGTCAGAGGGGTCAGAACAGGGCCAGCTCAACATACAGAATTCCAGCTGTGATAATAGGGTTAGTGCCCTACCTAAGGACATCTTCAGTGGAACATGTGACATTGACTTTAAATGGCAAACATATCAGAACTGCATCCATTGATGGATTAACTTAATGTCTGAAGCGCCATATGTCGGTCTGCCCATCTGCCCCAACTGTTTCAGTATTGGGCACCTATCCCCGCCTTCTCACCAAAGTTGTCCAAGCAGTTCTCTCTCAGCTCTGCCGCTGGACCCCCCAGTCGTGTAGGATGAATTGCGGTCAAACATACCCAGACCTCTTTGCCATCTACCTTTGTCCTGCACTGTTGCTCAGAGGTGCGAAACAGCCTCATGGGTGTTCTCTACTCCTGTTGTGGTCCTCATTCCACTGTGCTGCGTTCACAACATATTGGATCCGGTCTCTGAATGATGGGGTCTGGTCTACACCCTTTTCTTCATTCTCCTTGGCTTTTCCTGCTGGCCTCTGTGCATCACCCACTCCAATTCTCCTTCTTTCAGTCCAGGTCTAAGGATGATCTCAGCTGCCCACCCCCAGAATGACTCTTTTGATGACACTGCAGGTGCAATGTACTTCTCAATGTCACTACAGCTGCCTTCTTTGTTCGGCTTCACCTCCTCACCAGCATCCACTCGGTGCCTCTTCCTATGACTTCACTTGGTTCCACCAGCTGCTCCTCCAAAGTCTCTGATGCTAGATTATGCCAGTATGATATATTTTGTTACTGGATCAGCTCCAAATGGGGTGGTCGATGGGGAGCTCAGGAACTTCCCAAGCTGTTGCCCTATGAGCCTCATGCCACATCCTCCCAGGCCTGTACACCTCATTAGGGCTCGCACATCCAATCTTGCCCAGTTCCCAGCCCTGTGATCATAAGTGCTTAATCAACACATCTCAGTTCCTACATATCTTCCTTTGAAAAACATTAAACTATTAAAATTGGAAATACATGAGCTGACCAGATCTCTAAATGCATGCCCTTCCACTATAATACGACCTTTATTTAAATTTTGTTCATAGACATATTAAACATACTGCCGGGGGGAGCACCAATCTGATACATTCCATGCTTATAGACATAGTTTTTGCGTACAATTTCTCTGAGGGTGACCTGGAACCTTTGCAACCTTGTGGAGTCAGGGCTTTGGCAGCTCTGTGATGCCTGATATTGTTGTGGGCCTGCGAAAGCAAGCTCATGCCTAGTGTAGGCTGCAATGGGCTCTGTGTGGCGCTGTGGCCCTAAGGCTCCTGACGGGAGCCCCTGATTGCTGCTGCAGGGGCCACAGAAGAGAAGAGACTGGCAAATGAATAGCTGCTGTAGGACCTGGTGCCAGAGACTCTTTCACCAGGGTCCCTTCTAAAACCACCTAAGTGCCTGCACTCTGGGTGCATGCCTCCAGCCTGGCCTGGGGCTGAGGGCATGGTGTGGTGTGGCTGCTATGGCCTCCTGTCCCTCTGGCAGGTGAATTAGACACAGTGCCCTGACGCGTGAAGTGGCAGGGGATCTTGGAACACAAGCCCTTAGCGACAACCTGAGAAACTGGAAAATAAAGTGAAGGACATATTGGAGGCCCGTGTCTGGCCCATGAGACTCTGGCAAATACAGGTTTGTGACTTACAGGACTATATATGCTCTCCTATGATATATGCGGAGGCGTGACTCAGGTGATTTGTGCTCTTCTGCTTGCATGTTAGCGGGAACTTGTGAGCGGATTGAACCTGTCCCACATGGCCCGCACTACAGGTGCTGGGGGATGCCCTTCTGTGGCCTGGTACCCTCTGTATTCCCATAACATCATTGAACGCTAGCCTGGCTTTATAGTTGGGTGCTGAGCCTCAGTCTGTGGAATGGAAAATTCAGGTACATGCCTGGCTGGGTTATTCCGTTGAAGGTGCAACGTAGAACATAAGGCTCATATAGCGCCATCTTTGGTGAGAAAGAGGATAGCAGTGATTCCAGTGTCCCCCCAGTGGTCCAGAGTGGTGTTGGTGGTGGCCCCCTGTGTGGTGGGGAATGCAGAAGTGGCATGATTGACAATTTGGAGGTTGCAGTCATGCCTGAGGGATCTCCCTCTACATGGGAGACAATCTGGACATTGTGTGATAACATATTTTATGCCCACCCCCGCACCTCCCTCAGCTTGCTACGGTCATACACAAACTACAACAAGTAGCTTGGATGTACCCACAAGACATGGGCAAAGGGAATCTCAAGCAGTCAAAACTTATATTTGACACTAGGTGCGGAGGACAAGTAAGCAGGGCAGAGACCACTTCAGAGTCTTTGAGCCTTGGGGCTGTGTCCATAGATTGTGTCGTCAAGATGCTGGTATTGGAGGAGCCTGCAGACAATAGACAATAAAATTGAGAGGTTAACCTTGCGAATGGACATAATGAAAACCAGATGGATAAAAATCAAGAGTGGATTGAGGCATTAAAACAGGCTTTCAGATGCTGAAGTCGCAACCAACAACGGCAATTAGAAACTACTTAATATCGAAATACTTAATATCACACTTAGCCACTCTTTGAGGGCCTGCAATGGCCGATTCCCCTCTGATAGTCCGGGGAATTTTACTTTCAATAAGCCGGGACAGGCATCTATAATTGACTATATATTGGTCGATGTTCAATTATGGCATAAGATTAGGGATTTTGCTGTTATTTCCCGACATAGAAAGTGACCACAACCCGCTGGCCCTGGAATTAGCCCTTCCCATGCTCAATGACCCTAAAAATACTCCTGTACATCCTGCCCCAAACTTAGTATTGATTGAGGAGAGGTAGGAGGGTACGCTGGGGGGCTTTTGTACAGACACCAGAGAAAGTGGCGACTTTATATCAGCAATTTGCCCCCTTCCTGGAAACTGCTTTTCAGTTGCCTGTAAATAATTGGGACGTGGCATCGCAATTGGCGATGGGAAAAAACTACCAGGATCTACTATCTACATTGGCTCCGTTTTTCTATAATAGTGAGAAGACCACGCAAAACTTTAAACCTAAGCACCCATGGTACGACAAAACATGTAGGAAAGCTAAGCAGGCCTTGGTAACTAGAATCGGAGAGAATGATAAATTACGAATAAAAGAAGCTAGAGCCTTCTACAAAAAAACTACAGCTGATGCAAAAACTAACTGGGAGATAGATAAATGGGAGGCCATTAAAATAGCTCTTGATAACCACGATATGCGAGGCTTCTGGAATTTAGTCAAGACAGGGAAACCCGAAGGCCATTTGGCCCTTGGACCCAATCTGGGGAAGAAGCTTGGAGATCCCACTTCAAATCTTTATACTCGCGGCCTGTAGTAGGGGTAGAAGATTGCAGCGAAGTATTAGCGGCCGCTGAAGTAACCCCCAAACTTGAATACCCCCTGCACAATGAAGGAGATCACAGTGGCCTTGAGCAACCTATTACCAGCCAAGGCACCTGGGCTAGACAAGATACCTGGTGACCTATTTCGTACCGAACCAGCAGTTTGGGCACCATATTTATGTTTATTATTTAATGCCATCCTACAAGGTATGGCGTTGCCCCCGACCTGGGCAGGGGCAGAGATCATTCCTATTTATAAAAAAGGTACACCTCTTAACCCAGCTAATTATCGCCCAATAAGCCTCATAGACGTTACCCAAAAAATCTATGCTCGTGTTCTTTTGGGTCGAATTTTAAGCTGGATAGAAGAAAACAATGTACTAACACCTCTGCAAGCTGGATTTAGGGCCAAGACCTCGACTATTGATCAGATCTTTAGATTACAGTTGATCCATTGGAAACTCGTGGTCCTAGAGGGTGGCAGCCTCTATGTCACATTTGTGGATCTTAAATCCGCATTTGATATGGTGCGGCGAGATCAGCTATGGGACATACTTCATGATATGGGTTTACCTGATTACCTTTCCCATCAGCTGAAACGCCTGCACCAAGATAATTATGCAAGAATTAGATTTGGCAAAAAAGGCGAGTTGACAGCTCCCTTCCCCGTAGAGAAAGGGGTGAGACAGGGATGTGTCCTTGCCCCGACCCTGTTCTCCCTCTTCTTAAATGGTTTAATTGAAACCTTATTAGCAGGGAAAGATATAGACGCACCGAGGTTGGCAAATCGAAAAATTCCAGCACTTATGTTCGCGGACGACACGCTGCTACTCTCTAAGTCACCCAAGGGTATGCAGCGTGTACTTGAAGTATTTAGTGCCTTTTGTAGGAAGAGGGGATTGGAGATAAATCTTCAAAAAATCAAATATATGGTTTTCCATGCCAACACTATTAATTGTCCACATCCCCAACTGGATGGCAAGGCTTTAGAGAGGGTGCCCGTATTTGATTATTTAGGGCTCACACTCAATGATAAGATGAACTGGGGACCACAAGTTAAGAAAGCTAACCTCAAATTGACTCAGTCCGCAGGTGGCATTTTAAAAATATATAAAAATTGCTCCCAGAAGGTGATAGGTCCACCAGCAGAAATATATAAAACACAGGCTAGGGGAGCCACGCTATATGGGGCAGAACTCTGGGGCTATTGTTCGGCAAATATGCTATCCATGACAGAGAACTTATTTTTAAGGCAATTGCTGAGCCTCCCCATGAGCACTCCGCTAACACCCCTTAGGATGGACTTGGGGATCGGTCCCATAGCAGATGTTGTTGCCTTCCGACCACTCTTATATTGGCGTCGTCTCTGGAGTATACCAGAGCTGGCCAATTATAGGGAGGAGCTAAAGGATGTCATGTCCCTCTTGGGAGCGGGGAACCTACCTTGGTTGGCTTATATAAGGAATTCTTGCCAGGCATTGGGGAGGTTAGACATGTGGTTAACTCCTGAAGAGTCTTGCCCCTCTATCCCCAAAAGGCTCTACTCGCTTCCTACAGGGAACACAAAATGGTCCAATTATACCAGAGTATTAATCCCAGTAGTCTGACCTCAAACTTTTTAGAGGTCAAACAGCAATACAAGCTTGAGCTGGTATTGGACAGTATTCAACCACTGCTTGCGAAGAAACTGTTCCTACAATTTAGACATGGGGTGCTCCCGCTTCGAGCACTCACTAATAAATGGCTGGGAATGTCTAAATTAGACTGCCCTGGGTGTGACATAGTTGATGAAACAGATCTCCACGCAGTCCTTTTTTGCCCCGCCTATAAAAGGCCAAGGTCTAAATGGGTTCTTCAGCTCTGCAGAAACTTGGGAATCAGACACCATACTGAGGCTTACAGACTCCTCAAACACGAAACAGACCCGTTAATCGTGTTTGCCATCTCCAGGTTTTTATATTCGATGTGGTGTATCCGTAGGGCCATTCTAAAGAAAAAGAACTCAGAAGAACCTCAATAGAGTGTGTACTAAATAGGTGGCTATTTTAAGGGGGAATATCCCCTAGCCCGAAATTTGTTTTACATATTTTCTTCCTCCCCTGGGTCGCTTGTTCACCTACCTCTCTTTTAAAAATGTTTTATATATTCTTAATGTTCTTTACTTACTTTTTAATCCCTTCGGGTTATCAGTCAATAGCTGCTTTTAAATATATAAATTGATGACAGTAACATTGCAATTGTTTGCAACATGATGTAAGACACTTTTTTATTGCTGGGATGATTGTTGTACTATTCCTCTAGCAAGTATTGACAAGGGGGCGTCTAGTCATTGCTGGCTATTGTTGATTTTTAAACCCCGTACAAGTGATGATACTTTCTAACACAATATTTATTACTTTTTCTCTCTTTTTATATATGTTTTGGAATACATGTATTTGTAATATTTTATGTGCTTTTAGGGCTGTAAGGCCGAAATAAAGCTTTTTGACTGACTGACTGAAAAGGTATTTGGTCTCATTAAGGCAACAAATTAGGATTTGGAGGCTAGATCTCAAAGAAATAACTTGAGATTTGTGGGTGTGTCAGAATCCAGAAATTTACAAATACTGGCAAGCTTGAGTTGAATAGATGATTATTGCTTTGTTTGTGACTGAAAGGTTTTCTCGCCTTCTGATTATTGAAAAAGTTTGTTGCTCACTGGTGCCCAGGCACCTGCCCGGTGCACCGGCGTGTCCCATCACTACCCGCCTGCTTATCTTCGGAGACCAAAATGTGGCCCAGGGAAAGGCCCCCGAACCAATAACAGCAATAGTATTGCCGTCTATCCCGATTTCACAATTATGGTTCAAGAGGCTCGCCGGGCGTTCCAATCAGTAAAAAAAAAAGGCATTGCAAAAGATGGGGTTGCAATATGCCATGCTCTACCCAGCTTATCTCAAGATCACAGCGTGGCAAGGCCCACATCTCAAACCCCTATGCAAGCAATGACATCTCTGTGCCAATCAGATGCGGGGGTGTTGGCGCTCTGGGAAGCCATCGACCTCCACTCCTCCAGGCCAAATAAAGACAATGACTGAAGACCAGCGAAATTGTGTAAAAAGCTGTTTGATATATTTTTACAATGTGTGTCCTTATTGCCATCAATGTATGGAATACTGATGGGTTAATGCAAGTGCTTGAGTGTTAGTTACCCAGTCAAGGATGTGAGGTTGGTGGGGCTGGCAAGGGCCTATCTACACTTGGGCTGTAATGGGAGGAAGGGACGGTGGACTTCTATGCATGATATACATTCGCTCTACTGATTTGCTTTTCTGTGAACCCGGTTGCATGTAGGCTCTTTAAAGTTGCCGTACTACTACATATGTACCCCCAGCCGCCTTTGCACGGGGGTTTGGCCGTCACTCATGGTTCCTCCCGTGGCTAATTCCTGTGTGTTGTTCATCATATCTTTTGCTGATTTTATTGGGTTTTTGCAGGGGAGGCGATTGGAGAGGTGAGTGGGTAGGTTCCACAGGGCTACTGACAGGTTCAGTGTGTATGAGGGGTGATGCTCTTCGGAATGTCCTCATTTTAAGTACTGTGGGTGTAATACCATTCGTGTATTACAGTTGCTATATAATACTGTTCCTTTCTTTTTTTTATTCTCCACCAGTGCGTTGCATGGCTGCATTCTAGCCGTATCGAGAATTGATTCTCAAAGAATGTGCAGGGCAATAGGTCATTTATATTTCTGACATGGAATGTGAGAGTATTTAATAATCTATGCAAAATGCGCCAGTTATAGGGTGTGCGAAATTCACATAATTTGCTTTCGCATTATCTACACAGAAGTACAGCAAAATTACACAAATTTCCGCCTAATTATGCAAAAAGGCAAATCCGTAATTTCACACTTTATTTTAGCATGAAATGCTTCCTGGCGTCATTTTTTGGTGTAAGGGACACATTTAAACAAAAGCACTGTGGATAACAGCTGTTTGAATTCTGTAGTTTGCGCCCATTTGTGGTACACATTTGCAATTCATTTTTACTTTGAATCTCGCGTAATTAGGCAAAGTGGTGCAATCTGGGGAATTCAGCGTAATAAGCGTAACGTGAAATTACACAAATTAAGCCAGCAGTATTAGGCCTAGCCAGCTTTAAGCATGTCTGGGCAGACATAAAGTAGGAATTTTTATGCTGCAGGAAACGCAATTAACTAATACATCGGCGTCTAGATTTGCAATGCGCTGGTGCATAAAACTATACGGCATCATCCCCACCCTTTACATGGGGGTGATCATATTGGTCAGGGGGTGGGGTGCGATTTAGTTTATTCCGCTCCACCATATCTGTGTACAAAAGATACAGTGGCTTGCCCTACAGCTGCTTGGCACAAATATCTCTGCCGGGCCCATCTAGACTGTATGTGTTCGCATTGGCTTCCTAGCAATCATCCTAGGATAACTATGACACAGAAAGCGAGGGTGGTCCAGCGGTTGTAGTCTCTTGAGTTGATCACACTGGGCAGTATGTTTTTATGATGGACATTTCATTGACCTCCACTCCTCACTTCTAAGATTTTTTATACTGCTTTAGATGCGCTTTTGTACCTCAGGCTTAGGGCGGCGCCTAGAAGTGAATTTCCAGTGTTTCCATAGCAGCCGCCAGAGTTTAAACTGCTCACTATGTTACTCTCCTCACCTACTAATAAGGGCGTTTATATGATGCTCTTCAGAAGGAGGCCCCTGTGGTCGTTCCAGTTTTGAAAGATAAGTGGTTAGACAAGATAAGAGTTATATACCGAATAGGAGTGCAAACCATTGCATTATAAATTATTAGTCAATGTAGAATGATACTCAAGTACCTTCAGAATGATACTCTTCAGGTTCCTCCATAAGCTATCACACACCATCACACCGGCAGAGTTGCGATTTAATTACTGATGCAAGGCAGGCTTCTCACATTTAGCATGGCTCTGCCCTCAGATATATAAAAAATGGGACACAGTGACCCCTTCTATTTCCCATTGGTTGGAACTCCTGTCCCATTGCACTAGGCCCTGTTGGGCTAGTTAGAGAGATGCCACAGGGGATTCCTAGAGTCTCAGCAGTTGCCCTCTTGCTAGCCAAGCAGGAGGTTTCTAGGCATTGGGTTAGGAGTGGCTTACGGTCATATGAGGGCTGGCTTAAGGAGTTAACTTATTGCAATGAGCAGCTTGAACACTATGAGAAATCCACGCCATAGACATCTAGACCTAAAGACATCTGGTGGCCCCTGCGAACATTTTTTCTGGGCACTGGGAGGGTTGCTGGGACCTGAAACATGCATCCTGTTACTTGATGCTTCAAGTCGATATATATGCTTTTATAAAATGATATGATGTACTCTCTGGGTATCTTATGACTTCTAAGATGTTCACATTTGTCCTCTCACATAAATGTGTTTACATACCTGACCACTATAGTCGATAATCAATGTATGCTGTCTATGCACTGTAATGTGACTGATTATGCTACCCATCATTTAAAACCTATACCCTCAGGATTGTAATGTTACAGTTAGTTATACTATATGATAAAAAAATCTAATAAAATAAACATTCTGCCATCTGCTACTCTATAACGCAGGAGATAGTGTGCTGCTTTCCACAGATATAGGAACCGACGAATGCAATTGACAGGTACATCAGTTAGATTTGAACGTCACAGCAGGCAAAGCATATACAGTCCTCGGAAAAGTAAGGCTAAACTTTAGAAAGGTTCTCAGGTTTAACATATTGGCCAAAAAATGAGTAGCTCAGAGATAGGAGAAGCTTGTTTACCTAGGACTAGGCACTAGCAAATCTTGCACGTTTTCCAAAGGATTCCCCCCTGGTTGGTTTGTGTGTGCTGGCACATTTCTATTAGGAGAGATCATGTATAGGAGGTCCTAAGTGCAAGTGTAGGGCACATAAGAGGGTACATGCAGGAGGGACTCCGGATCCACTACTGTGTGTAAGGCCTCTTGCAGGCCTAAGTTCAGATGCCCGCGGAGGGTGAAAGGTCTGTGAGAGAGAGGGAGCAGCTTTTAGAAGACAAGTCAACAGCCAAGACCCATGCACATTTCACAGGCAGCTAACAAGGGCAGCGGTGGTATCTGCACGAGGGCAGGGAAGCGTCACCTCCCCCCTCCCCGCCCACTGCGAGATGCACAAGAACAAATAAAATGGCGAAAAGATTCGTTGCCATTTGATTTTTTACCGTTGTGCATGCTGCAGCAGCCAGACTGCACCAAGCCCAGATTCATGTGGGACATGTCCCCTGCTGCTGATTGGCAGCAGAAACAGGAGCATTGGCTGGCTGGATGCTCCAAAGTGTGCATGTCAATTTGGCCGGCTGTCCTGTGCAGGCCAAAGTAAAATGCACACTTGGAAGCACTCTACTCAGCTGTCTTAGACAGCTGGGTGGAGACCAAGCACAGGCTTACAGGGCCTGAAGGAGCGTCCAGCCAGCCTGCTCTATCCAATTCTGCCACTGGTCACATGCTGGCTACCAGCATCAGAGCAGCGCCAGGATTGGTTAGGGGAATTGAGGAGACAGAGCAGAACACTGCACGAGGAGGACCTCGGAGTTGTGCAGCAAGCAAGGTAAATGGTTATTTTTTCTTTTTATTTAAACTCACTTTGCTTGCATGCACCCACCCACCACCAATTTGACACCCCCCACTTTTCCTAAATACCAGCCGCCGCTGAACAAGGCTTGGCATGCCAAAGTGTGAGTCCAACATAAACAACTTTAGTAGGTGTGCAAATCCTTCTGAACTGTACAGTGCCAAAACTAGCTTTATTGCGTAGTTTGTGTGCTTTACAGCTCTGAGCTGTTATCAACTGAAGACTGGCAAATTGTTATGTTTCACCACGCATTAGTCATACGCTTGACCTTTCATTTTGATTTGTCCATTGACTTGTTATCAGAGACCTGAATGTAATTGCTGACTTTTAGCTTAAACGAGCACTGTCTACCTGTCTTCAGCCTGCTTGCAGTGGGGAGTATAACCTATGAGTCTCAGAAGACCAGCAAAGTGGTTCGAATAATTAGTCTTCAAAGGGTGATCCCCCTCATAACAAATGAGCTTGATATTAGACTAAAGTCTCTCCCCACTCAAGGTCAAGTTACACTGACTTTTTTTTACTGATTTTAAACTGCGCATTTCTTTTCTTCAAATTCCCTGCACATGACTACATACAACATATATCCGATTCTAGTTAAACTCTGTTTTTCACTTGCAGGCGGTAAATAAGTACCTGTTGTTAAATGGTATTCGCATGAAAAATTATTTTTTGCTCGTTGCCCATTTCTACAGCATAGTGTGCTAAACGCGATGGGGCCTAGTCACAAAATGCATTTTGTAGTACGTTTTTTGTAGTGTAGTATAATAGTAGTACTAAAGTACTATAAAATGCTATTCAAAAACCTACAATTGTAAATCTCCACCTCTCCTATCTTTACTATGGGGAGATTCTCAGACAAATATGTTTACTACTCAATAGTAAATGTGGGAAAGAACAGGGGAGTGGCTAGAAAAAGGGGTATACTTAGTACTCAATGAGAGGGCTCTAGGGAGGAGTAAGGAGGGGTTTAGGGAGGTGAAGGGAGGGACAAGCACTTACCAGAAAAAGAGTAAATCCATTACTATTCATAGACTGCATTTCTAAAGTTACTTTAAAAAAGGGACCTAAAACAGTAGTAAATTACTCCAACTCAGAGCTAGAGGAAGTGGAACACCACCCATGGACTGCCAGTGGTACCGCAACACCCTCCCATTGAAAATAAGGAGGTAGAGACATAAAATAAAACCTGACACAAAATAATGTTAAATGAAATTAAATTACTGAAAATATTAAAAAATAAATAAGTATAATTTAACATTAAAAAATCTGGAAATAAAATGTATTCATTATTTAATTATAACATATTTTAACAAACTTTTTTGAATTTATAAACTTTTTTTAACTTTAGTTTTTATTCAAATATAATGAAATTACTTTAAATTAATTCTGTTAATCACTTTTGCAGGTTCATATGTCTGCTCCCCCCTCCTGCCTTGAGTGTTTTACCTAGTAATTGTTTCCCTGATCTTGTTTCTTGTTTCTGGTTTCTTGTCTTTTACCTATATTGCTTTTTGTTACATGCTGCTTGTACTGTGACTTCTTTGCCCTCATTGCTTTTGTCGTCATATTCTGCTGCACTTGTGAATTACTACTTTGTTTGATTCTTTTGTTTATTTGCTTTTTTTCCCCTCCGCCACCCCCTCGCTTCCAACCGTTTCTCCCTTCCACGTCCTGTCAGCCCTGCAGACTGCCTCCCAGCGACCCTCCCACCTCCCAGGACCTACTTGATGGAGGTCGTAGTGTGACTCCATTGAGCAGGTCACCGTGTCTGCTCCCTCTTTCTCCCTCAAGTGTTCTGCCTAGTAATAGCTTCCCGCAGGGCTCCAAGCCCTGGACCCCAGACGCTGCAACAACAACTAATGCATTGCATTTCTTTGATCAACGGTAGGACCTTTTACCTGCTGCCCCTGCTTATTCGCCTTCAACTCAGGACCTCCCGTCCTCATGGAAACCCTCGCCACATCCACCTCACTTCCCACGACCACCCCAGAACTACTCCGCTGGCTTCTGCTTAAAGCTCGATCACTCTGCGAACATGCCACTGAAATCTGGGACACAATCACCACCCTTACCCCCGATGTTATCTTCATCACAGAGACCTGCCTTAACCCCTCCTCTACTCCTGACATCGCCACTGCAACGCCCGGCGGCTACAAAATGGTACACCGGGACCGCACCAGCAAACACGGAGGACCACACCGTTAAAGGAACACCTCAAATTCCAACCCCAAACCAATGGCAAAATCACAATCATGGGCACCCTCGTATACAGACGCCCTCAGGACCATCTTCTGCAATGCCATCCCCCAATTCATTGCCCCACTCACCATTGACTCCAAGCACTACATCTTCCTCTGTGACCTCAACTTTCACCTCGATGACTCCAAAGACGCAAACTCCACTGGCCTCCTGGAAAGCATGAGCAACATCGGCCTCACCCAACTGGACACCAAACCCATACACATCGTAGGACACATGCTTAGTTTAATCTTCACTGCCCTAATGGAGTCAAGTACAGCCATGTCACCTAACTCACTTGGAGTGACCACACCATCGTCCACTTCACCATTGCAGGATCCCCATGCACCACCACCAGGCCTCCCAAGTCCTCCCTACACAGTTGGAACAAAGTGACAAAGACCTAATGGACAGATGCCCTCAACACCTCCCAGCTTTACTCCGCAATCAACATTGAACCGGCCGTCCAGAATTTCTCTGCCTGGATCACCAACTGCATCGACAGAGTCGCTCCCATCAAGCCAGCCAAGACCACCAAACAGGCCAGTTGGTATACACCAGACTCAGGACATTGAAACACAACTGCGAATGGCTAGAAAGAGGTGGGCTACAAGCAGAGATCCCACAGATCGAGCCACCTTCAAGTCAGCCCTCAACAAATACCACCAATGCCTTAAAGACATGAAAAGAAGCACCCTGGCAGACTGCATCGAAGCAAGCTCCAACCACAGCACAGAACTTTTAAGCATTGTCACAGAGTTCTCCTGCCCATCACCCACTACTGAGAGCACGAGCCCCCTTCCCAGGAACTCTGCAATACCCTGGTGGACTATTCCACAACAAGATATCCACCGTTTACAGTAACTTTGAACCTCAACCCACCGACCTCCACAACCTCCTCACACCAACTGAAACCACCCTCAACCACCCTCAACCACCTGCTCACCATGTGGGAACAGCTCACCACTCAGAACACCACAGCCATCATGAACTCCATCCACTCTGGAGCACCCACGGACCCTTGCCCCACCACTTCTTCAACTACAGGGCAAGGAAATCAGCAGCGAACTCACCCCCATTCTCAACGCATCCATCACCATGGCCACCTTCCTCGACAGATGGAAACACGGAGAGGTCAGACCCCTTCCTCAAGAAACCCTCCACTGACCCCAACAAACTCAAGACCTACCGCTCCATCTCTCTGCTCCCCTTCCCTGCCAAAGTCCTTGAGAAGGCCATCAACCGCCAACTCACCGAAGAGAGAAACAATCTGATGGACACCTTCTAATCCGGTTTTCGCACCAACCACAGCACCAAGACCATCCTAATCACTGCCACCGATGGCATCAGAACCCTCCTGGACCAGGGGGAATCACTGGCCCTGATCCTCCTCAACCTCTCTGCAGCATTTGATACTGTATCTGACGACACACTCATCAAGAAACTTCATCACATCAGGATCCAGAGAGATGCTCTCAAATGGATTGCATCATTCCTTACAGGACGAACCCAAAGAATCTGCCTGCCATCCTTCACTTCGGAACCCAAGAGCACCATCTGCAGTGTCCCTCAAGGTTCATCCCTCAGCTTCACCCTGTTTAACACTTACAGCATGCTCTAGGTCATCATCGTCAGAACCCATGGCCTCAACATCATATTCTATGTTGACGGCACACACCTATACTCACGCTCTCTGAAGACCCCACCACCACTGGGACCAACTTCCACAACTGCATGACGAGTGTCTCCTACTGGATGAAGTCCAACTGCCTGAAGCTCAACACTGACAAGATGGAAGTGTTGATTTCTGGGAACAACACATCCCTGTGGAACGATACCTGGTGGCCCCCCAAACTTGGACCTACACCCAGGCCAACAGACCACGCCTGCAACCTTGGCATCATCCTGAACAGCAAACTCACCATGAAATCCTCCATCTGCTTCCACACCATCTGCATGCTCCGAAGGATCTTCAAATGGCTCACTGTCAGCACCAGGAAAACTGTCACTCAAGCCCTAGTCACCAGCCGGCTGGACTACGGCAATTAACTCTACACTGGAATCACCACCCAACTCCTAAAGAGACTCCAGATGATACAGAAATCAGCAGCCAGACTCATCCTTGACCTCACCTCAGAAACCTCCACTGGCTCCCCTTCCAGAAAAGATGCCAAGTCAAGATGCTGATACACACCTACAAGGCCCTCCATGACCAAGGGCCAGGACACATCAACCACCGCCTGAACTTCCACCAGCCCTCTAGACAGCTGCACTCCGCCTACCTCACCCTCGCACACACTCCCAGCATCCACCGAAGCTACAGTGGAGGACGATCATTCTCCTACTTCACCGCCAAGTCCTGGAGTGACCGTCCCCTTCACCTCCGAACATCATCCTCTTTCTCAGAATGCAGAAAGGCACTCAAGACCCGACTCTTTTCCACACCGGACGACGATCACGCACCTGCTTCCTGGCCGCCCCGAAGAGCACCCAAGGACCCTTCAGCTTCACCAGCACCCAGCCCGCCAACCCGCCGACCAGGAACAAACCCAACCACCTCAGTTGCATTCTTCTCAACACCCGCAAACACGCCGTCGAACTCTGGGACCTACTCGACTCAACCTCCCCTGACGTCGCATTCCTGACGGAGACCTGGCTGAACCCCTCCTCGGCACCCGACATCGCCATTGCCATCCCGGAAGGCTACAAGATCTCCCGCAGGGACCGCACCAACGGAGTAGGAGGAGGAATCGCCATCGTCCACAGGAACACTCTCAGAGTCTCGACCAACAACAACGACACCCTCAGCACTTCCGAACACCTGCACTTCCAGATCCACACCGACCCCAACACCACCCTCAGAGGAACCCTCGTCTACAGACCCCCCGGACCTCGACCACAGTTCAGCGACTCCATCACCGACTTCGTCAGCCCTCACGCCCTCGCCTCCACGGACTACATCCTCCTCGGGGACCTGAACTTCCACCTCGAGAACAACAACGACACCAACTCTACCACCCTGATCGACAACCTTGCCAACCTCGGACTCAGACAACTCGTCACAACTCCCACCCACTCCGCCGGCCACCCGCTTGACCCCATCTTCTCCGCAAGCTCCCACGTCACCTTCAGTCACACCACTGAACTCCACTGGACCGACCATCGCTGCATCCACTTCACCTTCCAGAAAGCCACCACGCACCACCGCACCCAACAGATGCCTCGCCGCTGCTGGAGCAAAGTCACCGAAGACCAGCTAACCACCACCCTAGCCCGGCGCCCACCAGCCGACCCCACCGACCCCGACACCGCCGCCCACAACCTCAGACAGTGGATCGACGACTGCGCCAACACCCTCGCCCCGCTCAAGAAACCCCCAACAGCCACACCAGCAAGAAAGCCAGCTGGTTCACTGAAGACCTCCGGGCCTCCAAGCAATCCTGCCGAAAGCTAGAGAAGAACTGGCACCGCGAACAAACACCGGACAGCTACGCAGCCCACAAGAACGCCACCCGCAGACACCATCACCTCATCAGATCCGCCAAAGGGCCTCCTTCAAAGACCGCCTAGACAACAACGCACACAACAGCAAAGAGCTCTTCAACATCGTGAAGGAACTCTCTAACCCCAGCACCAACACCAACGACATCCCACCTTCGCAAGACCTATGCAACTCGTTGGCCACCTTCTTCCATCGCAAGATCGCTGACATCCACGACAGCTTCAACACCACGATCGCCCCGACAACCACTGAGATCCCCACCCCCACGACCAACATCCGCACCAACCGCCTGCTCTCCTGGACCAACATAAACGACGACGACACCATCAAGATCATGAACACCATCCACTCCGGATCTCCGCCAGACCAATGCCCACACCACATCTTCAACAAAGCCAGCACCACCATCGCACCCCATCTCCGGAAAGCCATCAACATCTTCAAGACAGCAACCTTCCCGGATAGCTGGAAGCACGCCGAGATCAACGCCTTACTCAAGAAACCCAAGGCGGACACCAAGGACCTCAAGAACTTCCGGCCCATCTCCCTACTCCCGTTCCCGGCGAAGGTCATCGAGAAGACCGTCAACAAACAACTGACCCGCTACCTCGAGGAGAACAGCATCCTGGACCCGTCCCAGTCCGGGTTTTGCAGCAACCACAGCACCGAAACTGCCCTCATTGCCGCCACCGATGACATCAGGACCCTGCTAGACAACGGAGAGACCGCGGCCCTCATCCTCCTGGACCTGTCAGCCGCCTTCGACACGGTATGCCACCACACACTACGCACACGCCTCCACGACGCCGGAATCCAAGAGAAGGCCCTGGACTGGACCACCTCCTTCCTCTCCGGCAGAACACAGAGCGTCCGCCTCCCCCTTCCGCTCCGAGGCCACCGAGATCATCTGCGGCGTACCCCAGGGCTCATCCCTCAGCCCAACGCTGTTCAACATCTACATGGCACCACTCGCCTACGTCGCCCGACTGCACGACCTCAACATCATCTCTTACGCCGATGACACCCAGCTGATTCTCTCCCTCACCAAAGACCCCCACACCGCCAAAACAAACCTCCACGAAGGAATGAAGGCCGTCGCCGAATGGATGAGGAACAGCCGACTGAAGCTGAACTCTGACAAGACGGAGGTCCTCATCCTCGGATCCACCCCCTCGGCCTGGGACGACTCCTGGTGGCCGACCGCACTGGGAGCAGCCCCAATACCCACCGACCACGCACGCAACCTAGGAGTCATCCTCGACTCCACCCTCTCCATGACTAAGCAGGTCAATGCCGTCTCTTACACCTGCTTCAACACCCTCCGCATGCTCCGCAAGATCTACAAGTGGATCCCCACCGAAACGAGAAGAACGGTCACCCAGGCCCTCGTCAGCAGCAGGCTGGACTACGGAAACGCCCTCTACGCTGGAGCCTCTGCCAAACTCCTGAAACGGCTGCAACGCATCCGGAACGCCTCTGCACGCCTGATCCTCGACATCCCTCGCTGTAGCCACATCACCCCTCACCTGAGAAACCTGCACTGGCTCCCCGTCAACAAGAGGATAACCTTCAAGCTCCTCACCCACGCACACAAGGCACTGCACAACACCGGACCTGCGTACCTCAACAGACGACTCAGCCTCTACACCCCCGCCCTCCAGCTTCGCTCCGCCGACCTCGCCCTCGCCACAATACCCCACATCCGAAGAGCGACCTCCGGCGGCAGATCCTTCTCCCACCTCGCCGCCAAAACCTGGAACACCCTCCCCATCCGCCTACAGCAGACCCAAGACCTGCTGACCTTCAGAAGACTCCTGAAGACCTGGCTCTTCGAGCAGTAGCAACACCCCTCCCCCCCCCTCAGCGCCTTGAGACCCTCACGGGTATGTAGTGCGCTCTACAAATGCTATGATTGATTGATTGATTGATTGATTGATTGATCCCAGAAAGACCTAGCGCCAGGATATCACCTTCGGTGATTAGCCGTGCTCTATAAATCCAAGTTGATTGATTGACTTTTAATATATATTAATGCATAATAAGAATATTTTTTTTTGCTTCAGTTAGGAATATAGTTTTTAATTTAAACTTTTGAAAGTATTTTTATTTATTGTAATATATTTAAATTAATTAAAGATTTAGTTCAAAATGTAGTTAGAAGTGCTGTACCATATTTTATATTTTGTTCTATATTTGAAATAAGCAAAATATATTTTTGGAAATACATCAAAATAGTTATTGACTTTTTCATGGAAAGTCAAATACACAACAAAATTAATCAACAATGAGGAAGGAGCCATAATCATACACAAGAACAAAGATCACAATGCAAGTTTCACAATATAAATACCCATATATACAGACGGAACAAATAATAGGAAGGCTTATGCTATATTGGACATATAGCCAGCAGAACAATTAAAAAAGATATAAGTTGAAGCAGTCATGAAGAATTGATGGCTCATTATGAATTAAGGTCCATGTCAAACAAAAAGAGGGACTAAGGGGGCTGTTTTACGGAGTCCAGCGTACATGCCCAGATACTGTAAACTAAGAAGGGTACGCTGTTCCCCAAAGAGATGGAAAAGCAAAGTAAGGGGGAGGTAAAAGGAGGGAAGTCCTCCTAAGTGGAACTAGAGTCCTCACACACCCAGCAAGCTAGGTGTCATGCTTCATCATATGGACTTGCTCCTCGTCGGGTCGGCGGTGCAATACCCGACGGGCACCCATAAAGGGGCTCTTTAACGGAGATCTTCTGTTCCTGCCGTATGGTGCCGTGGGTGTGAGGGCCCTAGAAGTGAGTGTAGATGCAAAATAAGTGGTTAAAAAAGGTTGGATAATCCAAAAAGGGGAGTTTAATAGGCTGGTTATCCACCTTACTAAAAAATATAGTGGAGCGGCTGATCACTGGCTCTGGTTCCTCAGTCTGGCGCAGGGGTAGATTTTCCGGCTTGTGTCCACAATAGGACAGGACACCAACCATTACGGTGTCATGGACTGAGGGTATCACAGGAGCTAGCGCCATCACCTAGATAGGCTACAACTAGATCTGACGGGACTGCGTGCCCGCAAATAGGAACAGTGGTACGTAGGAACTCCTCCACCGCACCACATCGTGTAGATAGTTTTCTATAGGTCCTGAAGAAATGCATAGCATCATAGTTTGATCATATTGCGTGAAACATGTCGACCATTTGTGAGAGTCGAGCTTTGCTCTTCTGGTAAATTTAGCCAGTGATCAGCCGCTCCACTATATTTTTAGTAAGGTGGATAACCAGCCTATTAAACTCCCCTTTTGGATTATCCAACCTTTTTTAACCACTTATTTTGCATCTACACTCACTTCTAGGGCCCTCACACCCACGGCACCATACGGCAGGAACAGAAGATCTCCGTTAAAGAGCCCCTTTATGGGTGCCCGTCGGGTATTGCACCGCCGACCCGACGAGGAGCAAGTCCATATGATGAAGCATGACACCTAGCTTGCTGGGTGTGTGAGGACTCTAGTTCCACTTAGGAGGACTTCCCTCCTTTTACCTCCCCCTTACTTTGCTTTTCCATCTCTTTGGGGAACAGCGTACCCTTCTTAGTTTTCATTATGAATTAAGCCCATTTGGGCCAGGTAACAGACATATTACACAATGTTATATGTTATGAGCGGAATTCATTTCTAAAATAATTTTATGAATATGTGAATAACTTCATGATGCAGTGGGAGGAGCATGGTGGCAGACATGGAGTGAATCAATGAAACAAGAGAGGGGCCCCACAACCCAAGAGGATGGAGCACCGATTTAAACAGTAACATAAAATCTCCCCATGGGAGGTCAATAATCCACACTCAAATACTCCTGAAACAATTGCTCAAGCAACCATCAAGCTTACAGCCCACCACATCTGCAATCAAAAGCCAGTACCACGTAAGTATGAAAATGCACAAAGTTTTAGTTACTTATTTACCAACACTGTACCCAATTTACAGATCAATCATATAAAATATGTGTCAGCATTAAAATGGTAATCCTATCAACATAGCAAAGGTTAAAAACACTTGACATTATATAAATTCAAAACGTAAAAATATCCTCACAAAATGGCGTAAAGAATATAAAGATTAAAAACTTAGAAAGTAAGAAGGGAGAAACAAGTAAGACAACAAACATGTCTATTCAAATAATACTAATGTGTTATAATCATTGAGCAAGATACAAGATGTTTCAGAGGAATAATCATCTATAGTATTGCAAAAATGGACAGATTTAGTACACAGAGTACGTCAATGCATTTCGGTGGAATTACAGATTGCTGCCACCTCCGTCAGGACTAGACAGAAAATGCTATCCCCCACAAGTGTTCAGAATGAAATTTGTTAAAAATCTGTATAAAAATATATAACGGTTATTATTCCAAGGATCTGTAATCCAAAAAGGGTTTCAAATTTTTTTTTCAAATCTCAGCTCATCCAACACTGCAGTGGTGCTGTTGAAAATCAATTCTACCTCATCATTCGCCTTCCAACCACACACTCTGGCCACTGTCACATGTTTCATAATTGCTTAAAAACCAAGGCACCCGGGCAATCTGCCTACATATCCTGTAGACACCCTTGTACAGACATAACCAAGATCAATCATAACCAATCAAACCAAAAATGTAGCACACTCACCAGCTGATGTGGCAAGGAATTCCTAAACAGGACCCATACATAATATTGGAGTCCAGCAAGGACTATATGTTACCTATTCTTTAAGATCAGGAGGCAAAAGTATAGAACCAGCAGTCGAATGACCACTCTAGGAAGAAAGAAAATCAAAATTGGCAGAAGTATCTTAAACAAATCTAGTGATAAATAAATAAACTGCCAACATTCCACTGCTCCTCTAGATTACATTCTACAGCCATTGCTCAATATCTTACCTCTCAGATATTAGCGAATTTAAGTACCCATGGACTGATAACCTGATAGAGCTCTAAACCAAGGACAATTAATCCTCACTGTGTTAAAATTGTTAAATCCCACGTATAGAGGATCTAAAAATAAAAAGAGAACATAAATTATACTTAACTCTCTCAAAGTATAATTCCACTGTTGTATGGGGTCTCTTACATTCAATAATTTAGCCTATTAGGCATCTTACCTTTAAACAGAGGTACACAGGGGGTCTGTGTAACAGCCACTTGGATGGTGGAGTGGTGAGCATGGTGGCTTCTATCCTAAAAATGGAAGAATAGTCGTGTGGATTGCTGATATTTATTCGCTCAGTCTAGCATGATATAACACTCGAAGTTCTATCAGCCATGGTCGCAACATAAAAAGTTCTTCCTCAGTAGGCTAACGCCCAACTGAGGTGCCACATTCATTGTATTTATTGATTTGTGCAGTGAGGATGGAATTTTAATCTCATATCCCTTGCAGGGAAGTAATCACCCGGATTAACATTACAGCAGATCAAAAGACCTGATCTGAAAATTCACGTCCTCACTATGCATGTATTATTGGAGGACATAGCACCTCAACATAGTACCCTTTGTAAATACCCCATGGGTTAACATTGTTTGCAGTGAGTGTGGCACTCAATTTTCAATTGTGCCTATGCACTGCCTTTATCGCAGTGCGTGTGCTCTGTAACTCTCAGAGATACCTCAAGTGCCATGACGCAACCATAGGTATTGTTAAAAGCGGCCACCGATTTGGACACCCCAACTGATATGTAGGCTATTTGAGACAATGTCTCACTAGAGCAATAAAGACAGAGTTTAAAACCCCCCAATCGATTCCATCTGGATGATTTCAATGTTGCAACATATATACATTGTAAATAGAAAAAACATATGTTGTAAAGAGCGGCTACCTCTCGGCCGTACTAATTTAACAATCTCATTAAAGCTATTTTGCAGGTCTCCTGCCGACATAACCAAGGAGAACTTTGAGCTGCATTCCCTGGTATTGCTAAAGCTGCTGTGTAGTCGCTTAAATTGGATGTTTATTGCACAAGTGGAGTGAATGAGTTAAAGGGTCCATGGACCCAGTGGTCCCTGAACCCAAGGAGACATACATGTTACAAGTGACTTGTTTCTGGTCTATAGAGGTGATTCCCTTGTGACTGCAAGTGTGTTTCATCCAGTGGTTATTGACATTGGTTGGCCTTGTTTGCACCAAATTCCTTTTTGTCCTAATGATGACCGAAAAAATTGAAAGGGTCGAAAAGCCATCGACACATGTTTGGCAAATTGAAAAAAAACATTGGATGTGATAGGTTCCATTCTTATGTGGACCATTTAACCAAATGTATGACCTTTTGGCATTGCTATCTGTTTTTGTTTCCACTATGTATAGTTTGTATTTGTTAGTGTAACATGGTGAGCACAAATTGTTTTTCTGTATAATGTATTGTGGCATTATGTTTTGATACACTATAATTTAATAATAATTTCTATTATTTTGAAACATTTTTCTTGTGGACACTGTTGTTTATTCCGTTTGTAGTTTAGTTTTTGTTTCCAATTTTTTTTTCTGGAACCATTGTTGTTTCTATAAAAACAATACTGTCTAGAATGAGGTCAGTGACAGTAGAAATTGTCATATGACTGTGAAAACGTACACTGAACTGCAGCAGGAAATAAAAGGAGAGGCAGTGTGCCACTGTACACTATGTAAGACCTAATCATAGTTGAGGTCAAAGTTCATTCTCTGGGGCTGGATAAGGCTTTTTTTGACACTACTTTCCTGTGAGACCCCAGTGACTGCCTAACAGACTGTTCTACATTGACAGAGGCAGCATATTGGGATCATTGAGGTTTCAAAGTATGGGCAGGAGCCCACTGTCCCACAGTCCAAGGAAGGGAAAGTTGGGGAAATGTTTGTGGGTCATGGTTTTATATTGTTCTGGGAGAGATTATCAGTAGGTTGTGGGCTACCGGGCTGGACCTCTGGGGACGGGTTGAAGGGAAATCAAGAAACCCACCTGACTAAAAAGGAAGGACTATCCCTGCAAAAGAGATGGAGGGAAAAGGTATTTTCTGTACACTACTGGGCTTCTGCTTGGGCGTCCTTATTTGGATCCACCCGGGAATCCTCTATCAAATACTCACCGAAGTCAAGGAACCAGAGGGGAAATTCTTGAAATGTGTGAGAGGTTTGCCAGCAGGGACATAGCACTTTTCAATGTATATGCTCCAAATGTCGAGCAGCCTGCGTACCTGGAAGCACTGTTGACTCACATAGCAAAATTATTGGTGAGGATTTTAATTACACGCTAGATACACAACTATATAGGTCGCATCCCCCATTGCCAGTTTCAGGAGTGGTAAGAAATGCTAAGGTATTTTGAAACCGGGTGGATCAATGAAGTCTGGTGGACTATTGGCGTGCACATCATGCCAGGGATCAAGACTATTCCTTGTTATCGGGAATGTATGATACACACATCCAGCTGAACAGTTTTCTCTGCTCTGGGGACACACACTCCAAAGTTTTAAGTGCGGAAACCTGGCCAGGATACATTCTGACCAAAATCTGCCCTTGAGGATACTACAATTGAATATGGAACAAGTTCGGCCGCCACAGGTTGAGTCACTGGAAGATTAAGCCTTTAAGGCCACCATCCAAGAGGAGATACAAAACTATTTCAAAGAGAACCAGGGGTAAGCTCCATCTAAACTATTGGAATGGGAAGTATTTAAGGCTGTGATCCATGATAGATGCATCAGCACCTCTAGGAAAGCCAGAAGTAGCATACTTAGAGAAACTGAAGGTCAGGAGAAAAATGTCTGGGAGCTGGAGAAAAAATGTCCGGAACATCCACATCTAGATGAGGCCTTATGAGGCTTTAAGAACAGAGAGAGAGAGAAGTATGCACAGTGCATGAAGAGGCTTTGGCAATAAGGAATGGGTTCTTGATGAGTAGAATAAAACGGTGGGCTTCTAACCTGGCTGGCTGATCCACATGGGAGAGATTTGCCCATAGTGAAGATCTGAAACTCCTCTGGGGTGGAAGTATTCACACAAACTGAAATAAATGAGGTCTTTATCATCTACTATGAGTCCATATACAGGGCCCCAAGGGAAGATGCCGGACAGGGAGCTATGATTTATATGGAAAGGGCAGGCCTGTTGCAAATCTTCCAGGAGGACATGGACATACTAGAGAGAAACATAGCAGAAGGGGAAGCATGAGGAGCAATAAAGGGCATGACTTGGGGGAAAGTTTTGGGCTTAACAGTTGACAATTGAGTTCTACTCCGTCCATTCAGATGTATTGGTACCCCCCTAGTTGAATTATTCATTACGGTAACACAGTAACAACACCTGCCACCCCCCATCACAATAACAATTACAATAGCACTTGCTAAACAAGATAGGGATACAAACAAATCGTCCGTATACCTGCCCCTGTCAATGCTAAATTTGGAATACAACATCCCAAGTAAAATACTGGCCACCTGTTTATTACCATGTATGCAGCATTTAATAAATAGGGACCAAAATGAATTTATTCCAGGGAGAAATGCTGCTTTCAACTTAGGCACATTAATCCAGCATGGAAACCATCCCCCAAAATGTCTTAATACTATTAATCGACATACAGAAGGGCTTTAACTTCCTACATTGTGAATTCTTCTATGCAGTGATAGTCTGAATGAGACCTGGAGAGGCCTTCAAAGAATGGACCCGGTTGATTTACACAAACCCGAGGGCTCGGGTCAGAACCAGACAGGTTCTGTCAAGAGAATACGAAATAGGAAGGGGGACTAGGCAATGGTGCCAAACCTCACTTACTTTTTTCCAATGATGGTGGAACCTCTGGCAGACACTCTATGGAGGCAGGAACACTATAGGGGCATCACAGTAAAAGGAAGAACCCATCACCTATCATTATACACAGATGATATTTTAATATATATTGAGAATGGGTGGTCAGATCTTGAAGGCCTGATGCAAGCACTGCAAGACTTTGGGTATCTCTGAGAATTTGCTAAGTCGACAGTATCAGGGAGGATAGGGAGCATTATGGAGATGAATGAAGTTCTGAGTTGAAAATGTAGGAAAATTGTCTGAGGGCAGGGTACTGAAGCGCTTTGAAGACCTACAAGCAGAATATGGTAATTCAGACAGGCACTTTCCCTTACATGAGGCTATCACGGGGCAGTACATAGACTATGGGAAATGAGTATTATGGAAACAGAAGAACACAAGGGACTGGAGATTATATACACCATGAGTGGGAAGGTCAAAGCAGTGACAGTACTGTAGTGTGCCCTAATCCAGCAATCAAACTTAAGGGAGTTGTGGGCAGCCGGCATCACAGAGGATGAGTGGGCTAGGGCACTACAGAATATCACCAAAACTTCCAAGAATTCTAGATTCTAACAGATTCATTTGTTGTTTATACACCAGGCACTAATAGAATCCACCGGAGTGCGCAGGCACAATGCCCTGGATGTGTCTACCCTGATGTGGCATTTTACCACATAGTGTGGACCTGCCCACACTTAGAAGCATACTGGGATGAAGTTGGAGGAAAGATACAGACAACGACTGATAGATATATAGATAGATATATTATTAGATCACCTTAGCGTTCCCTGAGGAATATATGTCAGACCCTTAACGAAGCAGGTAATTAGCAGGTTCAATGACTTGCCACTGAATTTAGCGAAGAGACATATAACGCAGCACTGAAAAAGTGCCTCTGGTCCTACTAATAAGCGGTGGCTGAGGGAACGCTGAAAATGGACAATGAAGAGGGGACCCTACTGCACCGAGAAGTGAAAAGAGAAATGAGGTACATGGGCTATGCAAAAGCCTGGGACGCCATAGTAGTCACAAAAGATCATTACTAGCAGAAACAAACCCACCCTAAAGGGGTAGTCATATGAATAACCGCAGGACAACATAAAAAGTGGGATAAATTGTATGCATGTTTGAAGACCTCTTGTTCCCTTGCCTCTTACCCCCCTGTCCCTACATGGTGGCCACAGCAAAAGCACTGATAGAGCTGCAAACCTTAGTGATTAGGCCGCATATTGAGATGGTGCTTTAGAGGACACCAGTGAATTGGGAGGGTGGTCACTGCACTGGCATGAATAAGGAAGAGAAGTAACAGGCGCAACGTTTGTTGTGAATGTGTGGTTGTTAGACTCTATTACATTATGTTTAAAAAAATGTATTCCACATAAATATGAGGAGTAGTAATGTACATATCAAGTCGTTTACAAGAGATGACATGTCTGCTGAGAAGCTGTTACCGTTTGTTTTCATTTGCCAAATGGTTGGGCCTTTCTTTGTGTTTACACTTGTAAACGTGATAAATAGGAAGTTGAATTGACACGAAGACCGTCTGTTTCCGGTCTTGAGAAAGACCGTCTTTCAGGGCCAAAATGCATGAATTCGCCATGCTCCCTATAACAAGAAAAATGCTCTTTTACATCACACTGACCTGGTGCAGACATCCTTCCTCTAAAAAAAGGATAGTAATGAGGTAGGTAATGACATACGCAGCAAGAGCGTGCTTGCAGCCAAGCATCAGATCTGTTGAGGTACACGCTGCCACCTCACAGCATTCATCAGTGAGAAATCTTTAACTAACAGAGGATTCCAAACGCCACTAGAGGCAAGATGAGTGAGTACGTGGCACTACTGCTGACACCGATTTGGTACAACGTGGACGAATGAGCGCTAGGAGGAGCTAAGTCGGCGGTCCTACTCTGGGACCAGGTATCTCCCTCCAGGTAAGCGCCAAATCTTTATTTTTGAAAAAAAACAGGAGTGTCAAGAGCGGATCACATGCACACAGAACAGTCATTATTAGGAACCACATATAGTGCGTGGCACCATCTGTGCAACAGCAATGAAAAGGAAATCAATTTAATCTTGAAGAAGGATGAAGAAGAAGAGAAGAGATACATGTCAGCCACTGAGAGTTTTGATGGGGACAGCAATTCCGTGGGTATATAAAAAAAATACGAATGGTGCCACACCCATTTAACCTTGGCGCAAAAATTAGATTAGAAAAGTTGAAAAAGAAATAAATAAATACATGTTAGGATGCAATTTTCTTTAAGAAATATGTGGAATCAGACGTATCCCACAAAGTTTACATATCTATATCTCCAGTAGAGAGGTTCCCAATTCATAACTATTAGAGTAGAGGCCTGAGAGTTCCAATGGCTATTCTATGTGATAGCTCCATTCACGCAATAAATTTGATGAAAAATAATACTAAAAAAATTGGAAGAAACTAAAATTTCTTCTTGATGAACTTCCCAAAGAAGATGATCAAACTGCAGGTGCGAAATTCTAGGAATCAAAGAACATTTGCATGAAAGTATGAAGAGGAAATCATAGAAAAGGAAATTCATAAGGGACGAACAAGACTACGTTCAAGGGAGGATAGTTACCTTTGCCAAACGACAAAACCAAACAGCAAGAAATAAGAATCAACTACGAAAGCTGAGTTTAGTAATTGAAAGTGTCACAAACGTGAGTGAAAGCAGTACTGACACAAACCCAGCTGTATGAAGTAAAGAATGTACACAAGATTAATCCAGATGTGGTACATTGTAGGCAAGTTCAAACTGCTAAAAGAAGGACCAAAGACGAGAAAAAAGTAAAGAGAGATGATGCATAACATGTATTGATCATTTCTTTGAACCACGCGTGTTTAATCTTCGATCCTATGTATGCAATAGCATCAATTTACTCACAAAAATACAGGGTATCCTGTAATTGACTACTTAATTATAACTACCCGCAATACACTGCTTATGATCTCACATATTACATCACTCATAACATGGTCAGTGACATCACTGATGACATCTCAAATGACATCACTGATGACATCATCCAGTGACTGAGTGTTTTTGAAACGTTTATGAGTGTTAAATATATATACCAAGGTGTATTGGTGAATCAGTGGGTGTATGAGTGCCTGTTTGGATGATTCAGTGGGTTCATGACTGACTGTATAAGTGAGTGATTAGGTGTCTCAGTGAATGTATGGGTGAGTGACTGGTTGCATGAATGTCTGTATCTGTCTGTCAGTTGGTGCCTAAGTGGCTGTATGGCTGTGTGAGTGGGCACATGAGTTTCTCTATGGTTAGGTGATTGGTTGTTTGAGTACCTATGGGTGTCTGAATGTCTGTGTGGGTGGGTGAGGGTGTGTGTGACTGCCTGTAAGGATGAGTGAGTGGGTGAGTCAATGGATGTATGGGTTACTGAGTGCATGTGTGAGGGGCTGTATGGGTGAGTGAGTGTGTGTTTGGCTGTGTTGGTTTGTGAGTGCATGTGTCAGTGGTATATGGGTGATTAACTGGGTATGTGAAAGGCAGCATAGGTGAGTGATGGGGTATGTGAGTGACTGTATGGGTGAGTGAGTGAATGTGAGCGTGGCTGTATGGGTGAGTGTGTGCTTGTGTCAGTGACTGTATGGGTGAATGAGTATGTGTTAGTATGTGTATAACTAAGTGAGTGAGTGTGTGTGTAACCGTATGGGTGAGTAAGTGGATGTATGATTGACTGTATAGGTGAGTGAGTAGGTGTGTGAGTAGCTCTATGGGTGACTGACTCAGTGTGTGCGTGGCTGTATGAATGGATATGTCAGTGGCTGTATTAGTGAGTTGGTGTATGAGTGGCTGTATGGGTGAATGAGTGGATGTGTGTGTTGATCTATGAATCAATGAGTGGCTCTGTAAGTACTGGTATGGGCATGTGAATGGGTTTGAGAATGGTATTGTGGAACTTGGAGTGGGTGTATGAAAGATTATATGGGGTGTGAGTGTGTGTGTCAGAGATTATGTGGATGATGTCTTCAATGATGTCATTTGAGATGTCATCAGTGATGTCAGCAGTAATGTCACTGACCATGTCATGAGTGATGTAATATGTGAGGCCATAAGCAGTGCATTGTGGGGGCGTGGGTTATAGTTAGCTCACTAACTATAACAGCTGAATTTCACTGGTTTTGTACAAGTGAAACCTGAGCCTAACTATAACGTCCCTGTAACCTTTGTTTTTTTCCGTGAATTTCTAAGTTTTAAAAAATGCTATTTCCTAACTATAATGTCCTTCTAACCTTTGTTTTTTTCGGTGAATTTCTAAGGTTTTTTAAATGCTAATTCCTAACTATAACGTCCCTGTAACCTTTGGTTTTTTTCAGTGAATTTCTAAGGTTTTTTAAGTTGTAGTCATGTTTGAAGAGTGGTGGAGAAAGGGGGCTAGGCCTCTGACCAGCTCTCAGGAATCCCGCTGTGTAGGACTTACAGGAGGTACCAGGAGGGCTTCTTGGCCCCCAAGGTCCCTCAGGAGTAGACTTCATCCCCCAACCAGTAGTGCACAAGGAGGCACGTTTGCAGAGTGGTGGAGAAAGGGTGTGTGGCCTCTGAAGACCTCTTAGCAATCCCGCTGTGTGGGACTTACTGGAGGTAACAGGAGGGGTGGTTGGCCCCCAAGGACGTCCTTGGGGGCCAACTACCCCTCCTGTTACCTCCAGTAAGTTCCACACAGCAGGATTGCTGAGAGGTTGTCAGAGGCCATGCCCCCTTTCTCCATCATTCTGCAAACGCACCTCCTGGCACACTACTAGTAGGGGGATGAACTCCCCTTGGCTATTGAGGGTTCTTGGAGGCCAGCTACCCCTCCTGTTACTTCCAGTAAGTCCCAAACAGTGGGTTTTCTGTGGCGACGATCCCTTTCTCCACCACTCTGCAAACGCACCTCCTGGCGCACTACTAGTTGGGTGAGGAAGTCACCTTGGCTCTAGAGGGTCTTTGGGAGCCAACCACCCCTCCTGTTAACTCCAGTAAGACCTACACAGCTGTATTGCTGAGAGGTCGTCAGTGGCCACACCCCCTTTCTTCACCACTCTGCAAACGTGCCTCCTGGTGCACTACTGGTTGGGGGAAGAAGTCCACTTTAGTCCTGAGGCCCTCAGTAGTAAAGCAGTACCGCTGTCTGGGACTTACTGGAGGTAACAGAAGGGGTTCCTGGACTCCAAGGACCCTCAGCATCTAAGGGGACTTCATCCCCCAACCACCACTGCACCAGGAGGTGCGTTTGCAGACTGGTAGTGAAGGGGGCGCGGCCTCCCTCCCGGGTTGATTTCGGCCCGGGGACCCCATCCCCCAGGTTTAAATGCTGGGGACCAAGAGGGGAGCCTGAAGGCCCCCACGGTCCCTGCCGGCTCCACACTGCATTGATTATGCACATAGGGAGCTGCTAACATGCAGCTCCCTGTGTGTAAAATCAATTCTGCTCCACTTCACGCCAAGTCATTCCAAACTGCAATGTCCCGGGGTGGGCATCCTGGGACATTGCTGGAGCTGGCCATGGGGGGTGGCAGTCCCCAGGGCCATCTATGGCTCCACGAGGGGGCCATGTGGCCCCCGTCCTTTGATAGAGGTTCCCCCAGGGAAGTGGCAGTTCCCGGGGCTGGGGGGTCTGTGCGTTCCCCCCACTAATAACAGTTAAAGCCCCGGGAAGGTGGAGGCCCACCACATTTTTTTCATTGAAAATCCCCGGGGAGGTAGCGGTCCCCGGGGCTGGGAGGGGGTCCAAGAGCCCCCCATTTATTAAAGACGCAAGCTCCAGGGAGGTGGTGGTCCCCGGGGTACAGGAGGTGCTGTGCAGGCACCCCGCAAAATACAATAGGAAAACCCCAGGGAGGTGGTGGTTTCCGGGGTTTAACTAAACCCTAAGAGGGGGACCCCATGCACCCCCTCCGTTATTTTTAGCATGCCCCTGAGACTTGGCCCACCCAAGGGCTTTTTTCAAAGACGTGCGGGAGCCCGTGCATCGTTTTTTTAAAATCTATGCTGCTGATTCACGGATCAACCCCTGAAACCGCGGCAAAATAAAAAAAAAAGCTTTTAAACCCCGACATGGTCTCTGTGGGACTCACCATATCTGGGGGGTCAGGGTATTCCCAACCCTGCCCCCTTTTCTTTATTTTTTAATTTTTTCTGGGACTCAGCTTCAAGCCAAGTCCCAAGATGGCTGCCAAAACTTCCTGGTTGAAGTGTTGGCAGCTAGTCAAATTTCCGTAGGGTTTCAGTAGGCTGTTGGGCTCCCAGATATCTATATTTTTTTACTTAAATATCTCTGAAACTAATGAACGGCTTTATACCAAAACAGAAATTGCACACTTTCTGGACCAACATCTGGCTTTCTGCCAAATTTGGTGTAATTCCATTCAGCGGTTCAGACTGTAGTAGTGTTTAAAAAATGAAAAATCCCCATAGACATAACATGGGGAAAACGCATATTGGGACGCTCCTTTTTTCTATGCCCCGCTTGACAGATCACCCCAACACTTTCAACACAGCAGCTGAACCAAACAGAGGAAGTCTTCTGAAAATTTCTATAGAGCGCCCTTATCCTTTTTGCATAAGCCTCTTCAAATTGATAGGCCCGGTCCAGCTTAGAGAGCCACTGGCCAATTGATGGTACCCTCAATGATCTCCAATTGTGCAACACCAGGGATCTGGCTACCGCTATTGCTATGAAAACAAAATATTGCCGATATTTTGGCAGCTGACTGCCTATATGGGAAAACCCAAATAAGGCCAGCGACGTTGAGGGTAAGATGACCATGGACATGCAACGACTGATGAACCTAAAAACCTCCTCCCAAAAGTGTTGCAGTCTAGAACATGTAAAAAATATATGTACCCAGTCTCCTACCCCGGCCATAATACATCTAAAACATTGATTAGGAGTTGATGGGAACAGTTTATGCAGTCTAAGGGGAGTGTAGTACACCAGCCATCTAGACAAAAAGGCCATTCTTTTAAAGTTGGCCGCCCTCAAAGTTTTATTCCCAAACTCACACACTAATTTCCATTCCTTAATATTAAATCGACAATTTGTTTTCGGGCAATTTTTGGGAGCATTTCCACAATAAGTTTATTATTTGTACCCTGGCATAGTACCCGATACCACTTTCCAACACCACTCAAATTCTTCTCAAAAAATGCTTTTAGGATTTTTTTTCCATCTCATTAATCATTGTGTAATTGTTCTTAAGGAAGCCTGTGATTTGTCTAAAGCTTAACCACAAGCCTCGACTTTGGGGTTCAAATTGCGATAGAAATGGTTCCCATGTTATCAAATGGGTACAATTATAAAAATCACCTAGCTTCCAAAACCCTAGATTATTATAGGACTGAAGCCCCCTTTGAGGAACCTGGAGACCCTATATCTCACAATTTTGAAGAAAGGTGTATGCGTGGCATGTTGGAACATTATAGGTTTTATTAAACTGCTGGGTACGTGTTGCAATTGAATTTATGACCTTATACCTTGTTTTCTTAGGCAATTTCGTAGTACACAGAAATACTGGTAGCTTAATTGCACATTCTCTTAGCATAAGGTTTAACATAAAGTTATCAAATTTTGAAGTAGGGGCTACCAGTTGAGTTAGTAGACTAACTAACGCAGCTTGGTAATAGGTAGAAAAGTGGGGTAATGCTAACCCCCTGCTCTATGTCTAGTTGTAGAATGGATAGTCTGCCCATGTAAACTCGCGGATAACTTTATCCAACTCATTGAAATATAAGATTGGCATTTTTAGAGCGAGATTTAAAAATAAAAATACCAACAAGGGAAGTATAGACATTTTAACTAGGGAAACTCGGCCCACTATTGACAAAGGTAATAACGACCATCTTTCTGAAAGACTTTTTACTTTAGTGAGGGTATTCCCATAATTTAGTTGAAACAATTGGGAAAAGTCAGCTGTAACATATAATCCTAAATATCTTATAGGTCATAATGGCAAGAAATATAGCCCTTCTGGGAGTTGAACCTCTGCAGAATTGAAGAAGAGAAGCTCCGTTTTGGCCTGGTTAACTTTGTATCCCCCAGAGCTGTAAACGCCTGGATTTCTCCCAGCGCAGCCTGGATGTTTACCTTATCTGCCTTCAAATACAAAATCATATCATCTGCGAACAACTTGATTTTTGCCATCCCTGTTAAAGGGGCCAGAATTGATGTATTAGAATGAATCCTTACCACCAACGGCTCAATAAAAAGAGAGAATAAAAGGGGGGACGGGGGCAACCCTGTCTGGTACAACGCCTAATCACCACCTCTCCCGCCTGTTCCGCATTAATAACTATCTTTGCAACTGCCCCATTATAAATTCCCCTTAACATCTCTATCAAGCGGGCTGGAAAACCAATCCACAAAGTCGAATGCCTTTTCCGCATCCATCATTAAAATAGCGGCTTTATCCTTATTGGCTGAAAAATAATCACTCACTTGTACCAAAAATAAAGCATTGGCAGCCATCGAACTACCAGACAAAACACCTGTTTGGTCCGCATGGACCACCTGTTGTGCGCATCCCGAGATCCTATTTGCCCATATTTTCATAAAAAGCTTATAGTCTACATTTAATAAAAGTATTGGGCGATAGGAGCTCGGGTCATTTGGGTCCATATCTTTTTTCAAAATGGTAATCACCACTGATTCCTTAAATCTATCAGAAATGAGAATCCCATCCATGATCTGGTTATAAAGGGATATTAAAAATGGAGAAAGCTCATCTAAAAACAACTTATAAACTTCTACCGGAATTCCGTCATTACCACTTGCCTTAGCGCTAGCCATCCCTTTTACGTTTTCAATCAGTTCTGAAAGTTCAATCGGTTTATTCACGGCCGCACTATCATCCCTGTTAATCGTAGATAGCTGAAGTTCGGTAAAGTAGTTCTCGAGATACTGTATGTCAACTATCTGGGCCTCAGCATAAATTTGCTTAAAATGAGATACAAATATTTCAGCAATCCTGTCTTTATCACCTACCAGACTCGCAGTGCTGGGGTCTCTTATTTGTGAGATTAATTGCCTACTCTGTTGTGTTTTGGTGGACCAAGCTAAAAATGTTCTTACCAGCTGGCTTTCTTCATATACTTTCTGCTGAAATGCCTTCCTCCCAGAGATCTCTTCTAAGATATAGAATTTTTTTTATTGCTCTTTTGCTCTTGATAGTTCCTGCTGTAACACCGTCTCATCAGGGTCTCTTAGCGGCATGGAATTAAGATCTACCCTAGCTCGGTCTACAGCTTTCTGTAGTACTTCAATCTTCCGTTGCCTCTGCTTATATGTATTAGCTTTATATTTCACCTGCCCCCGAAAAGAGGCCTTAAAAGCTTCCCACACCATAAAACCTGTAGCTGTATTAACGTTCTCTTTAAAAAAATGCTGAATAAACGCCTGAGTTTCTGAGATCCATACTGGATCCGAGAGGAGTGCTTTATCAAAGTGCCACCTGGTATTGTTTTTCTTAGGGGTGCGTAAGCGTATTACCAAGGAGACTATTGAATGGTCTGAGAAAGAGTTAGCACAAATTTCAGACTCTTCTCATACAAGTTGCTTATTTATCAGGAAAAAGTCAAGTCGTGAAGCTGTTTTAAATCTTGCGGAGTAGCATGTAAACTGTGTAGAACCTGGGTGATCTACCCGGCACGGATCTATTAGGGCATAATCTTCTTTCATGATTTTTAATAATTCACAGTCTTTTGGTTTTAGTTGCTGTTTACCCTTATTTGAGGTGTCTAGACCTAAATCTTGTATAAAGTTAAAATCCCCTCCCCTAACTATAGGGCTATGGGTGTTTAGTAACATGTCATATATTTGTTTTAAGGCTTTAATATCATCTAAAATTGGCCTATAATAGTTTTAAAAAATGAGACATACTCCAGCGACTGAAACCTCAATCCAAATCCACCTTGCTTCATCATCCCAGATCACTTCTCTCACCTCCCAGTTCAGTAAAGATGAAAATAAATTACCCACCCCCGTGCTGCCCTATTAGCTGAGGCAAAGTACGCTTGCGAATACATCCTGGGGAGTGATAAATTGGGGGAATTGGATTTAAGATGTGTTTCCTGCAAAAAAAACACATGGGGGAGAATAAACCCAACCATTTTAACACTGCCCCCCTTTTATGCACATTTAGAAGACCATTTACATTGCACGAGATTATCTTTAGTGATTGAGACATTCTTCAGGATCAAACATAGCACAGTTACTCAACCCAGGAATAGTTATCACGCTCTTTCCTTTGATAGACCCCCTTTCGTATACACACATTTGTTGGAGTTGGCACAAACCCCTTAGTATCATATGAACCACAGCTAGCCCCTTGGCCCCTGCACTTGTTTTTATTCCAATCTTGTATCTTGACCATTTCTGACCTGCTGTTTTTCCGCCCTTTTTTTTTTGATGCTTCACCCCACAACCCCTCGATCCCCTCCCCCCCCAAACCCATCTGAAGAAGGTAGTGGCCCTTAACTCCCTTCCTCAGCCCTCCCAACAAATAAGGGCACCGTGACCTGGCGCCTAAACACACGTCTATGCACCCCCCTCTATGCTATTTAACCTATGTCTTTTAACAGCCAGAAAAAAAAACCTTCATAAAGTGCTGGCAGTATAAAAAGTGCTTGTGCTTCATGTGTCTATACAAACCAGAAAATAACCATCCATATCTAGTTTTATAGGCTGAATCTGGAACTCCATAAGATAAGAAAAAACAAAGCAGCAGGATTGTGTTTCTTTTTTTTTTCTTTTTTTTTTTAAAACACACATATTTGAAAACCTTAGGTCCAACTCCAATTCACGGAGCCTTAAAAAAGCTCTTATGCACAAAGTCCCGGCAGACAGTGCAATGCGCAAGTGTAAACCTTTTTTTCGGAAGTTCGCTAAAAACCTGGAATGCAGTCAAGTTTATGGTACCGATTACCTTTAAAAAAGAGATTAATATCAACGTTTCCCAATACAGCATAATAGATACCAATGAACATCCCTAAAGGGCAAAAAAAGTGCAAAAGTGAAAGTGAACACAGTGTATAAAGTGTATAAAGTGCAAAGTGCGACAAACTAAACCTACTGAAATTTGCAGGAGACCCTACATAGACCGTACTTAATATATTGAACTACATTTCAAATTCATATAACTAAATTCCGATCCATACCGGGCTACTTTACCCCACATTTTTCTACTTTCCGCTTGCTTGGGATATCTTTTGTAGTATCCCTTCAGCTTCTTCAAGAGTAGTGCAAAGATGGAACTGGCCTCTCCATAGGACTTTCAATTTGGACTGCTGAACGATGGAGGCCTGCGCTCCAGCGCTCTTAAATTGGCCAATCAGCTCCACAAATTCTCTCCGCCGATGCGCCGACATATCAGAGAACAGTCTAACCCTGGCCCCATCGGATAGGACGATATCCTTCTTTTGTATTGCCTTACTTACTTACTTGTATAGCCTCTCTAATACGAAAATGAAAAAAATTCACAATCATCGTCCTTGGGTATTTAGCCCCCAAAGGTTTCTGGGAAGGAACCCTATGGGCCCTCATTATAGTAAGATCCTCGGGTGCATTCTCAAATATATGTTCTCTGATCAGCGTCTCTATATAGGACAAGGGGTTAGACTGGCCATTGAGGCGTTCACTGTCATCCGGTATCCCTGTGAAGCGCAGATTTGATCGCCTCGCATAGTTCTCCATCTCGTCCATCTTCAATTGTGAAGCCTGCAGCTTTTTCTGGAGAGAAGCAATATCAGTCACAGGCCAAGGAATGGTCTTCGATATCAGATACTCGTTGCTCCAGTTCTTTGATTCGCTCTGGTATTTGCTGTACCATATTCTCGATTTTATCTAATCTCTGATGAAGTAAGGTAAGCTCTTGGGGCTGAGAGGTTTTACAATCGCGTATTTCCCCCAGAATAGTCTCAAAACGCTGTTGCATTTGGTGCGTCGAGACCATTTAGGACTGACTCAGCCTTACACTCTCCGTGGAATGCTCAGTCGCCATCTCAACCACCTTCTGATTTTGCAGACCCAGACCTTTAGCCCTGGACTCCATCGGAAGACCCAGAGATACTGAAGATGGTGAGAGACCTGGGCAGCCTGGGATTACTAGGTCATGAGAAAGTGCAGCCAGACCTTTCCCTTGTACAGACTGCCCCCTCGGATCAGGGTTGATACCAGGCAGAGAGTCTAGAGCTGGAGAGTCTCAAAATGATGCTCCGGCTGGCGTCTGGCCTACAGGTTGCAAATTGGTGTCCTCGTGGATTGCTTTACGACTTTTTGAGAATAAGGGGTAGTCTTTATGGGGATTGTCCACTCCTTCCGCTTTATTCTTCTCCTCAAGTGCTTTTATTGGGGCCATTTGTGCAGTCACTGTACCACTTCCAGTGCCCTCAGTCTCCTGCAGATTGATGGAGGGCTTTGGGTCTCTCACCTCCCTTAACTTTAGGGAACTGTCTGGGACTGCAGCATTCCCCACCCCAGCGTCCGTATCGATGGTAACGAACTCCGGAGAGGACCCTAAGAAGGCCAATTCCTGGGGAGAGGGTCCTGGGGATATTTGATCCATTGAAATATTCGCAGCCCCACTTTTCTTCTGCGTGGTTTTGCCTCTCCTCGCCGCGAGAATGCGTGATTGGGCTGCTCTCTTCTTAGGCTTCTGAGTTAGTAATGAAGGGCTGGGGACTAAGGCTCCTGCTCCCGTCCCCCTCAGGACCATTTGCTGCATGCTTCACAATCCAGACCCCCAGAACGATTATATATATTGTTCCTTCACTGTATAAGTGCTGTATAGGCAAAATTTTGTAAAGTTTTTTTTCCCCTCAACTATGAAAACTGCTACTTCACTGACGTAAATAAAACCTCCTAGCACAGGTGGCCAGTTGACACCACCCCCGCCCAATACTGTGAAAGTGGTCAGAAACCTGGGTATTAAATTTGATGCCACTCTCTCCTTCAAACAGCAATCAAGACAAGTTGCTGGCACTTATTTTCACATTATAAAAACACTCAACATTTTTTTTGATCTGCTTCCCATCTCAGCCAGACAGACTGTTGCAGTGGCCCTAATCACATCCAGACTGGACTACTGCAACAGCCTTTACGCAGGTATTAACAAGTCAGTTTTACATAAGCTTCAAATGGTCCAACATGCAGCAGCACGACTAGTGCTGAAATGGCGCAGGAGGTCCTCTGCATCAGCAGCTTTAGAAACACTCACTGTCTGCCAATCCATAAAAGAGTTCTGTTCAAGGTCCTGTTAATCACCTTCAGGATAGTCCACTCCTCAGGTCCTCATTATCTTTGAACCAGATTTACGCGTTATACTCCCTCCCGGAGTCTTAGATCATCTAACGCAAATCTGTTGAAAATACCAGCTTTTAGACTGGTCTCGAAGGGAGAAGATCGCTTGCAGTGATAGGCCCTAAGGCTTGGAACAAACTTCCAAACCAGCTCCGCCAGATCCAATATGAGACACTCTTTAGGAAAGCCCTAAAGACCTGGATTTTCTCAGCATCTGACGCCCTGTGCAAAACTCTTATCTAATGCCTTTTCCTCGCTTTTAGCAGCCACCCAGTATGTTCTAACCCTGGGTTCCGCTCAGCGCCATGATGCTCCTCGGAGTGACAGCAACGCTCTACAAGTGTCCAATTACATTACATTACATTACATTACAGAGGCATTTGCTCCGGGACCTCTGGGCAGGACAGATTTAGTGGAGAGACTCCCCGAATCCAAGGAAGACTTCCTTACCTCCGCTCTATACCCAGCGTTGAGGGGCTCCCTGCTTTCCCTCACAATGCAGGCTCTCATAGCAGCTCCCAGCATTACTGCTCATGTCCTCACGGGGGCCGGGGGTCATCAGCCCAGAGTTGGCTATTTCTTTAAAGTCTCCTCACGGGTCTTTTCGCAGGTCTCATAATCCAACTACTACAAATCCGCTGTGACTCTCCTCTCACAGGTCGCGGATCGCGGCTCCCGGGTAGCGTCCTAACCCGGAAGCAGCCTCTTGCATGTGTGACATCTGAAGGAGGGGGAGGAGTGGATGTGTGCTCAGCAGCAAGGTATCGGGCTTGCCGGCTGCCCAAGTCTTCTGAAACTTTCATGAAGATTTGTCAAGCGGCACCAAAGTTACTGGCAAAACAAAAATCGCTTTTCCTATGGAAACTTTGGTCTTAACTATAACTACCTACTGGCTATCGCATGTGTGTGTGTGTAAGTATATATATATATATATATATATATATATATATATATATATATATTCACTTAAAAAACCATAGGTTTCAGGGACGTTATAGTTACAAATTAGCATTTAAAAAACCTTAGAAATTCACTGAAAAAACCATAAGGTTTTAGGGACAGTTATAGTTAGTTGGACATTGCACTCGTACAAAACCCGTGAAATTCCCCCGTTATAGTTAGTCCAGCTAACTATAACTCGCGCCCCGCAATGCACTGCTGATGACGTCACATATTACATCACTCATGACATGGTCAGTGACATCACTGATGACATCACTGATGACATCTCAAATGACATCACTGATGACATCACTGATGACATCATCCAGTGACTGTGTGTTTCTGTAAAGTTTAAATATTTTTAATATATATAGGAAAAGACGTATTGAAGAATGAGTGGGTGTGTAAGTGTCTGTATGGATGATTTAGTAGGTGCGTGACTGACTGTATAAGTGAGTGATTTAACGTATCTTACTGAATGCATGGGTTAGTGACTAAACTGGGTGAATGTCTGTATCCGTCTGTCTGTTGCTGTGTAAGTGGCTGCATGTGTTTGAGAATAGCTACATGAGTGTCTATATGAGTTATTGAATGCTTGTGTGAGTATCTGTATGGGTGCCTGAGTGTTTGTGTGGGAGGGGTGTGTGCGACTCTGTGCATAGATGTGTGAGTGGGTGATTCACTGGGTGGATGGTTTCAAGAGTGCATCTGTGATAGACTGTATGGGTGGGTAAGTGTGTGTAAGAGTGTGTTAGTGAGTGAATGTATGTCCCAGTGGTACATGTGTGAGTAACTACATATGTGAAAGGCAGTATATATGTGTGTTGGAGTATATAAATAGCTATAAGCAAGAGTGACTGATTGTGATAGTGGCTGTATGGATGAGTGTGTGCTTGTATCAGTGATTGTATAAGAGCGTAAGAATGTGCTAGTATTTGTATGAGTAAGTGAGCTGGTGTGTGTATAACTGTATAGGTGAGTAAATGGTAGTGTGTTTAATTATTTGCATGACTGACTAGGTGTGTGAGTACCTCTATGGATGAGTGGCGGTGTTTGAGTGTCTATATAGGAGTATGAGTGCATATGATAGTCCTGTACTGAGTGACCGTAAATATGAGTGACTGTTCGGGTGAGTGAGTGGATGTGTGCGTAGACCTAAGAATCAGTGAGTGGGTATGTAGTTATTGGTGTTGGAGTGTCTATGGTTTTGCGAATGGCAGTCTGTACTTTAGAGTGGGTGTATCAAAGGTTATATTAGGGTGTGAGAAGATGCATGAAATTATCACATGGATGATGTCATCAGTGATGTCATCAGTGATGTCATTTGAGATGTCATCAGTGATGTCATCAGTGATGTCACTGACCATGTCATGAGTGATGTAATATGTGACGTCATCAGCAGTGCATTGCGGGGCGCGAGTTATAGTTAGCTGGACAAACTATAACGGGGAATTTCACGGGTTTTGTACGAGTGCAATGTCCAACTAACTATAACTGTCCCTAAAACCTTATGGTTTTTTCAGTGAATTTCTAAGGTTTTTTAAATGCTAATTTGTAACTATAACGTCCCTGAAACCTATGGTTTTTAAGTGAATTTCAAAGGTTTTTAAATGCTAATTTGTAACTATAACATGTCTGAAACCTACGGTTTTTTCAGTGAATTTCAAAGGTTTTGTAAATGACAATTTTTAAATGTATTAATTGTTATATAAATTTTTAAAATACTGATTTACTACATTTTTAGAAACAATTTTTTTTACATATTTTATTATTTAAATTACATTGTAATTACATTATACATTACATTACAAAAAATACTTTCTCTTAATGAATTACTTTAGTTTAAATACTTTGCAGATAGGCAATAGACTTTTAAGTACAGTAGTTACAGTTGTTGCAATGGGCAACACATTTTCAAACACAATGCAACATTCAGCTCAATGTGAATTTCTAGTTAAATGCAATTAGTTACTTTATGGATTACTTTTCTAACCACAGGACTGGATCCTAGATTCAGTCCTGGGACATCTCCTGTAAACAGTTGAGTAAAAGCGTTTTGGTTACAGTCGTGATTTTTAAGGAATATTATTGTATTTTAAAAGTTGACACTTTGAAACTTTTTCTCATAGAATCACCAATGTTATCCTATGGAAGGAAATTCACTTAGCAGGTAAAAACTGTTATCGTTACTTTTTCTTACTCAGTGTTGGATCCTGGATCCAGCACTGGTGCATCTCCTGTAAACAGTTGAAAGAATGCGTTTAAGTCATACTGTCGATTTTTAAGGAATATTTGTAGTTTGTGAAAATCAACACTTTGAAACTTTTTGCTGAAAACCAGTCAATGTTAGCCTATGAAGGAAATTCAAGTTACCGGTAAGTACGGTTAAAATTACTTTTGAGGATCAGTACTGGGCTGAAACATGCAGCACTGAGGTCTCTCCTGATAACAGGTGAGTAAATCGGAATTCGTATTTCGGCTGATTTTAGAGGAATATTTTAAAGTTCCAAAACTCCACACTTAGAAGAATTTCCAAGTGAAACCAGTCAATGTTAGCCTATGGAAGGAAATTCAAGTTACTGGTAAGTACGGTTAAAATTACTTTTCAGGACCAGTACTGGGCTGAAAGATGCAGCACTGAGGTCTCTCCTGATAACAGGTGAGTAAATCAGAATTCGGATTTCGGCTGATTTTAGAGGAATATTTGTATGTTTCAAAAATCAACACTTAGAAGAATTTCCAAGTGAAACCAGTCAATGTTAGCCTATGAAGGAAATTCAAGTTACCGGTAAGTACGGTTAAAATTACTTTTCAGGATCAGTACTGGGCTGAAAGATGCAGCACTGAGGTCTCTCCTGATAACAGGTGAGTAAATCGGAATTCGTATTTCGGCTGATTTTAGAGGAATATTTTAAAGTTCCAAAACTCCACACTTAGAAGAATTTCCAAGTGAAACCAGTCAATGTTAGCCTATGAAGGAAATTCAAGTTACCGGTAAGTATGGTTAAAATTACTTTTCAGGATCAGTACTGGGCTTAAAGATGCAGCACTGAGGTCTCTCCTGATAACAGGTGAGTAAATCGGAATTCGTATTTCGGCTGATTTTAGAGGAATATTTTAAAGTTCCAAAACTCCACACTTAGAAGAATTTCCAAGTGAAACCAGTCAATGTTAGCCTATGAAGGAAATTCAAGTTACCGGTAAGTACGGTTAAAATTACTTTTCAGGATCAGTACTGGGCTGAAAGATGCAGCACTGAGGTCTCTCCTGATAACAGGTGAGTAAATCGGAATTCGTATTTCGGCTGATTTTAGAGGAATATTTTAAAGTTCCAAAACTCCACACTTAGAAGAATTTCCAAGTGAAACCAGTCAATGTTAGCCTATGGAAGGAAATTCAAGTTACTGGTAAGTACGGTTAAAATTACTTTTCAGGACCAGTACTGGGCTGAAAGATACAGCACTGAGGTCTCTCCTTATAACAGGTGAGTAAATCGGAATTCCTATTTCGGCTGATTTTAGAGGAATATTTGCACAATGGTGAAGGGAGGGGGCGGGGCCTGAGGTGACATCTTTGCAAACGCGCCCCGTGGCGCGTTTTAAGTTGGGGATTAAGTCCCCTTGAATCCTGAGGGTCCCTAGGGGCCAACTAGACCACCAGGAACCTCCAATATGCGCCAGGGGCTGCGTTGCAGAGACGTGTAGAGAGGCCACACCCCTTTTACACCTCTCTGCAACGCAGCTCTATGGCGCATTCTGGATGTACCTGTTGGGCTAGTTGGCCCCAAGGACCCTCAGGATTGAAGGGGATTTAATTCCCCATTTTAAAACGCGCCACGGGGCCTGTTTGCACACTGTCACCTGAAGCCCCGCCCCTCCCTTCACCACTGTGCAAACGCGCCCCGTGGCGCGTTTTAAGTTGGGGGATTAAGTCCCCTTGAATCCTGAGGGTCCCCGGAGTCCAACTAGCCCACCATATACCTCCAAAAGCGCCACAGAGCTGCGTTGCAGAGAGGTGTAAAGGGCGTGGCCTCTGTACACCTCTCTGCAAGGCAGCCCCTGGCGCATACTGGAGGTACCTGGTGGGCTAGTTGGCCCCCAGGGACCCCCAGTATTCAAGGGGAATTGTTCCCCTCTGCAAACGCGCCAGGGGCGCGTTTGCAGAGTGGTGAAGGAAGGGGCGGGGCCTGCGGGCCCGATCGTTTTTTTTTTTCTTCCCTGAAGGGGGCTGTGTGGCCCCCTTCCTTTTTCTTTTTTTGGGCCCTGGGGACCCCATCCCCCAGGGCCTTACCCCTTTTTTAAATTACCTTAAAAAAAAAACGGGAAGGGGGCCGCGTGGCCCCCTTCCCTGGGCCTGTATTGGCCCCGGGGACCCCATCCCCGGGGCATGGCCTCTATATTTATTTTTTGAGGGGGCAGCGTGGCCCCCTCCTCTGGCCATTTTAAGGCCCCGGGGACCCCATCTCCCGGGGCCGGCCTTTCCATTTTTTTTTATTTTTTTATTTTTCTCTTTTTTGGGGAGGGGGGCCGCGTGGCCCCCTCCCGGGCTACCACTTGCCCCGGGGACCCCATCCCCCGGGGCTGGCCCTCTCCGTTGGGGACTGTGGGGTCCCCAATCCCCCACAGTCCCGCCGGCTCCCCACGTCCCTTGGGAGCCGGCATTGCTTGTTCCACATGGGGAGCAGCTGACATGCTGCTCCTGATGTGGAAAAGCAATCGCTTTGGATATTGGAAGAGAGAGCAGGTTTCCTGCTCTCTCTTCCAATATCCAAAGCAGTTTGCTATGGCAGGACGGGAGCCGCGAGGCTCCCGTCCTGCCATAGCAAACTACAGTGTCCCGGGGTAGGCACCCCGGGACACTGCAGGAGCCGGCCCTGGGGGTGGTGGTCCCCAGGGCCATCAAGGGCTTCCAGGAGGAGGGCCGCGCGGCCCCCTCCCATTCAGTACACAGCCCCGGGGAGGTGGTGGTCCCCGGGGCTCTGGGGTCCGTAACGGACCCCCATATTAAAATGTTTAGTGTCCCGGGGAGGTGGTGGTCCCGGGCGTGTGGGGCTGGAGCCCCCACACAGGTTTAATAATTATTAAAAAAGCCCCGGGAGGTGGTGGTCCCGGGGCTGCGGAGGGCTCAGAGCCCTCCCGCACCATTTTATAAAAAGCCCCGGGGTGGCGGTCCCCGGGGCTTGGGGGCCCTTTGAGGCCCCCACACATTAAATTATCCCCCACCATGCCCCCGGGACTTGGGCCACCCGGGGCCAATTAACATCGAAGCGCGGAGACCGCGCTTCGATTTTTTCGGCAGGATTCGCGCACCCTGAGCGCATCCTGCCGATTTAAAAAAAAATTTTTTTGCCCAGGGGTCCTTGTGGGACCCCTGAGCATACCTAGGGGTCAGGGTGTTTCTACCCTGCCCCCTTTGTGCGCTTTGCGCACTTGTTTCTGTCCCTCGGTTCTACCGAGGGACAAAATGGCTGCCAACATTTCCTGAATCGGAATGTTGACAGCCAGCTGACAGCCAATTAACATGCAGCTCGTGATCGGGAGGGTACGCGGACCCTACTCGTCCCTATATATCACTAACTTTTTACTTTTCATTTTCTCAGCAACTACTGAACGGATTTACACCATTTAACAAAAGGGTTCTTTCTGAACCAAGAACTACCTCTTTGCCAAATTTGGTGTAATTCCGTTCAGCAGTTCGGGCTGTAGCCGTGTCTAAAGTTTCCTATGGGAAAATGCATGGGGAAAACGCGTTTTGGGACCCCCTTTTTCTCGGCCCCCGCTTGACGTATCCCCCGAGACTTTCAGGGTAGGAGCGGACCGGAGCGCCCCACGAAGTTTGAAAATTTCGCAAGATACGTCAACCGGCAAGAGAGTTATTTCAAATAGAATGTCGTGGATTTCCTATGGATAATAGGTTGTAACTATAACTATCTACTGGCGACCGCCAGTAGATAATATATATATATATATATATATATATATATATATATATATATATATATATATGTTAAACAAAGGCCCAGGAGCTTTAAGGACGCACTCGACAGCAAATGTACCATCCGGTTTTTATTAAGGGAGAAACTAGCATCAGCATTCCGGTATTCCAGTTTCTTTGGCCTGACGCGTTTCGAGACTCCAGCCTCTTATTCATAGGCAGCTTAAAATCTGAGTGTTCAACAGGAAGCTCTAATTAGCTAATTGACTGCATGCTCATTAAATACTAGCACCCAGTGGGCCTCGCTGAGTGCGTTTCCACATTACTGCATGCTGGGACTTGTAGTCCGAATTAGAGTAAATTCCACCCTTCAGTGGGTTCTGTTACAACATTCATGTCCTTAAAGCAAATATTATCCCTTTAGTGGGCCCCAGGATGCCAATCCGGTTTTATGTTTCCTCATTTGCTGTGCTACATACCAGGTATGGACATAGTTCCAACCACGTAGCCTCTCCATTCGATTACTGAGATGGTGCAGTCCTCCACGGCAGGGCTGCCGTGTCAATTTATGTTAAACAAAGGCCCAAAAGCAGCACAGCAAATGAGGCGAATATAGACTGGCTTGGCATCCTGGGGCCCACTGGAGGGTGAATACAAGCATTAAAAACAAGAATGACAAAACAGAACCCACTGCGGGTAAGAATTGTTCTAATGTGGACCACAAGTCCCAGCATGCATCAATGTAAAAACTCACTTGAGACGCCCACTGGGGGCCAGTATTAAAATCACAAGCATGCAGACAATTAGCAATCTGTGGAGCATTCACAAGCTGCCTATGAAGAAGAGGCTGGAGCCTCGAAACCCGTCAGGCGAAAATTCGAAAACAGAATGCAGAAGCTGGCTTGCCTTGAAACTAAACCGCAAGGTTTTCATTTGCAGTTGAGTGCGTCCTCAAAAGCTTGGGCATCTTGGTTTAAAATATATATATATATATATATATATATATATATATATATATATTACCTGTCCGTTTGAATTGACTTTTGAGTGTCTCTGAAGCGGCTAGGGAATGCAGGGGAAATTACCCTTGCGTTTTCTGGAGTGACTTTATCGTTGAACTACAGAGAGTGTTCAACTAGTTTTTAAGTCACAACAAAGATCGTGCATTGAGTGGCAGAGTAGTTGCCTTCTATTTTGTGCAGGACTGTATATTGACTCTGCCTTACATGAAATTGATTTCTTTACAGGCAAGAATGAGGACATGTACTTATGGTATGATGTGAAGGTATGTGACTCTGCAAAGGGTTAAAAAAACTGAAGAAATACAATGGTTAGAACAGCAGTGTAATTGTAATGCATTATGTCATTGGTAGTCTGTGTATGAGGATGGGACATAGAAACAGTGATAAACCCACTGTAGTGTCAACTATGAAAGTAATTATGCACTAAAGATGAGAACTATTGCCTTGTTTGTGAATACGCCACTGTATTTGAACTATCAGCGCTAAGTTTGACCAATTACATCTGAGGTCCTTTGTTTATGTTAACCAATTGGTGTTTAAGAACGAGAGCAACTGACCACTTTGTTTTCCATATGATTAAGACACGGTGAGGGTCGAAGCTCGTAATGGAGATCATGAACTCTCTGAATTAAAAGGTGTTGGATTACACTCTGAATGGTGGGCTCGTTATTCTACCGGATATGGGAGGATTGTTAATTGAAATATGGAGCATTGACACCCTCTAACGAGCCTTGACCTGACAGGCTGGGCGTTCTCTTAGTGTCAAACGTCTTTTGGAAATATATATATTATATCTGATGGATGCCCGCCGACCGCGCAATGGAGGAACAATGAAGTGAAACCATGAGGTTAGGCTACTGTGCAAGATAACAGGGGGCCTGCCCATTTGAATTGACTTTTGAGTGTCTCTGAAGCGGCTAGGGTACGCAGAGGAAATTGCCCTTGCACTTTCTGGAGTGACCTTATCGTTGAACTATAAAGAGTGTTTAGCACATTTTTAAGTCACAACAAATATCATGCATTGAGTGGTAGAGTAGTAGCCTTCTATTTTGTGCAGGACTGTCTATTGACTCTGCCATACAAGAAGTAGATTTCTTTAAAGGCAGGAATGAGAACATGTACTTGCGGTATCAAGTGAAGGAATGTGAATCTGCAAGGGGTAAAAAAACTGAAGAAATGCGATGGCTGGAACAACAGTGCAATTGTAATGCATTATGGACTTGGTAGTCCGAGTATAAGTTTGAAACATAGAAACAACAATAAACCCACTGTAGTGTCAACTATGAAAGTAATTATGCACTAAAGATGAGAACTATTGCATTGTTTGTGAATACGCCACTGTATTTGAACAATCAGCGCTAAGTTTGACCAATTACATCTGAAGTCCTTTGTTTATGTTGACAGATTGGTGTTTAAAAACGAGTGCAACTGACCACTCTGCTTTCCATATGATTAAGACCCGGTGGGGGTTGACACGCGTCATGGAGATCATGAACTCTCTGGAATAAAAGGTGTTGGATTACACTCCAAATGGTGGGCTCGATATTCTGTAGGATCTGGGAGTATTGTTTGTTGCAATATATTTATGCACATCCAACAGAAAAATGTTGCACACTCCAGGGAAAATGTTGTAAACAAATTTTGTTTATTTTGCCACAACTAACAAGGTTACTGACAGACACGTTTCGGCCTCCTGACCTTTGTCAATGTCACCAAAATCGGCGTCATTGCCAACTTTAAATATAAAATATGATTAGGCTGCACCTCCGTGTAATAGAAGCAAACTATAGTGCTTACATATCTCATGTATATGACTTACTACGGTGGTGGCCATCTTATCCTGGTGCCACAGTAGTAGTGTGCCCTAGGCAATCCCCATTCTGTTGATTACCTGCATTGCATATATCAAACAATTAATTCCCTAATGTTATACCAGCATGATTGGATTGCTATTTAATTTGTTTATTTCATTTATTTTATTTTGTTTAATCATTTTATCAGGAGTGTGTAAATCGCTCTTCTCCGATACACTATTACATGGCGCCTTAGTTAAGGCAACACCCACATGTTTCTTCTGTCAGATATTCAGCACCTATTATGCGCAGGGTGTTTGGCAATTATATGTGTGGTTACTCTCGGCTATAATACACTTGATGCGTTTCTGGTCCCTGGGGAGATTCAGTCTGCAAGTTACCGGACTGGACGTTGTAAAGTGACCATAGTCGCTTTGGGTGTGTGGCTAGCCATCATGCCCTGTATGGGCTGTTGCCACTTGTTGGGTGTTAATAAAATACAGCAAGCAATCACGCCCAGTATGGGTCTGCTATCCCTGGGTTTTTGATATGGTTGAAGCCCCTGTATAATATGTATAATACGTATACAAATATACATACAGAGAGGAAGAGAGAGGGAGAGAATGAATCTTGGAACACTGACATTTAAATGAATTACATAAAAACCCATCTGGAGGCAATAGAGTGTTGTCCTTGATAATATTAGAGTCCTAGTATTCTCTTGACTTAGAAACAAGGTACCCCCTAGGCCTTCCCAGTGAAGAAGATATGTTGGTATATCTTTGAATTAGAGTATTTTGTTATCATCTGTTTTCCTTTTGTATGATTTTATTAGCTTTAATTGCACTTTTTTTGCACTTTTTCTTACAGAGGTCATTCAAGCAAGCCCTTCATGTTGCAGTTGCCATTTACACTGGGAGAACTGATCTATTTCGTCTACCCACCTTAAAAGATCAATCAATCAGTATTTGTAGAGTGCGGCTAATCACCCGTAAGGGTATCCAGACGCTAGGGTGCCTGGCTCAGTTGAAAAGCCGGGCCTTGAGTGTCCTCCTGAATTCCGCTGTAGAGGGTATTGACTGGAGACGGAGGGGAAGTCCATTCCAGGTACGAAAAGATTGGTGGAAGTTCAGTCTGTGGTTGATGTATGCTGGTCCTTCGTCATGGAAGGCATTGTAGGCGTGTGTCAACTTCTTGATATGGTGAAGTCTCTTGATAGGTGTGGTGGGATACGGTGTTCAACGCTGGTGATACGTCAAGGAGGATCAGGGCCTCCGATTCTCCCTTGTCGAGCAAGGTGTGGATGTTGTCAGTGGCATCGATCAGGGCTGTCTCTGTGCTGTGGTTGATGCAGAATCCGGATTGAGAGGCATCAAGCAGGCTGTTTCTCTCCAGGTGTTCGGTGAGCTGACGGTTGATGGCCTTCTCAAGAACTTTGGCAGGGAATGGGAGCAGCGAGATGGGGCGGTAGTTCTAGACTTCGCTGGGGCTGGCAGAGGGTTTCTTGAGGAGGGGTCTCACTTCTTCGTGTTTCCCTACATTGGGGGAAGGTGGCTGTGGTGATAGATGCGTTAAGAATGGTGGTGAGTTGGCAGCTGATTTCCTTGCTTCTGAGGTTGAAGAGGCAGTGGGGCAGGTGTCCGTGGGTGCCCCTGAGTGGATGGAGTTCATGATGGCTGTGGTGTGGGTGGTGAGCTGTTCTCATGCAGTGAGTGGATAGTCGGGGTGGCATCTGTTGGTGTGAGGAGGCTGTTGAGGTTGGCTGGTTGGGGTTTGAATTTCCTGTAGGTGGTGGATATCTTGTTGTGGAAATAGTTTGCAATTGTGTTGCAGAGTTCCTGTGAAGGGGGGGATCGTGTTCTTGGTGGCTGCCGGGCAGGAGAACTCTCTGATGATGCTGAAGAGTTTCTTAGTGTGGTTTGCGCTTGCTTCGATGCGGTTTGCCATGGCATCTTTTTACATGTTTTTGGGCATTGGTGGTATTTATTGAGGTTAGACTTGAAGGTAGCTTGGTGTATGGGCCCTTTGCTGAGGTGTCATCTTTTTTCCATTCGTTTGCAGCTGTGTTTCATAGTACTGAGTTCTGGTGTGTACCAGCTTGCTTGTTTGGTGACAAAAGATTTGTCTCAATTGCACAAGCAAGTCTCTGAAAATGAAAAACAATCCTGGATCAAGCGACAATTTAAAAGAGACCTTGAGGGGGGGTTGGAGAGAGAGCACTGGGTGTGTAATTGCATTGAAAATCCAACTCCCTAACCTTGCCAGGTTATATAATAAAACAGCCGATGCTGGTAGGGGCTGCTTGATATGCGCCCTTCTTTACTTCCACAGTCCAAAGTTATTGTCAATCCTATGCCACATGGCTATTAATCAATACTGCAAAGAGGGTTAAGGCCAACCCCACTGCTCTCCCACCCCTAGGGGCCCCATCGTTCACATCCAGATTGACTTTATTCAACTACCAAAATGTGCAAATCACTCCTATGTCCTTGTCATGGTGTGTACGTTTTCAAGATGGGTGGAAGCGTACCCCTGTGCCCACACAGATGCCATTACCATGCAAAGTGATTACTCAGAGGCTTCATCCCTAGGTTTGGTGTGCCAAGCCGAATCAGTACTGACAAGAGGATACACTTCATGGCCACATTAGTGCAGGCAGTTTGTAAGGCTCTAGGATTAGACCATATACATAAAATGGGGGGACCGGGAGTGATCAAGGTCCAGCATAAGTGCTCCCGACTGTAGATCAGAGAAAAGTTGGTATGCAGTTCCTAAATTTTCCTAGGGCAAGTACATATTATCTACACACATATAACCCTAGTGCTTGCTAGGGGAGGGAACTAGAGGCTACGGGGTGTTCAGGGTGAGCCGGCCTCCAAGTTCAATATATACACACAAAAGAAGCTACCCTGAATAAATCTCTGATTCTATATGTGAGAACAGGCACACTACACTTGATTAAGTGGGGCGCCAGGCATCTCAAACAATGTGAAGGACTGTCCTCACACACCACCAGGTGTCATGCTTCATCATTGGCAGTCCTCGCTCTCTAGAAACTGCGTTTGGTAGAGAGCGGGCCTTCACCTGAAGACAGGAAGGCACTTCTAAGAGCTAATTTGGGCCCCTGATAAAGTGAGAGGTTAAAAATCAATGCAAACGCCAAATACAGTTTATTTGTTAGGTGTTTGCTTGATACTAAAAGTAAAGCGTGGGGAAATGGGGGTTTAGTACCCCATCCCCTTCAATGTCGTCAACATGTTTCTGCTGTGTAGGCCCAGAGGGTCCATGGCATTCATCAGGACGAGGTGTAAGGGCTCCTATCTAATCTCCTCAGATTTAGATGTAACCACCATGTAGGATGACCTTTGTCAATCTCTACCTAAAGATTGGGATTTCCTTGAAATCTGTAAAAATAAAGGTTAACAAAGTGTCAGAAAGGGCTTATTCAAGCGTGTTGTATAGAATCAGAAAAGATGGCATCATGCATATTAACAAAAATACGCTTGTGGATGTGAAACACGTGTCACTGCAAACGTGGCACACATACATATTACAAATATACAAGTACTGTGAGACCAGCTCACAATCTTACCCCAAGTTAGGGGCTGGAATGCCCCATGGGAAGGGGGGGTTAGAGGGACCCCTGTAGTCACACTCTGAAAACGGAGTAGGGAGGAATAAAAAGATGTTTGTGGAATAACATAATTGCACATAAAATTGCACACAAGTTTTCCATCATTCACGTAAACCAGGGTTCTGAGATGTGAAGCCCTGGTGTTTCAAACATACACCACAAACACACCCTTACTGCCTCAAGGTGCGTCCCTCGATAATCTCCTAAAAACGTCCTCTCATATTCCCCGCTGGTAGCGGAGTGTGCACGGACGTGCTGTTTATATAGGTGCCGCGTGTTTGGTAAACGAGGGTAAATTTGGGTTAATTGGCAGCATGCAGTGCTTAATTAAGTGGCTTCAGATCCAGTGTCCGCATGATTGCCTGGATGTTGCGTGCTGTTTCGATCAACTGTTGCTTTTGTTAGCGGGACACGTGACCGCGTGAGACAGAAGCCAGCCGAGAAAAGGCACCAATGTTGCGGGCCGCGTCATTGCATCAGATGACCAGCGCTCGCGTGTCCCGTTTGGGAAAGCCTGACGGGAGACAGAGGGCGTGGTTCAGGTTCACGCATGGGTCTTGCGGTGCTATCTGAACTTTGGAGTTGAGTTTGGAAGTAACCCTTTGTGTGTTCCAGGCATGGGAACTGCCGTTCGAGAACGCACACTGTGTTCTCCATTTTTACAGTATTTACACAGGAAAAATCAACAGAGTATTCATATCGCAAGGGATATCAGTTTTTTGGTATGCACTAGATGGATCTGAGCGCATATATTCATTTAGTGTTTTGGAGTGTTCACAGATGAGCTCTTGCTCCTGATTTTGTAATATCCTTTCAACCTATTCTACACTTAAGGATGACATAAAATATACTTTCCCTAGTAAAATTTAGGCACGGCTACCTCCTTTTCTTTGATCTAGCATTAGACCACCATTTCCATTGTGCCTATCACCAAGAGTCAGAATGTAAAGTGAAAAAGCATCATGGGACCCTGAAGAATAAGAGTTCAGAAACACATTTAAAATGGCATGATGCTCTACCATTAGGCTGGTGTTCCTTGAGAGTGATCCCTTTCCACAATACAAAATTGAGCGATTATGAGATAACCGTAGGACAACCCTTGATGCTCCCCTCAAATCCCCCTGTCTCCTCTGCTAAGCTGGATCTAAAGTTAAATGATGATGCTGCTTTACGATATTGAGGAAAGCTTATACAATGTATTTTTGGTTTCTAATGTCAGTTGCAACCTGCCTTACCTGAGTGTCCGACTGAGGCATACCATTCCTGCCAGCCGGTAATTGGGTATATATCTGTGTATATCAGAGGAAGACTGCCCTACAGTCTTGCTACTGAGGACCCTACTGAACCCTGCTTATCATAAATATAGGTGTCAAATGCTGAGTCCTGGTGACTTGGATCCACTCCTCTCACTGTAAACGAGTCAGTCCTCCTAAAGACAAGGTGCACCTACTGCTACTACAAGGCCTGCACCTGTCCCCAGATTATCTGCTGAAACTGTTTCTGCTGCAGCCACATCATCCACTGGTGGGTCGAAGTCTCGATGCGCAGATCCTTTGCCTGCTCCATGACCACGTGATGATGCCCCAACAACCTCTCATCATCACTGCCTCAGTCAAGGTAAACAACTTTCTTCTTCTGGGTATTGAATCCCTCTGTGGGTTGAACCTGCTATCTAACTTGCTGCTTTGAGCATCTGGCTCGTGGTGGGGTTCATGCTCACAGTGCAATTGGGAATTATTTTAAGACCAACCTGGACTGAACCTTCCTTTGCATGGAGCAGCCGCTTGACTTACAAGAGTAACTCCTATGTGTTGGTGGAAAAGTACAGACAGACCATTGACTCTTCCTCATCCTGGAGGAGCACAAAATGCCTATTGATGTAGGAAGTAGCATTCGTTTAATCTGAAAGCCCAAATTTGTTTTACAATTGCCTTAAGCTTTTTCACTTTCGACAATAATTGCCAGAGTGTGACGAGATCTCAGCATCTTCTTTCCCAGGCTTTGAAAAGTTAAATAATCCTTTTAACTGCAATATGCCAGATATAACACATCTCACGATGACTGAGCAAGATTTATGTGTGAGCAACAGGAAGCAAATGTCTCCAGTAACTTTGTTGGGCAAGGTAAATGTGATTTACCAATAGAAGACATTCCTTTCGATTTACCGTACTTTGAGTATCACCCTCCCTATCGACTGTTGCTTCTCAAAAGTCACCTTGAAGGAGGTCATGTATTTTCAATTTGCAGATCACAAATTGGCTGCCTTTAGATGGACTAGGACTTAATATCCAGGGTATATTGCTCCATCCATAAGACACTTTGATAATCATTCCTTAGAAGGAAAAAGGGGAGGCGGACTGTTTCAGCTACCTCCAAGTTCTTCTTCGCTCTACTTCCCATGTTCAGAATGACTGTTGCTTTAGATGGTATAAAGATGAATGCAGAAATTTTGGAGGAAATAGAAAACTCTACTGCAATAACTTTGGGATCACTAACAGAACAGCTGGATGCCCACACCAATATGCTGATCCAAAACAGAAAGGCATTAGATTACCTCTTAGCGGCCAGAGAAGGGGTGTTTACCTAATTGTAGGGACTGAATGTTGCACCCATCTTCCCAACACTTCTCTTAGCATAAATGAACAGATGTATAACATTAAGGAGAATGTAAAGAAATTACACGAGATATAAAGTGGCCTGATCTGAGTCACAGCGGTATCTGGGAATGATTGGGGGTGGTTTTTCCGCCACTGGGGCATGAAGATATTTGAGTCCATTATTGGGTTTTTCCTGATTGTGGTTGTTATCTGTATCTCTATTAGATTGATATTCATCATCCAGTGTTCTTACAAAATAAATTATATAAAAAAGTGATGGATGGAATGCTTGAATTAATCTCAGCCACTGGTAATTACTTGGGGCTGCATCCCAGTCCATTGTTATTTTTCACACCGTCCCATCTCGATTTGGACCCACCCATGTACAAATCAGTCTTGACCTGGCACCAGTGGGAACTGTCCAGCCTGAACTGCCAGGCCAGGTCCTCCCTGAACTGGAACACAAGCAACCTAGGACCGGTTTCACCCTAGTTAGGGCTCATCAGCCTGGTATAGTTTTGCTCCAGTGACACAGTGCGCTCAGAATCCATGTCTAGGCATACTCTGCCCCTTTACGGTGACGCACTAAAGTATACAAAAAAAGTAATGGCTGGAATGCTTGAATTAATCTCAGCCACTGGTAATTAGTCAGGCTGCATCCCAGTCTATCGTTATTTTGCACACCATGTGACCTCAGTTTGGTCCCAGTCTTGTACAAATCAAGCTTGACCCTGTTCCAGTGGGAACAGTCTAGTCCAAACTGCCAGGCCAGGTCCTCCCTGAAATGGAACACAAGCAACCCAGGACTGGTTTTACCCTAGTTTTCAAACCTGGCAAGGGAAGCCAAATTTTGTGAGAATAATAAGGCTAGTATTGTGTATATGAAGGATATCTTCTCCTGAACATAATTGTGTGCTTCCTTGAGAGGAAGAGCCTGCTACGTACACATTAGATAAATTTTCACTGAGAATAACAAGTGCCTGTCATGGGATTATTCTTCACTGACTTGTATTGAAAGGTAACCTACAATTACTGGTTTATTCTTTTATTCTTTAGTGTTTGGCTCCAACTGACTGTTTTCTAGTGTGAACCCTGGTCAGTTGAAATTTGATCTTTTGCTGTGCTGCTTGCTATTTTACACTGAATGGAAGCTAGCTAGACTATAGGCTTCCAGATGTGTTGTGATTTATTTTTAACACATGGAATAAATTACTATCTAATCACGTTGGGTGTAGTTGTGTTATACACATCAATGCTACATGACACTGGGTTAAGAGCCTTTCAATATTCTCTAAAACAGAATCCCTTGACAAGATATTAACATATTGAAATAATATTGGAAATGATTGAAGTCTACTTTAAAAAATGCCTTTCAATTTGGTGAAGAGAGCTATCCACAGACATACAGGACAGCAAACAGCAATGCACACGAAGCTACACAAATCCTACCAGAACATTCATGGTTAGAAACCTATTAGAAATATTTAGAAAAAGTAATCTTTTGGCTGAGAGATACATTGATGATTTCTTTTTGATCGGGAATGACACCACGGAGAACTTTAAGGAATATTTTGTTAGCATAACTAGTAACTAATACAACATCAAGCTCACATAGAATCTTAGTGAAACCCAAGTTGAATTTCTGGATACACTGGTATATTTGAAAGAAAACAAAACAGAGAGTACATTTTTAGAAAAAAGGCAGCCACCAACATTGTGTTACATGCAACAAACCATCATGATGATGGAGCAGGGTTTCGCAAAAATGAAACCTGCTCGAATCGATACCCCCATAATACGTACTAACAGTAAGTAGTTATTGAAAAACTAATGTACACCCAACACGAACATAAGGGAAATTGCTTTGTGCATGTTTGAACTAACACGTAAACAAAATAATATTGTAATAACATTTGTAATCTGAGAAAAAACAAGAAGCGTTGGATAAATAGGCCGCAAATGCTTCAGTAATTTGCATGTTGCATGCTGTTTTGAACTAATAAATAATACTATTTTGGCACAAAGCTTATGCTAGGTAACATTAATGGGGAATAATGCAAGGTGGGTGGTAAACAGTGAAGGTTTCATTATCATATAATTAATAAATGTTCATTTTCGTTTACTTTAGTGTGCTAGATGAAGCAGCCATCTTTCTAAACTTGGCTAAAGTGGGAGGAGGAAAACATGAGGAGTGAGTTCCCTCTGTCAGAAGCAACACAGACGCGCAGTGCACCGCAGATGACATGAGGAGGGTGAAGGCCAGAGTGTCGAACGACTGCCAAAACAAGTGCCCAGGCGTGGGACCGGAGACACAGACTGCAGATGATGTTAAAGAATGAATGAAATTTGTTAAATCTTGTATCACATGTAATAAAGTGAGAACAAGCTGAGAGCCATACCCTGGGAACGACTGATAAACAAAGGAAGTAGTTCAAATAAAAGTGAAGTCACAGTGGTGTGACAACGCCACCTCCCAAGCCCACCAATCCCTTTATGAGATTTAGTAATGTTTGCAACAATAGTGGGATGGACATGTTAGTTTAAGGGTATAATTGGGGTGCCTTTAGGGGTGTGGTTTAAGCTTAGGCCGGCAGGAGAGGAAGAGGGGAGATGCGTCGCTGTCCATCGGTTTGCAGAGAGGCCTAACTGTTCCTGACCTGTCCCAATCCTGTTTTCTTCTTATCCTTTGTTCCCTGATCCTATTTTGGGGAACCCCCATCATCCCCTAGGCCGAGGGGTTTGTTTTCCTACAGACCAATAGGTTTGTATATAGTCAAACTTGCTCTCAGAATTTAACTTATGGATGTATTTTGTCCCTGAAACTTTTGTCTCTTCACCTATCCACTCCGTCAATGATAATTATTATTAGATTAAACTATTGTCTCTTCATCTCTCCCCTCCGATTAGGTATATGATGTTTCGCATATATTTTTGCTGAAACTTTTGTCTCTTCACCTATCCACTCCGTCAATGATATGTATTATTAGATGAAACTATGGTCTCTTCATCTATCCCCTCCGATTAGGTATATGATGTTTCGCATATATTTTTGCTGAAACTTTTGTCTCTTACTCTATCCACTCCTTCATTGCATAAAGTCATTGTTGTTTGGAATGAGTCTGTATTTCATTTACTTTGCATATGTAAAAAAAATTCTCCTTTCGTGAGATTCAGTGTTTGTATTTTGTGATCAAATGCAGTTGAGCATAATCCTCAATTATTTGAGATAAAATTCATTATTAACTTCACCGAGAGTCTGTGATCCTTACAATTTATTAATGGTTGGTAAGTTAGAAGTTAATCATTGCCATCAACTATTCAACTAATTGGTCCATCGATCAAGTGGAAGAAAGTTGATGTAAAAAGTTAGTTATGATGCCATAATTTAGTCTATGAAAATAAAAGAATTGATCGTACATATATATTGACCCCAGCGCATCAGGGATTCTGGGTGAATGTGTATGGGCCATTGTAGTATGATGTTATTGAGTATTGATCCCTGATAAAATATTGGAGTTGCACTGGATCAATGATGAGCATTTTTTTGTTTGTTTGTGTTTTCTTTTTTTGGAGTTTTATATAGCACAAACTCAACCTGAAGGTATCAGAGCACTTTACATGAGCACCAATTGCGTTACAGACGGACACATTCATTTTGTTAGGCATGGGGAGATTAAGTGATTTGCGCAGAATCACAGGATGTTGAGTGTACCTGCCAAGACTCGAACCAGGTTCCCCAGCTTCGAGGTCGACATCTCTAGCCGTCAGACCACAGCCTCTCCCCAAATTTGAAAAGGAACATACCACATGGTGAAATTTTAATAATAATAAAGTGTTCCACTGAAGAAGAAAGCAACAATAGAAAAGCTGCCATGTTGAGATTTCAAAACAAATAATATCAGAAAAACATTTTACACAATGCAATTAAAAGAGCAAATCCAATGAAAAGCGAGCAATTACTTACTACAAAAAAACAGACTATGCATAAATGTAGGACAATAAAGTTAGACTCATTGTTTATAGCAGAGAGAACAATAGAATAAGTAAAATAATCATGAAACATTGACATCTCATTGAAGATGATCCAGATATCAACAAACAACTAGGAAATCAACCATCCATCACCTATAGGAGAGTTCTTTAAATCCCTCAAATGGTCACCCACAGTCACTTCGAAGTTGAGGACACAAACTGGATTAGTAAACAGCAAATTGGTTTCAGGAAATGTTACAAATGTCTAGCATGTAAATATGGCAAGACTGAAAAGAACTTTGAACACAATGGAAAACTTTACACTGTTAAACAGAATAACATGCAAAATCACATTTTTCATCTGTATACTGGAATGTTCATATGGTCTTCTGTATCACAAGCCGACTGTTGAGGAGCGAGCTTGTGGCACTGATTACTGATGCTAATCCACCATCTCCTGACTGAACCGAAAGTACACATGAAGAATGGTAACTGCCATGTTTGCTCTCACCTCAGTGGAAAATAGGATGAGGAGGAAACAGAGTAAGAGAAACACTGATTGGTTCCACCTATCTGGTCTTAATTTGGTGCACATCCAAATTCCTCTCCTAGGGATGTACTATGGCTTCTCACAAGTGTAACTCTTATACAAAGTACAGGAAACATATGTTAGGATATCGGCATATATATATTTGAGCTTACTTGTAATTACTCAGTAACAATGCACGCTTACCTGAAGCGCCAATAACTGAGCAGTTGACGATCCTGGAGAGTTCCAGGAACCATTCCCAGACTCAGGAGTACCAAAAGTGGACACATGTGCAACAGACTTGGAAGAAAACAGGTAAATTAAACCCAGATGAATATCTTTAGTCACTTCCAAGCGGGTTTCCAGACGAAGATTTCTACCATCGATCAGACTTTCCGTTTCCGCCTGATCCACTGGCGCACTGTCATCATTGGCAAGGGAACCTTTATGTTGCCTTTGTCGACCTTAGATCGGCCTTTGACCTGGTCCCACGTTCCACCCTCTGGTAGGTCCTAACTGACATGAAAATGTCTCCGAATCTTCTCTCTTTGGTGATACACCTCCACAAGGATAATTTTGCCCGCATCAGGTGGGGGAACCAGGATGAGCTGAATTATAGGATCCCAGTCCTTAGAGGTGTATGCCAGGGTTGAATATTGGCTCCTACGCTTTTCTCTCTTTTCATCGCCCCTTTTTCATCTCATGCTGAAGCGGACGCCCCTTCGCTGGCCCAAGTCAAAACCCCTATTCTTTTATTGACTGACATGAGTGGGGTTTCTCTAACATTGAGTTATTAACTAGCACTGAAAACAAATTCCTACACAACCTTGCTTTCCTCCCTCCTAGCACCCCTTTGCACCCACTCTCCTAGGATATGTGAGCAAAACGTCTCACTAGCAAAACCAGGTTACGCCCCTGCCATATTGGAGGTGGTTGTGGATCACCCCAGAACTTGCCCATTATGTCACAGCCTTCCAGGATGTTATGGGAGCCGAGCAATTTCACAAAGTTCCCTGGCTTCTGAACATCAAAGAGTCACTTTCTCCTTAGGTTGTCAGACCTCTGGGACCACCGTGCTACCACCAGCTTTCCATCCAGGAACTCACTTGAAGATGCTCTACTGGGCTGCCACAGTAGCCAATGATTCCAGGAAGGCTGTTCTTCCAGGCTGATCAGTGACTTCCTCGACTTTAAGCCTGTGAGTGGGGATGAGTCATACTGGGAGCAGGTGAATGTCCCCATAGACAGGAAACTATACTTTCAGTTTTGAGTGGGCGCCCTCCCGCTGAGAGTCTTCACCTCAAAGTGGTCATGTTGAGCCACTGATGCTTGTCCTGCTTGTACTTCCTCAGCGGAGAGTGTTGCACATGTTTTCTTCTCTTGCCCACTTTACCCCCGGTCCCGTAGTTCCTGGTTAGCTCCCATCTGCAGACACCTAGGTGAGTGTAGCCATTCTGATACCCTTCGCATTCTGAGGTTGTATTGCGGCCTTACTTTTGCCATCCCATTAGCTAAGTTACTGGGTGCCATGTGGCCGATGGAGCTGCGGGCATCTGTTGCAAAGTCCTACTTCATTGTCGAGGAGGACGTCGACGAGGGTCTTGCGATGGAAAATCCTGCGTCGAGGATGCATCGCCCATCAGTGGTCTGATGAAGCTGTGGAGCTGCTAAAAGAAGTCCTGCATTGATATTGAGGATGCCGTCTACAAGGGACTTGCAATGTGAAGTCCTGTGTCGAGGATGCATAGTACATCAGTGGTTCCAGGGAAGCTGTGATGCAAGGTCCTGCATCGGGCATGCATCGCGTAGCTGCGGATCCAAATTGGCTGCAAGGAGATGCATCACGCTGCATTGGTTCTGGGTACAGGACCACAGCTGGACTGGAAGAGCACTTCAGGCCCACTTCCAAGGGTCCAGTGCTGGGGTGGTACCACTTGGGGGGGCAAGGCTCACAGCAGATAGAGTTGAGGTGCTGGATTGAAGGTAGTTGGAGCTTTTTCTGTCCCAGAGGCACTGATCAGGAGGGCAGCCAACTATCCCTTGGAGTCACTCTAGTGGTTCTGGGTTCAAGATGCAGGTCCAGTCCTTCTCACTCAGGCAGCAGGGCAGCAGAGCAGCAAAGTAGCAGTGCTTCTTGGAGAATGGAACAGCAGTCCTTCGGAGTCTTCCAGAGGTGTACTGAAGAATTGGGTCTGTGTGAAAGGGGCGTTCCATGGGTGTTGCTGTGGGTGTTCCCACATAAAATCCATGGAACCTGATGCATTCCCAGATTTACAAGGTTTTGTAAACCTTGGAATGCGTCGGATTCCTATGCCTCCCCAAGGGAGATGTAAGGGAGGCACACACAAGGAGAAATACCTTTATTTCTCCTCGTTTTTCTTTTTTCTATGTGTGCTGCATTCTGCAACACACATAGAAAGGGGAAAACACCTCTCATGATTGTTTTTGTGTAGGAAAGTGTCCCATCCTGCACAAAAGCGATCACCCCTACAATGCAGACACTTTTGCACCATGTTGCGAGGGTGCCTGTGTTGGCGCATGGCAGCCCATTGTGTCCCGGCGCAAGGGAAAAGGACAGGCATGTGCCATATCTTGTAGATATGGCGCATTCCTGCCCTGTTCTTTTGACGCACTGCATCGAAGCAGGAAGGCTTGCTGCACTGCCGTGCATCAAAATATTGTAAATGAGGCCCTTAATGTAGCTGTAACAGTAAGAAAAAGCAACTTACTCATCACAGAAGGGATTCTTATGGATTATGGTGACAGTTTTTGGACAATTCTTAACGTTTTTGGTTTGATGTTGACACTTTCCAGACATTCGCGGAAGTGTAGCTTTTTTGCTGCTTTTTGCTGCTATGATAAATAAATGCAAGAAAGGTAGCATAACACATGTCTCCGATGTTGCCATAAATTTTCTGGAAAGCAGTGTCCAATTTAGCCAAGATGACCGCTGTTGGCCAATCAGCAACCGGCAAATAGGAGGATAGAGTAGAGGTTTGAGGGTGCTTATGAGGCAGTGAGACCAGTTGGTTGACTGAATTAAATATGTTCCCATTCAGCCTTGAAGAAAAACATGGGTAGCAATAGCAATCCTAACTTTTGTTTGAGCAAGACACCAGGGGCGGCTCCTCCGCTACGACAGAGGAGCATCGCCCCCCTGCTTTCAGAGCAATGAATAAAGGAAAAAATAAAATGATAATAACTTTGGGGCATATTTACAAGCCCCTTGCGCCACTTTTGCGCCGCCGTTGCGTCACGCATGTGACGCAGCGGCGACGCAAACCATGCGCCGCGTTGAGCTATATTTAAAACGTGACGCATCTAGGGAGATGCGTCACGTAGTAAACCCCTGCGCCACATGAAACCTGCATCAGGTTTCATGTGGGCGTACCGGGCGCAGGGGGCGTTCCGGCGCAGGAACGCCTCGGAAAAGTGACGTAGTGAAATCTACAAGATTTCACGCAGTCACTTTTCCGACGCTGGTGCGTCAAATCCTTACGCCTGCTTCAAGCAGGCGTAAGGATTGACGCACCATGTTAGGGATAGGGGAGGTTGGAACAGTGCTGGAGTTGCGTCGCGCTTGCGACACAACTTCAGCACTGCGCCAACCTTCCGCCGGCAGATGCGTCACGCATCTGCTTATCCTTGCGCCACGATGCGCCGCATTGTAAATGCGGCGCATCGGACGTGGCGCAAGGGTAAACTTGCGTGACGCATTTTCCCTGGCGCATCCCTGCTGATATGCAGGGATGCGCCAGGGAACGTAAATATGCCCCTTTGTTATTATCATTTTATTTTTTGTAGCTGCGAGGCTGGGTTAGGGCGGGCGGGGCTGGTGTCAGAGCCTGGGAGGAGTGGTGGCACACTCTAAGTGTGCAGGATTGTTTTGCCGGCCGTCTCGGGCCGGCCAAACAGTCATGCGCCCTTGGCATGCTCTCCACCCAGGCTGTATTACAGCCTAGGTGGAAAACATGCACAGGGTCCCATTTCCCGTCTGAGCGCCGAACCACGGCGCTCAACACGGCCCTCAGACCAATCACAACGCTGCATTGCAGCGTTGTGATTAACATAGGGGAGCCTGTGTGCTTCCTCCTTCCGGGACTCGCCAGGAAGAGGAGCTTCGACGGAGAAGAGATGGCGTCCGTCAAAAGGTAAGTGTTTTTATTTTTATAATACTATGTTTTTGACCTCCCCGCCCCGCCCGTCCCCTGCCAGCCGCCACTGCAAGACACCATATAAAAAGTGTGAGTAGACGTTAGCGCTTGAGATATGCGCTCGTTGAAAAAAGAGTGCAAATGCTTTTTTGATTATGTTATTGCAACAGCATATGTCATGAGATGAGCACAAATGTGGCGATTTGCTTTTCACACTTATCTTCCTGCAGAAAATTTAAAAAGAGGTACTGCAACATGCACATTTTGTGTACATTACTCACAACGTTTTTACACCAATATGTTATATGTGGGTGAAATATACCCGAAACATGGCATAAATATTATTGGTGCAGATGTGTTTCTGCTCACACAATTAACACATGTGGCCATTTTTTTTTTTACTCAATTGATACTCGCCATTAAAAAAATGTGACTATCACTGGTCCAGAAAAACAAAGAAACTACGATCATAGGTGGTAGACATGTTACATCATCAGTGGCTAGACATTAATGTAATGTCAAGCATTTTCTAATAAACTGTTCTTATGATTTTTATGTACACCACGGGGTCAAGACTGGAAAGCAACAATGCACCAACCTTGTTTGCTGTCAGTTGATTGCATTAATGCATTTAGTTTTGCAGCTCTAAGGTAAAATTTTCATGACAATAAACCTCATTTGTTTTCGAGCTGGAAAGTGAGAAACTTCACGCACAATGGGCACAGACAGTGGGGTAGCAAGGGTGCCGTGGGCCCATTGCGCAAGAGGTAAAATGGGCCTCCTGTCACCTGGTTAGGTAAAGAAATTAATACAAAACTGGGGTTCAGTGGGCCCCTTAGACCCTCAATGTCACTACACCTGCTGCACTGTTGATAACTACGCCCTTGGGGTCAGCTGCTAATTACATTATTGTGAGTGCCTTTAAATATTAGTCGCATCAACATTTTAGACCCTGGAGTCCACCATTTAAGCAAATAAGTGAATGAACATAGCGCATTTATTCAATTCTGCAATCTTTGAAAAGGAAATAGGAGAAAAAAAATGGTATCCTGAAAGCAAGCGAGTGTACACACAAAAACAGAAAACGGTACGCCTGCAATCTTCTGAAGGCCTGGCCGTGCGGTATTCTTTTTCTGATGTGAAAATTGGCCGGATTTATATGGGCTAAAGCAGTTTAAATCAACCAGCCTTTTGCAAATTACATTTGTTAATGTGCGGAAAATGTTCGCAGAGCCTCGTGGCTCTTCAATCACGCTGGAAGTATTGCGCGACGACCTATTTTCCCCAAGAGAAAAAGAAGCTTCGACTATTTACAAATGAGTCACGCATGATTCCTCCCGGAAGTCACAGCCACACATAGCTAATAGCTGTAAAAATCCTCGGCATTTATCTTGGGAACGGTAATGAAACTCCCATACCGAAGCACTAGCAGCCTCTTGTGGCAGAGAGTGGAAATGCTACCAGAATCCTAACACGCAAACTGGACGAGATAGCACGCTGTTGTTTATTCGGTAAAGCTTTATGGGGCAGATTTACAAGCCCTTGCGCCACTTTTGCGCCACTTTTCCCATGTTAAAAGTGACGCAAAAGTGGCGCAAGGGGCTTGTAAATCTGCCCCTATCGCAATCGCGGTCGGTGTAGGTGTGCCGGCCGGGCGGTGACGTGGGGCGGGGGAGGGGCAGGGTGGGGGTAGCAAAGTATGGATTACGGACCTATACAGGTAAGTAAACATTTAAATCAATAAAACGAATTTCGTTGCGCGCACTGCATCGCATTTGGCGATGCAGTGCGCCAAACGAAATTCGTTTTATTGATTTAAATGTTTACTTACCTGTATAGGTCCGTAATCCATACTTTGCTACCCCCCACCCTGCCCCTCCCCCGCCCCACGTCACCGCCCGGCCGGCACACCTACACCGACCGCGACTGCCCCTATGTATTTACTTTCACTGCCCTTTTTTCTCATCTTTGCTCAAATATTTGCTGGTTATTTCTGTTTCAGTAGACTACAAATCTCGGCCACTCTGCTAGACTGTTAAACATAGAAACTAGCAATTTGTCGATTTTTGTTCCTTGGGTTGACTTATTTATCGCTGAATGGTCAAACTGTTTTACATTTGACCTGCCTTAACCACACAATGGACAGATTCCCTCATTTTTGGACAAAGTTTATACAGGACATTTTTGAAACTGTGCAATGGTGCAATCCGCATTGCATGCGGGTAACATGCGAAGGCCCAGGAAGCCTGGCTGGGACCTTGCACAAAGGAGTGAATATCCTGCTAAGGAAAGTTTGCAAAGCAGATTTATCAAGACTTTGCGCTGGCACAAAATCACGCAAAGTGACGCTAAGCACTGCAAAGTGTTATAAGGGTATATAAATATCTTACGCTGCAACAGCGCGGGGATGCCCATGGGTAACCAGGCGCTCTACAAATTCTGTTTTCATTCATTCATTTCATTCAAAAGGTGCTATTTTTTCAGCACAAATTACGCTTTGCGCCATTTTGTGTGAAGGAGGCATCATTACATGGGTGGTGGCAATAGTTTTTAACGCAAACCCCAATCTACTAATATAGACTGGGCTTTGTGTCAAAAATGAACACTTCCTTGAATCAGGTGCAAGGTTGGAGAAATTAGTTACATTCACCAAACATTCCACAGATTACATGTGTGCTGTACTATAAAACACACATGCAATGTGTGGAATTTTATAGAACTTGTCTAGGCATAGGGTTTGGTACTGGGAGGTTATACTTCTAGTTACAAAACCTATGCTAGAGATCATGCATACACCTTTGCACCTTGGGGCAAAGGTTGTGCGTGGCTCTAGGCAACCTGTTCCTGCATCAGCACAGGGAATGCAGGCTATTTTTTAGTAAATATGGATCTGAACTGGTTTCTCCCCCTTATGCAGTGCAGCAACTATAAATGCTGTGCTGCACTGAGCTAAAAAATAATAAATCTCCTATATGTCTTTGACACATTCCTCAATATAGATGTAAAATGATGAAATGCACTGCATGATTATACTTTTGCAAGGAGGCATTTAGATGTGTTACTGCACAAAAATCATGAAAGTGTCATTATGTGACCTTTGACTGGACAATATTATATGATGCAAAAATCATATCCCTTATAATGGGAACTCCTCTGTATTGCTAAAGATTAGAATATTCCCTTTGGGATCAAGGTGGTAATTACTTGGTGTGAGGACCAGACGTGATCATTGTAGGAAGCTGGCTCTCTATATAGTGCACTAAAGCTAAGTACACTGTAGAGAGTCCAGGGAGACCCATATTGGTATACAGAGGCAAAAGAAGATAATACTAACGCTCTATTTGTGGTAGTGTGGGTAAGCAGTTAGGCTTATCAGAGGGTAGTGCTAAGCATTTGTTGTACTCACAGAGACAATAAATGAGACACAAACTCAAGAATAAATTCCGGACCAATTTACAAAAATAACAGCAATTTTTATGTAATTCTTCAGACCAAGAATTTCGTTCTATAGTAAGTACTTTTTAAGATATGAATTTTTCAAGTTCGCAAAAATAAATCACTTTTGCGCGCAATTACGCACCACTGAAGTCAATGGGAGAAAATAGAAAAATGCGTATAAAATCACACAGTTGAAACTCAAGGTTCACCTTCAAGATTTAGGTAGGTAGCAAGGCCAGGTCCAATGTTCCATCAGCGGATTCTTGGGGGCGTCCCAGATTCGGCCGTGAGAAGGGTGCTGAGGTTGTTGGTAGCTGGTGCTCTATATAGAAGGGGGACACCTGAAAACACACTGCACAAGGGGACTTAAAAGTAAGTCCGAGGGGTCCCACATGACGGCACAGGTCACAAAGGGACTCAGGACCATGGAAGCACAGCTGGTTCATCGGTATCTAGGCCGGGCGGGCTGGGTTAAGAGCAGATTGGTCAGCCGGGTGGAGCACATCAAGATGTCCTCGCGGTCAAGAACAGGCAGCTTGGAGAGGCGATTCCGGTACAGCGGGCCACTCACGAATTGGGTCTCAGGGGTTTCAATGTCTCAAAGGGTGCTTGCTTCCAGGGCAGTTCGAGTGTGGATTGGACTCTTCGTTTTGTGAATGCTGTAGAGGGTCCGGTGCCACGAGTATTGGTGCGGTACAGCTCAGGTAGATCCTGGTGTCTCCACACTTGGAGGGGAGACCGATTTGATCCTCTGGGGCTGGTGTACCACTTTTGATTTGGGTGATGCATCGGAGTTGCTGGGGAGCCGCTGCAGGGGAGTAGTACCTCCACTCCAAGGGAGTTCTTTTGTAATTTGTAGAAGGCTGGAGGAGCTATGTATTCTTGGAGGCCTCACAGCTACAGGACGAGGCAGCTCACCCTGATTGTCGAGTCCTTAAGGCAGCAGGCAGGGTTTAGTGCCAATTTTCTGCAGCATGGCTTCAGGCCTTGGGTCAGTAGCTCTTCTTTGTCATTTTCTTCTCCGTGTCCATCAAATCTAAAGTTTAGGGTCCCAGGATGCCACCTAAATACTAAATTTAGGGGCGTTAAAAGGGGTGACAGGTAGTAGCGAATGGGCTGCCTACCTTTAGGGTGTCTACACCCTCTAAGTGACCACTTCCAGTGGGAAGAGGCACTACTCTGACCCTAATTGGCTCTCAAACCAAGATGGAGGGAAATGAAAAGTGGGCTTCACATCACCTGGCCCCACCTTAGAGGTGCTGCTGGCTGAGTGGGGACCCACCTCCTAATTTAACGATCTTTCCCCCCTGTCCTCCCGCCAAATGTGGAGAAGGAAAAGGGGGTTGGCATCCTCCAGTATCTGGGGATGCCTGGGTAACATTTCAAAGGTGGTATCGCTTTTGAAGCTTCGTGCCCTGGAAGGCCGACCTGGCCTGGAGAAGATGTAAAGCACCTCTGCCCAGAGCAGGCTTTGTTCCTGGCCTCTGAGAGTGCCTGCTCTCACCCCATGAGGTCAGAAACATATCTGGTGGTGGTAGGCTGCCTAAGACAAGTCAGAGTCCACACCAGTGCTTGGTAAGTTTTCCGGGGACCCTCTAAGGTGTCTCCTGTGTGCATTTATTAATAAATCCAACACTGGCATCAGTGAGGATTTATTTTGATGAGACGTTTGGTACCAAACATCTTAGGGTACAGTGAAGCCATCAAGGAGCTAGGAAACTCGTGATGACAAGTATCCAGCCCATGTACTCTTTATGGCTTCCCTGTGCACTTACAATATCCAAGGAATGGACTTAGATATTATAAGGTCATATCTGCTCATGCAGATATGTCCACAAATGGTATATAGTGCACCCTGCCCTAGGTCTGTAAGGTCTGCAGTAGGGGAGACTTACTTATACCTCATGCAGTATATGGGGGCATGGTACACAGGGCTGTGAGCCATGTTGACTGTTCGGTTTTCTCTGCACCAAGACATGCAGCCTGCAATGGCAGTTTGCATTGTCTTGGTGAGGGGTCTCTGGGGAGGCACAATTTGTGCTGCAGCGCTGGAGGACCCTCTTCAGTACCAATGCCCTAGGTACCTGGGGTACCACTTACTAGGGACTTACAGGGATTGTGGAAGTATTGCCACTAGTGGTACAGTTTTAGGAAAGAGATCTGGCACTGGGAAACTCCTCAATGCTTCTGCCATAACACCATCCAGCATTAATTTGTCTCCGCCCTGTCCTCCCTCTGCATACTGACATGTTGCTGGATGTTGCATTGGATACCCATTCGACTACATATGTAATTGAAAAAAGCTATGATCTAGATGCACTTCATAAGACTACTCCTACTACTAAATGCGTGAATTCTTGCCCTAAAAATGTGATCACTTTCAGAATTTATGTATTTCCCTCCGATGAATTAGATGCACCTGCTTCTGAGTTTTTGAATGCCTATGCTAATGACGGAACACCCTTTTCTAAATAAGATGCTCAGTAGCCTGATCGCCTAAGCACCCTTGTTGAGAAGCATGCCTATGACCCTCTACTCCCCAAACAGGACCCTCTAAATCCCTCCCCCCTCCCCAAGCAAGGGGTAGCTAACACCTGCTTGCTCTCAACACACCCTCTCCAGCCCAACAATACCTTCTTCTCTACACAACTCCACTCCTTTGCTTCACATGTGATTGTTTCACTCATATATTGCTACTTACTGATCTCATCAGCGATCTCAAAAAGTATTGCTGGGCTGAGTTTGAAACCATCTGCTAAAAACATTCCTTATTCATGATATTCTAGCCTTCATGCAGGATAGCCCCATTGAAACTACTCATAACGTTGTTAACATCCTCCCCATCCATACCACTGCTTATAAAACCATCAATTGTGCTCGGTCCTCCCTGAGGACCTGCCCTCCTAGAATGGATTCCTTGGACTAAACATGTTCCTCTTCAGACAGCCTCCTTCACAATAATGAATGTTTTGGTACCACACACTAGATTTCTGAGACAACTGAAATCTCACAAACTGCTGCTCAAAACATGACTACAGCTCCAGCCAACCTACAACCAGAAATTCACTACTTCTCCACATACTATCGCAATCCGTAACCCCCCCATCTCTATCATACATAGACCTAGACACCTGAGGAAAATCTTAGAGTTGCATGTCTTAATATTTACTTACAAAACAAACAAACTAAACAAGTCAAACTTCTTCTCTTTCTAAACTGTGCATTTAAAATTTGCAGATGCGCTATCAAACCAAGTGCTAAGTCTGCCCTTATTCTAAATAGACAAAAAAATATGCCAACAGACTAAATGAAGCTGGCGTGGAGTTTTACGACCCTGCATGTCCGATCTTTTTATGTGTGGAGATTTCTGTATATTTATATGTGCGGAGACTCCGCAGTCGGGGAGGAGCTCTCCGAACACAAACGGATAGGACACACAGAGTCGTAAAACTCCACACGTAGTTTCTGAAGTGTAAGTTTACCTTTGTGAACCAGGCCCTATATTTTGCTTTTATTTTGATTGTTTTTAATTACTATGCAAAGATCTTTTACACCCCAAGCACACTAAATGAATAAAAAATAAGGGTATGTATTCATTCCAAGGTAATGAGGATATATTGTTGTGTAATAGGCAAGCCTTTGATATGTAATTTAATTTCCTACAGTCTACCATGTCTTACACCTCAGGAATTTAAGGGAGTTGCTGATCACAGTGGGCCTTATTACAAAGGTAAACTTACACTTTTGGTGTAAGTTTACTATTTTTTTTGCTATTCGCGAACTGTGAGTGTAGTTTTACATGTAGTTTCTTTACAATTGCAGAGACTGCCCTATCTTTTTTTTGTGGGGAGTTCTCCGCAGTCGCAAAGATACTACACGTAAAACTACACTCATAGTTTGTGATTAGCAAAAAAATAGTAAACACACACCAAAAGTGTAAGTTTGCCTTTGTGAATAAGACCAAGTGTTTCTTGTATCTCTCTTTAGATCAGAACGTCATATTGAATAGGCATCCTTGCAGATAGGGACAATGATATTTCAGTCTGGGAAACAAAATAGAAAACAAACTAACCCCATTGAACAGGGCTTGTGTGGACTCTGCTACAGGTCATTATCCCCTGGTAGATATTCCCTGCCTCCATTCTGCTCATTCCCTTTCACCCTGATCTGCTTCCAAGACAGTGCAGGTGGCCAATATTTTGATTACTTTACCCTAAGGGCCTCTTTGGACCCTGCTCTTGATGCATGTCTGTATTTGGCCTTCTCAAACCTTATAATGTTGACTCACTGCTGCAGGTATGGTTGTTTGTTAGTGCTGGGATTGCTGGAGGGAAGATGAGGGAGTGGGTCCTCTTGCTGGGCCTGTGACTAGGTTAATGTGCTCACTGATGAAGGTTAAAAAGATATTATAGTTAGATGTTGAAATGAGATCAGAATTAATGTTGAAAAAACAAAAAACACTGAAATACACCAGTTCGTTTAGTCAACTAACTAGAACTTGCTCCCCCATCATGCACTGCTTATTACCTCAGCAGTGCTGGAGGCCTGGAGCAGATTGTGCCCGCCTCACATGGGAAGCAACTACACTGTTGAGACAACAGCTCGTTTGGTGTCTTTTGTAGACTAAAACATCACGGATCTGGGCATCTGCTGGACGCTCATGCCAACTCCTTGGATGCGAGGGCTGGCCGGTCGGCATTGTCACCTGACGGAAGGACCTAGTGTGAGAACTGGTACTCTATTCTGCCTGGGGGTGGGTGAAGATTTCCCTCTGCCTGGTGGAACATGTCATGGGAAAAGATAAACATCATTTGTCTGGCAAATAGTCCACCCTAGACAAATTTGTGCACACCAGTACCTCAAACACAGCTGTGAATGGAGAAGCGGCCGTAAACTTCAAGATGCCTGAGCCAGTCACAGCAGACACAGCCGCGATTCTCCAAGCCATTAAGACCTCTGGAGAGATGCTAAAAGCAAAATTGGATTTGTGGGGTCGGAAGTTATGCTGTTGAGGCAGACCTACGACAACATGAAGATAAGATTAGGTCTGGGCGTAAAAATCAGCTCGTGGAGTTTGCGGAATTTAGCAGCTCTGCATTCCACGGAGAACGTGGAGTTACCGATAAACTCCGCAATATGCAACAAATCGAAGTTTTGTTTTGTTAGCGCGCTCGAAATGTTCATTTGCTGGAGCGACTTGCCCAGGCGCTCGCGATCGCACACAAGATTTTCAGAGCTGTTCGCCGGCGCCATGAGATTGCTAGCCGACCGCATGCTCCAGCGAGATTTTGCGGTCGCTAACACATTATTCTGGCACTCCAGTGACTTCTGGAGGATGTTTTCTGCCATACCCAATTCCGAACGCGCACGATCTAAAATGGCTGCAATCTGGGAAAGATACTCTCCTCGAGAAGCATCAAAATCTTCCCGAAATGACGATTTGGAGTTAAAAACCTCCTCAAATGGACATTTGGTTTTGGATATTTTGTGCGAGGAGTCCTTTCAAAAAACTTTTTTCCAACTGGAAGGAAGTGCCCCAGAGTCTCCAATTTGCTGTTTCTATCCATCAGACTCCTCCCAGTGCTTTGTCCATCTCCTGGTCACTTTTCATTTGGATTTGGAGCTGGAAGGACCAATTTTTGTGTCTGCTGCATACCATTGGATTTAAGGACTTTGTATTTGAGATTTGACAAGTAAGTTGAAAAACTGGTGTTTGTTTGATTGGGGCCATAAACCTGAATTTATTTGTACTTTTAATTGATTTTTTTAAATGAATTTGTGGCTGCTGGCCTGTAGTTTCAGTAGGGGCATAGTTATTTGTTTGTAAGTAATTTTCCTTTTTTTTATAAAGAAAAAATGTTGCACAGTTCAGTACATTTTCTACATGTTTTTTTAAATAAATTTGCAATAGTGATTTAATTCACTATGTGGCCTAGTCTGCCAATGGACCCAGTGCTAGTCATGGGTGCATGAAACAACTGCTTCTGTGGTGTCTGTTGTATTGAAACACCATTTAGGCCTTGGATGGTTTTGGATTAAAATACAAAATGTCTTTTTTTGTGGTATTTCATGTTTTTTTCTTTCTGCAAATAGTCTTTATGTGGGGTAATGCCTTTGGAGAATGTGTGTTGTTATAAACATTTTTAGCCCTGTTACTTATTAGTTCTTGGCATTGCTGAACTAATGCTGTGTTTCCTGTGTTACCAATGCCTCCTTTGTCTGGCCGGTGTTTGTGTGTCTGCCAAAGGCTACCATTTGGATTTGTTCCCAATGTGGCCAGGGGCTATTTTATATAGTCAGTGTTCATAGGCCTGCATGTGTTCTTTGTTTTCCAGGCCTCCTGCTTGTTGTTGTGACCATGTGGCTGGTGGCCATTTTGTGTAGGCCGCCAGTGTGGTTTTGCTATAGGCCTGCATGTGTTTTTGTTGTGGTCATGCCTCCTTGCTTGCTGTTTGACCATGTGGTCGGTGGCCATTTTGTGTAGGGAGCCAGTGTGCTTTTACCATAGACATGCGTTCTTTGCTTTCCAGGCCTCCAACTTGTTGTTGTTGGTGACCATGTGGCTTGCAGCCATTTTGTGTAGCCAGCCAGTGTGCTTTTGCCATAGGCCTGCATGTCTTCTTTGTTTTGGCCATGCCTTCTTGCTGGTTGTTGTTCTGACCATGTGGCTGGTGGCCATTTTGCGTAGGCAGTCAGTGTGCTTTTGCCATAGGCCTGCATGTGTCCTTTGTTTGTGGCCATGCCTTCTTGCTGATTGCTGTTTTTTTGCATGTGATTTTTCTTCTTTTGTAAAGGAAAAATTGTGTACAGTTTAGTACATATTCTCTGTGTTTTTTAATAAATTTGCTGTATTCTTTTAATGCACTATGTGGTCTAGTCTGCCAATGCTATGGGCCTACCAGCCAGTGGGCCCAGTGCTAGCCATGGGTGCATGAAAAATAACTGTTTCTGTTGTGTCTGTTAAATTTAAACATCACCTAGGCCATGGATGGCATTGGATTAAAATACCAAAAGTGTTTATTTGTGGTATTTCCGTTTTTTTCTTCCTGCAGTGTATAGGTGGGGTAATGCCTTTGGGGGATGTGTGTTGTAAATTTTTTTGGGCCCTGTTGGTTTTCATTTTTGATATTGCTGAATTAATCAATGCTGTGTTCTCTCTGTCTAACTATGCCTCCTGTGTATATTTGCTATAGTCCACCGTTTGTCATTTTGTATAGTCAGTGTCCATAGGCCTGCATGTGTTCATTGTTTTCCAGGCTTCCGGCTTCTTGGTGCCAATATGACTGGCGGGCAGTTTGCGTAGTCAGTCAGTATTCTTTTGCTATAGGCCTGCATTTGTTCTTTGTTTGTGGCCATGTCTTATTGCTTGCTGTTTGTTGTTGTTGTGTGACCAATGACCATGTGGCTGGCAGCCATTTTGTGTAGCCAGCTAGTGAGCTTTCCCCATAGGCCTGCATGTGTTCTTTTTAGTTTGTTCCCCGTGCATTCTTGCTTGTTGTTGTGGGTGACCATGTGGCTGGCAGCCATTTTGTGTAGCCAGCCAGTGAGCTTTTGCCATAGGCCTGCATGTCTTCTCTTTGTTCCCAATGCCTTCTTGCTCAGTGTTGTTGTTGTTGCTGACCATGTGGCAATGGCAGGCAGGTATCTCGTGAGTCCAGCTCAAGGGGCCCTTTGCTTTGCCATATGCTTGCATGGATGGTTGAGCATTGAGATAGCAGTTTAAAAATTATTATTATATCATTGAGGATAACTTCACTTATTTATAAAAATGTTTATTTTCATTTTTTTCAATTTTATTTTTTTATTAATTGTTAATTAATTTTTTTTATTTAAAATTTTGTAATTTTTTTACATTTTTAAATTGTTACTATTTTTTAATATGTTTTCATTTTTTTAAAAGCCATTTTCATTACATCTGACATCAATGAATCAACCCCATGTCTGCTATAGGTGCACAACAGCATTCATTGTCTAAGGATTATTCCATTGTCATTTGTCAGCTGCACCTCCCTGAGTGCCACATCTCACGTAATGCACATAAAGCAAACAGTTACATCTGTATGTTATTGTTGTTGTTGCTCTTTCTTATTCTTCCTGAGTGTACATTCAGTCACCATGAAAGTTTATGTTGGTGTGGTTTTCCATTTTATGAATGGATACACTGTATTGTTAATTATTTATAATAAGAGTAACCAGTGACCACACTAAATGATCTTGATTGTTTGTACTACTAATTGCACTGAAACATTGCCATGTTTTACTGATGTTCTTCTTGCTTCTTTTCTTTTAGGTGCACAAGAGACAACATCACCCACAGTACTGCAAGACAGAAGGCCTGTGCATGACGTGACACATGACCCACACATCACACAGACATCTCTTCAACTTGTGTGAAGCTAAGTGCCACTGCTAACTGGCAGCTTCAAGATGGCCCCAAAGAAAGGTGCTACCAAGAAAGTGGCCAGTGAGAAGAAGAAGGAGCTTATTACCACCACTGGTAAGTCGACCCAGACCTTCTTTGGAAAAAAAAACTGTGCCTGCTGCACCAGCCTCTAGGGAGCAAGCTAGGAGCAGCACCCCCCACATCTATGGACCCACCCCAATCTAGGCCCAAGCCCATGTCTGTCACAGAGTCAGCCAGTCTAATCATGGCAACATCGACGAGCAGTGATGTTGAAATTGACTTATCTCTATCGCAAGTAGTTCCCAATCATTGCAGGAAACTCAGAGAAGTGGACAGCAACAACAGCCGCAACCACCAATAGTAGTTCCTCCCAAAGTAGGAGCAGTTCAGGAGATTGAGCTTCATGCTGAGGAAGTACAGGAATCCGCTCTTTCAGAAGATCCATTGTCTTCCAGATCTCCAACTAGAAAAAGCTGTGTTAGTGCATCATCGTCTTCTCCAAGCCCCCACTTCTGATGATCTAGACACCACTTGGATCCCGCCTCAGTGTGAGAGTTAGACATGCCACAAGACCAGGCTAGGGGAAAGGAAGGTTCCTGAAAGCCTTAGAGTTATGGAGGCAGATGTAGAAGAGGAGGATGACGACGAGCCAGTTATCATGGATATTAGTCCCGCCCCAGTGAAGACCGACGTTACCCCATTCCAACTTGTTGGGAGGGATGTGGCACCACAGATACCACCACCGCCAGCTGCCATATTTACAAAGTCCTGGCAGCCACCTACATCCATAGCCACCTCAATAGAAGTAGGTACTGCAGAGAGTCACACGTCAAAGCGTCCACCTACCGCCAGTTCATTTAATATTGGCAGTAGTATCAGCATCAGAAAGTTGACCTCCCCAGTTTAGGACTTCTTCACGGTTAGCAAGAAGGAGGTGAACATTGCCATATGCTCCCTTTGCGGATTAAGTGTTAGTCGGGGTAAGCTTGGTACAAACTATGGGACCAGATTTGAGAAAGCACCATATGATCCGGTGGGAGGCGCACCTTAGCGGCCAAAAAACTACAAGTGTTGTTGGTGAAGGAGGTGAAAGGGTGAGCAGGGAATCCGATCCGATCACAGTGGAAGGTGAAGAAGAGGAAGACATTTTTGTTACGCAAAGCATCCCACTCACCAGCGGTGCCGTAATATCGCCCACATCAGCAACATTGCAATGGCACAAGACTCAGGTCGAGACACCAAGGCAAGAGAGGACAGTGACCGCCCCACTGAAACGCACATTGAGCCTACCACTGTCTGCTTTCAAGAAGTCACCTGCATCAGTGGCCCCAGAAAAGAAAAAAATCCAGGCTACTATTCCTGACAGGTTTATGCCAAAAGGGCAGTATGAATGCAACCACCTAATGGCACGTTTGTACAATGCAAAGCTGGCTAAAATGTTAGCGCTGGACCTCCTCCCTTTTTCTTTTGTGGAACGGGTGGGTTTTCTTGAATTTGTGGCAGCCATCTGCCTGAAATGGAAGGCTCCCAGCTGGTCCTATTTTGCCAGAGTTCCTGTTCCCACGCTACATCACGATGTGCTGTAATTGCTTTGACAAGCTTTGCAGCAGAGTGCGGTTCACTCTATCCACCTGACGATAGACATGTAGACCAGTTGCCAAGCCACTGATTACATGTGCATCACTGTACACTGGATCGCTTTTGTGGGGGCTAGAGAAAAGATATCTGCAGGTGTTGACACTGCTGAAATTTTTAATGCTTCTCGGAAGCATGCAACAGTAGCCATGTTCACCATGGGGAAATCCCATACTGCCGCAAAACGTTTGGAAGACTTTAACAACAAGGTCGTTTAATGGCTGCAACCAAGAGGGCTTAACATTGGATTTGTTGCCACGGACAATGGCAGTAATATAGTTAAGGCCATGGCTGATGGTGGCTATTTTAGGGTCCTGTGTTTGGCGCACTGCATCAACATCTTTGTACAGGACTTTCTAAAATAAGAAGACCAAGTAAGCAATTTACTGTCCACCTGCAGAAGAATCTGCACTCATTTCAGCCATTCATTTAAAGCCCGGAAACAGCTGAAGGTCATTAAGCGTGATAATAGAATGCCAGTTAAAGCACTCACACAGGAGGTGCCAACATGTTGGAACTCAACTTATTGCATGCTTGAACTCCTGTTTGAGCAGTATGAATGAATGAATGAATATCAATGAATATGTCATGCAAAGAGGGCTGCAACTGTGAAAGGCATGATCATTGAGATGGACCAATAGGGCCTAATCAAAAGCCTGACAGAGATGATGCTTCCCTTTGAGGTGTTCACACAGGAAATCAGCAAGGAGGACAGTACCATGGGCAAAGTTATCCCATTGTTGCACATGCTACAGAAACAGGTAAAGGAGATGTCTGCAATGTACGCAAGTGTGGAGAGCAAAAAGATGCGTATGACTTGGTGGAGAGCTTAAGCCTTTACTTATCTGTTAATACAAGGCTGCAAAGAGACATTGTGTCATCCAAACATTACATCTGTGCCACAAGTCTTGATCCACGGTACAAACCATTACTGCCCCCTTTCATTCCTTTTTCAGACGGGGACATTGCAAAATACAAAACATGGATAGCTGAGCAAGCCAGTGAGATACAAAAAAGAACCGCAGGGAATTAGAGGCTCACTCCTCCAGGGCACAAATTCTGCGGGGCAGCCTTCAAGTTCAGAGCCTGAGGGCAGTGCTGTTGGCTCACAGCAGCCAAAACCAACAACAAGAACACCATCAAGAACAGGAGCATCATCCCCAAAATCTGCAACTGAATGGTTTCTACTGGCAAGGCTTAAGTCCAGTTCATAGTCGAAGGCAAAAGAGGTCGAGCAAGGTGGAGCACCAATGACCATTGAGCGGATGGTCCAGGCCTATCTGCATGACCCAACGGAGGTCTACCTTCACCAAAACCCATTGGTGTGTTGATATGGGAAGAGGTGCTAATGGCCAGTGCTCAGCAGGCTGGCAATAAACTAACTGACTTGCCCGATAGCCAGTGTCTCCACTGAGCATGTTTTCAGTGCAGCTGGTGCAGTTGTCACAGTGAGAAGGACCAGTCTCTTGCCTCAAAACATGGAGAGATCAACCATGATTAAAATGAATCAGCACTTTATACCACCGGTGATTACTCCATACCTGAAGTACAACAGGCGGAAGATGAGGGAGACTCAGGTCATGAAAGTAGTGTGTTAGATGGCCTACTTCTGGGAGAACCACCAGAGTTTGAGGATGAGCTCTACTTCCCTGACTGCTAGGCCTGGGCCAACAACCATAGAGCTTTCTCTCTGGCCGATATCGCTGATCTACTTTCTTTCTTTGACGCCCAAAAAAAAAAGAAGATATAATTAGGGGTACATTATTTGCTTTTATTTGTTTGTGTCTGGTTGACTAATTCATCCCCACCATCTTACTCTTAGACACATTTTATTGCCTGATTGGAGTTGCAACAGTGTGCAGTGAAGAAGTCCCCTCCTCACCCATTTACCTCAAGGATATTGGATGGAGAGTTGCAAACAAATGTGTGCCTGCCTCCAATCCTGGGCCATGACTATCTATCCTTTGCTAGTTTATTATTCCCTAGTTGGACTGCCCCACATTATTTGATTTAGACTGGCCAATGTCTGCTTCGTGAACAATGGATCTGCAATGTACAGCAGTCACAGTGGCCACGGCTGAACTAGAAGAACAGGTAAATGGCATGCATTGCGCGCTGAGTGATTGTTGTTTGTGAGTGAGTTGAAATGATTCATGTGGTGGCAGCCAGTGACACTGGGTGTTTGTTTATCTGTAACTATTACACTTAAATGTGTTTGTGATGATTTACAATGTTAGTGGCCTACCGAGTGCTGATCATTTTTCCCATGAAGGTGATTTCTTTTTTCCTTCCCCTTTGAGAGATAGCGAGATTTTTTCACCGGGTCCATTCACACTGCTTTGATTAATTGTTTTCTGCTTTATACTCCTCAAAGAGTCAGCCCGACCAGTCCCTTTAGAATAGATAACGCAAACACAAATCTAGTCTAAACAAAAAAATGACAATGTTTCTCTTGTTGTGCAACGACAAAATTGTACTACAGGTCAATGTATTGCATTTGAGTCAGACTCTGGACACAGTCGGTATGGAGTTGGACACCTTACTCGGAGTCAGGAGGATCAGGGATGATGGAATGACTCAGTACGTGGGCGTGACTACTTCAAGAACTGCCACTAGAAGAAGGAAATTTTCAACTTCACTGAAACCAACTGATTTGGTGACGTCTTTAAAGTTGCCTAAACAAGCCTAGCCAACTCTGTGTAGTGGTGGTGAGTGGTGACAGCGGTGCTTTGATTTTACTTGATTGGGAAAATGCAATGTTGCTGGGTGCGTGTGTGCTCAGTGCTGTCTGGCTCAAATCTGCAGCTAAGTGGTGGTTCAGTGGGGGGCCTGTTGTTGAAGGTATCTGGAGACAGACATTTAGTCATGATCATCACATTATGCATGTGCTGTTAGGCTACCTATTATTGTTATGTGATTCATGATGATGAATTGATGATCATGATGACAGTTGTGAGTTTAATCAGCCCGATACCAATAGTTAAATGCAGCCACTTTTTTGTGATTTTTGTTTGTTGTAAATTGCCCTCAGCTAATTGTTCATACACCATGCATAAATGAATGAGTGCAAAAAGGACTATTCTTCTCTTCTCTCTTGTGCTGCTTCTGAGTCCTCTTGGTGCAGTCCTTATGAAGTTTAACTTCTTTCTTTCTCCTTGATTCTACAATATCATTTTTGTTATTCAATCCGCAGGCTTTCTTACCCTGCGCCAAACTGGAAAACCAACATAAAACTCACGGTTACCTTACCGGACCGCATCCGCCAGGCACCCAAGATTGACGGACAGTCCAATTGGAATGCAAATACAACTCCCAATTTGGCAATACAGCGTCATTTTTTCTTTTAGTAATGATTAGAACTGGGTATTTCACATGATTCTTACAGATAATTTAATTTGTAATATATTTACTATCTTTCCAAGCTTGGTAACACAGAACATTTAGATATATAATGTAACGTGAGTCTCTATGGGGCAGACAGACAATTTGGTTTGGTTTACCTGTACACATCATTCCTTCATTCCCTTTTCCTCCCATAACAGATTTATGAGGCTCGGCTGCTCATTACTAAGATGAATGTTTTCCTTGTGTAGGGTTTGTCTTTGTCCAAACTTTCCCCAAATCCCCCTTCCCATCCATCAATCAAAAACCCCTAACCCTCTTCCCCTGGGCTGTGTGATTTATTGAGGTGTGGCTTAATTTACATTATCAGTGGATCACACACTTGGTGGGGCGAATGTGGTGAAAGCAACACCAATTCAGTGCAGGATCTTCAGTTTTTACTCCTATTACTGGAACAATAGTCCAAACTGGCCCCAGTTACCCACCCACGCATTATAGTGGTAGATATTTTATTTATAGAAGAACATCATTCATCAGTATCATCATTCAGGCATTGTGTGTTGCATAAATACTTAACCAACAATCCTCCTCCTAAGGAATCACAATGCAAGACTGAGTCACTTTTGTTTCCTCGAAATACTAGCTCACCAACCATTGCTCTGACTAATTTAGTTGTTATTCTGCATCAGGTATTCTTTGCTGTGTGCTAGTCTGGACTCAAGTGTTTGTAAAGTTAATAATACATAACACACTAACTCAGTTTTTTTATTTCTAAATAGTTGCCTGTAATGAATAATCCTTCTGATTAAAATCCTACAGTTGGAGTTCACCTAGGTGGGAGTGGAACCTGACTTCTGATTCCTGCACTGTTGTTAGTGCGCTAGTCTGCTACTACTACTACCACGGCACCTTGGGAAATCCTGCAACCCTTGCTTCTTATTCTATTCGGTAAGAGAACTATAGTTTGTTGTTCTACTAAGTTGTTGTAGGGTAGGCATTGGCAAACCCCCACACCGTTTAGTGGTGAATATAGTTGCGGACTGCAGAGACTAGGAGACTAGTAGGCCAAAACAACCACATAGGCATACCACACATACCTAATTGTTGTTACACACTATCAGCACATTTTTAAAATATGTTGCGCTAAAAGGCAGCTCTAAAAACAAAAACACTCCTAAAGACCTTGATTTGACATTAGAGGCATAAATAAAGAAATTTAAATATTTATTTTTCTAGACAAAAAAGCACACTCCTTCCACCCACCCCCAACAACTGTCCCACCGCTCTCTCCAAACAAATGAAATATTCCCGTCCCCAACTATTATCCATGAAAAAGAAAGTCCAGCTACCCTGAGCGCAAATCGCGCATCCCCACCCACAACACCAAACAAGTCCCACTCACCAAAATAAAAGTTAAAAAAGGAGCAGAGGGAACTAAACACGGCGCAGGATCTCCTCTAGGTGCCGGTCCTATCTTCTCTGCCAGGTCTCCATGGGCGCCAGCCTTGCCAGGACACGGTGCAGTAGGGTGCGGTCTGAGACTGTAAGGGGGCAGCAGTGTGGGTGGCTGGATGGCGGGCAGCTGCATGCAGACTGCATCGCTGATGTTGTGGTTGGGATTGGGAAGCTGGAGGTGCTGTGGCCCGGGGCCGCTGCCTCCTCCTCCTGGGCCACCAGTTGCTGGTACTCGTCCCATATTGCCTCAAGCTTCTGCTGCCACATCCTGGCAAGATGGACGATGTTGACCAGGAGTAGCTAGAAAGAAAAAAAAAGACAAGTTGTAAACAATGCTGTGTCACTCTGTGTCAAAAACTTGTTTAAAATTATTAGGGCAGTAGGTGACACAGTGACAGCAGCAGTATATTGATCGTCCCCTAGGGCCATTACATTTGCTGTGATTAGAGTCACAGCCACCATTACCCACTCTCATAAAACTAAAAGCAAATGTCAAAAGCTCTAACTGTCTGAAAGGAATTAAGGCAGAATAAACACATCAACACACCAGTTTGATGAAACTGTTATATTTTTTTCTTTTGAAGGATTTCCTAGTAAAGTGCTTAGATGGTTTGGGGCATCAAGAATTAGGCCCATTTACTAATGAATGGTCTAGTTAGCTACATAATGACTCTGGTATGATCGGACAACTTAAATTTTCTTTTAGCATCTCTGGTCTGACCTTTTCCATTTGCATATTTTTCATAGGAGATCAGTCCGCTACAAACTGCCTAAAGTGATCGGACATTTGTCTTGCTCTCTGCGAGGTTTGGGAAGCCTGTTGGATCTTGGGTCAAAGTATTTAGACTTTATCTTAATAGCTGGTCATACAAGGTGTCAACAGGGATTGCCAAACAAGAATCCTTATGTTGCTATGCGCATCTACATTTTGGTATCACCTCTGGCCAATTTAACCTTTAACTCCCTCAGCTATAACCTACATCCTTTTGAGGAAGTAGACGGTGGGAAAAGCGACATACTGCAGTTCAGTCAGTGAAAGGATGAAGGACTGGGATATAGTTTTGGCATATTCATCACAGACTATCCCACCCACAGAAGTTAATTAAATTACATTATCCATTCAGCATTGCATTGTTCTTCTAGTAATCTTAATCTTCACCCTTGGCTTTGATATGAACCATTTAAGCTTTACATTCTCTCATCCACTCTTTCGCCATAGAAAACTAGTCATCATTATCCAACCAATGCATCCATCCAAACACAGCTCTGAATAAACCTTTCACTGACATCCATTCACCCAGCCATGAATCCTTGCTTGCACCCATTCCATTCACCCATCCTGCTTTGCCTTAACCCACCCAAGCATTACTTAGTTTCAGCCATCCTTCACCCAGCCATGCAGATTGATTCATATCATCATCATCACCCACCTAGCATCATTCATTTCACACACATATCCTTTTACTCATTTATTACATACATAATGTCACCCATCCTTTCTCCTTCCATCCTGTTTTGTCTTTCCCATCAACCCGCCACTTTTAAAGTTCATTTATGAAACTTTGTCTGCTGAGTTGCAGATAGAAAAGGACATAATAACTAATCAACTCTCACTGCACCTGCTAAATCGGGGTGTTGTTCACGAGTCAGTCAACACCTTCGCAGTGAGTGTATTACTATTTGTCAATGAGCAAGCAATGTGACTTACAACTGCCCACCCCTGCTGCCGCTGGTTCTCCCCACTCACTGACAGCTGCAGCAGTGTTCCCTTCACTGGCGCCGCCGTGCCCGGCACTGGTGGTCTGTGCGGCTCGAAAAAAACATTATACATTTATAATTTGAAATGCCAGATACGCCTCTCCTGGTTTTTTCAAAGCAAAATATAACCACAAAACATAACTACAGTTCGGTTACAGTTTCTTAATCTTCTATCAAAATGCAAAACATCACTTTGGGCATTTTGTTGGTTGGCAATCATTGAAAAGCCAAGTAGTCAAGCCAAACAATTTTTTTTGAAATTATGGAGGGGCAGAGCTTCAATGAATCTGCGTTATTGAAACGCAATGAAGTGGTTCAATAATTGGTCAATGAAGGACATATGTTCTTAGTTTGCAAATGCAATGGGGCCATCCTCCTCATCATACTTCCAAGTTCCAGCCATGCTGCATGGCCATTACCTGCTGGTATACCATTACCAAACATGCACAACATTGGGGGGTCCACCATGACCATGGCCACTCTCACGTTTTACAGTACTGTTTGAACATGAGCAAGAAAAAGAAAGCCTTCTCAACAAACATGCATAGAATACCTTAACTGCAAGCAATCTTCACAGTATGAGTACCTGACCTAAAATAGTTTCTCTGGGTCTTTTCGTACCACCAGTCTATGTGGGGAAAGGGAAAGACAAAGCAGAAGAAAAAGGAAGCTACAGACTAGTACAGATAGTTTTGAAGTCAAGTTAAGTACAGAAACTTGAAATATGGAGAAAGTAAAGTAAGCAATAAATAGGATAATGTAGGGATAAGAAGGATTTAGGAAACAGATCAAAGTGGAGTTGGAAAAAGAATTGGAAGACAGGCACAGTAAAAGGAAACAAAATAATTCTAAATGTGGAGCGGTAAAAGAAGGATCAAGAAAAGATAGGGAAATAAATAATATTAACAGGAGGACTTATTGGGCCCAGCAGAGCCATCTGTGCTCTTGGAGGCACCTCTATCCCCCTCACCCGCCTGCGCCGTGGTGGTGGTACGCGCTACCATATCCCTCCTGCCCCTGGATGCTGATGTAAGAAATAAACAAAATTAAATTAAAAAATGATTAGTGGTACAGTTAATCTCCCCAAACTTTTTTGACTGGGAGAGGCAAACGCAGAAACATTTCATTCAACATTTATAAATCAGATCTCCTCTCCTATTACTATTGTGCACCTATTCCTTAATTTTCTAACCCTACCCTATTCAAAATTTTCTAAACTACATTGGAACTACTAATAAATTCTTCTAATTTAATTCTGAATCTCAGTCTCAATGATTAAGAGGAGGAGATTGAAAAATAGGCCCAGCACCATAAACAGAGCAAAAACCAAGATGGACCGCGCCCATGCGAACCACGTGGTGCCTTTCATGGTTCGATTTTCAACGTGAGAACGCACATTGTGTTACGTTTGATGGAATGCATAACACAAACGGGTGCACCAAGCAACTCCGCCTGCTTGTGGAACTCTACATAGCTCGCAGGGTTGTTTAACCACCACCATAATGGTACTCCGCGAACTCCACCCGCCCCTAGATAGATAACAGAAGTGGAAACTCATGTCTCTGACATGGAGGTTATGTAAGGACACTGCAACAAAAAATCAATAATCAGACCATGATATTTAGGGACTTGTTGGCAAGAGCGGAAGATGCAAAAGCCGATCCCATAGAAACAATTTATGTTTTGTGGGGTTCCCCAAAGGTTTTGAAGGGAGCACCCCTGAAAAGTTTCTCGACCAGTGGTTACGCTCTCTGCTCTCCACAGAGAAAATCTCACACTGTTTTGTAATTGAATGGGAGCACAGAGTCCTCATGCAAAAGCTGCCACCGGATACCCCAACCTGCCCAATGAGTGCCAGATTCCTGAACTAAAATGATAGGGATGAGATCCTACACTTTGTTCGCACTCAGACCTTGATGCTCTACAACTCCAAATATTTTTTGATTTTTCCAGACTTCAACTGGCTTCTATAAAACCAACACAAATCATTTCTGGAAGTCAAGAAGAAGCTACAAACTCTGAAGATCAGGTATTTGCTCCTGTTGCCAGGCAAACTCAAAATTATTTACCAGGAGAAGACTTTCTTCTTCAATTCTCCTGAGGTGGTATCGGACTGGGCAGAAGAGAGGAAAAGTATTTGTCCCACACACAGAATTCATTGGCAGAATCATCTCATCACAGAGTGACGCTGGTGTCTGATTAGCGGGGAAGTCCCTCTAACGCTAAGGGAACAGAAATTAGTCCCACTCCAAAATTCAGAGAACTCCAGCAAGTGTGGCATCACAGGATTGGGAAGACTATGAACTGTCCGGCAGTGATGCCATATCTCAGAGGGGAAAGAGGGCCAGACACTCTTTTGCTGCCAACGTTTTTGGAGAAATTACTGTTAAACCACACAGAGAACATTTGTAACTTTTCTTTATATTCACCGTATCCTTTTGCATGTTGAGCCATCCTGTATTACACATGTGGTATTGAGAGGGCGCTGAGAATAAGCAAGTGGGGGGTGTATTCATGACATGAGGTGTATTACACATAACCTTCCCTGTGGGGGATTTCTCACAATGGGCTAAGTTTTGGTTGTTCACTTTCTTCTTTTTCTTCAGGGAATTGTTGAGATATGATTGGCAATATGGTGTGGCCTCGGCTGCCCGGCTGGTTTGGTTCCCAGATATATCCTGCAACAGATGCTTCAGTTCTAGGAAATATAGGGTATTTCAAACTCTGCAACCTAGACCACAGCTGATTGAGACACTGGCTTTTGACGATGATCTGCCAGCATATTCCTCAATTTGTGAGCAAATAACAGGTAGATGACCCACCGTTATATACTGCTAGATGCAGGCCAGTTGCAGATCTTGTTGTAGAATGTTAGTGGTCTCCTGGATGAAATAAAAGGGAGGGCATTCTCAAAACGACCAAAATACTACAAACATATATAATTCTCCAACAAAAAACTCTCTTGGTGGGGAACAAATGCATGTTCTTGGCTAGAGGAGGGTATCACGCGGGGTTCGTAAGGGGATCCTGAGAGACGACCATACTTATTCGACAACATGTGCCCTTCAAACACACATAGCTCTTTCAGAATAGTCAGGGTAAAAACATAGCGGAGTCTGACTTTTTGAATGGGAGCCTGCTATCGCTAGTATTCACGTATGCCCCAATACCTGTGACATCAACATTCCTAGATGTTATTATTCACCTAATGGAGAAACTTCCTGATAGACCAGTCATTTTGGGAAGAGACTGGAACACACCAACTAGACACACACAGGGACAGATCAAGGTGTGCCCCCGTACATCAAGGATAAAGGACAGTGCAATGTTCATGGAGGCCCTGGGTCTAGCGGATATTTGGCAAGCCTTTAATCTCCATAAATGCAGGCTTACATTTTACTCAGGAGAGCACAAAATATCCTCTTGGCTAGATTACTTTCTTCTTCCCAGAACAGAAGCACATAGGGTAATTGGGACATAGATCCTAGCAAGGAGTAACTTGGATCATGCCCGTGTCACCCAGAGTTACAATGGAGACTGGGGCGTAGTCCCTGAGAAATAAGAAATGTGGAGCGTTTGTAAATCAAGTGATAGAATTTTTTTTTAGTGTCAACAAATGATCAGTTGAGTCCTTAGAGACACTTTGGGAGGCATTTGAGGCCACAATACATGGTGATATTATCAGCTTTCCAACAGGAATCAACAGTTAAAGACAACAAGGGATAGCCAATTTAGAGACCCGACTCTTAGACCTAGAGTACCAGTTCACATATTCCTAAGAGATTGAGGTATTACATAACTGGTTACATACTAAAACAACACTGCAGCAACTCCTACATGATGAAGTGTGGAAAGCATGACTTGCAATGCAGAGTCGCATTTACCAATGAAGAGACAAAGCGAGTAAGATGCTTCACTGCCTTTTAACTTAAAAAAGATCAGCACAAGCAGGTAAGCACAAATGGTAATGGTCAAAGCAAGACAAAATAACACACAGGATTAAATATAGAAAAAACATATTTACAAAAAACCAATAAAAACTTTTTTTATATCAGCATAATGCAACAAGTCTTAATATGTGCATGAACCCCTTAGCTGCTAACCCTTTCCTCCCACCCTCGTGCTAATACTTTTTTTTGATATTTGGGCTAGTTTGCACTCAGGCCCCTGAAACTTTTTGTCCACATAAGGTATCCTTACCAAATTTGCATCCTTTTTTCCAGCATCTTGAGGATTCTGAAGGTACCCAGGGTTTGTGGATTCACCTGGAGGGGACCACGAAATTATCCAAAATACGGTTAATTTTTGTTTTTTTTGTCAGTAAAATGGGAAACAAGTGCTGCAGAAGAAAGCATATGGCTTTTTCCCTGCAAAAGGTAGCAAAAAAGGGTTTGTGGTGTTAAAATCACCATCTTCCCAGCTTTCAGGAACAGGCAGACTTTTGTCAGAAAACCAACATTTTCTAGCCTATTTTTCCTATTTTTGTGCTTTTAACCAGTTAGTGGTAGAAATGGGTATGAAAGCAATAATGGATCCCGGAAAATTATATATTTCTGAAAAGTAGCCAAATTATAAATTCAGCAAGGGGTCATTTGTGTAGATCCTTCAAGTTTTTAAGGAAACTAACAGTTGAAAATAAAAAATATTGAAAATGAGTTGAAAAAACAACAGCAATTTGTGCCAATGTTGTCACGTGTAACTTCTTCTAAGTATGGCAGATTTTAAAAATCAATATACTGTTATGTCCGCTGAGCACTTCTCGTTGCAGGGATATGTAGGACATGTAGGTTCACCAAGAACCCGAGGAACCCAGAGCCAGTAACTGAGCTGCGTCTTGCAATGGTTTTTTATTGTGTACCGGGTATATAGAAATTCACTTGGTAAAATATAAAGAATGGAAAATAGGGATCAAGGAAACCTATATATTTATGAAATGGGGACAAAATATAGAGTTTATAAGCAGTGGTTATTTGCACATCTCCGAAAATGTGAGTACCCAAAGAAAGTCAATTGGCAATAGCACTTGTTCTACTATTCCCTGTTCCGCTGAGTCTCCCAATAAAAATGGTATCTCACTTGTGTGGGTAGGCCTAGTGCCTGCGACAGGAAATGGCCCAAAACGCAACGTGGACACCTCACATTTTTCCAGTGAAAACTGACCCTTTTTTTGCAATGTGCCTAGCTGTGGATTTTGGACCCTAGCTCAGCCGGCACCTAGCAAAACATAGCAAACCTACACATTTTTGAAAACTAGACACCCAGGGAAATCCAGGATGGGGTGACTTGTGTGGCTCTCATTAGGTTCTGTTAGCTAGAATCCCTTGCAAACCTCAAACTTTGCCAAAAAACACATTTTCCTCATATTTGTGTGATGGAAAGTTCTGGGATCTGTGGAGAGCCTCAAACTTCCATGCACCCAGAATTTCCCCAAGTCTCTCAATAAAAATGGTACCTCACTTGTGTGGACAGGCCTAGTACCCGTGACAGGAAACGTCCCAAAGCACAATGTGGACCCATCACATTTGGTCAGTGAAAACTGACCCTTTTTTCACAATGTACCTAGCTGTGGATTTTGGACCCTAGCTCTGCCGGTACCTAAGGAAACCTAGCAAACCTATACATTTTTTAAAACTAGATATCCAGGGAAATCCAGGATGCAGTGACTCGTGTGGTTCTCACCGGGTTCTGTTACCCATAATCCCTTGCAAAACTCAAATTTTGAAAAAAAAAACAACAACATTTTTCTTACATTTCTGTGATGGAAAGTTCTGAAATCTGCGTGCAGCCACAAACTTCCACCCACCCAGTATTCCCTCAAGTCTCCCAATAAAAATGGTACCTCACTTGTGTGGGTAGGCCTAGTGTCCGTGACAGGAAACGCCCCAAAACACAATGTGGACACATCACATTTTTCCACAGAAAACTGACACTTTTTTTGCAATAACCTAGCTGTGGATTTGGGACCCTCGATCAGCCGGCACCTAAGGTAACCTAGTAAACCTGTACTTTTTTGAAAACTAGATATCAAGGGGATTCTAGGACGGGGTGACTTGTGTGCCTCTCTCCAGGTTCTGTTTCCCAGAATCCCTTGCAAACCTCAAACTTTGCCAAAAAAACACATTTTTCTCAATTTCTGTGATGGAAAGTTATGGAATCTGCAGGGAGCCACAAACTTCCATAAACCCAGCATTCCCCCAAGTCTCTCAATAAAAATTGTACCTCACATGTGTGGGTAGGCCTAGTACGCCTGACAGGAAACGGCCCAAAGCGCAATGTGGACACATCACATTTTTCCAGTGAAAACTGACCCGTTTTTCACAATGTACCTAGCTGTGGATTTTGGACCTTAGCTCTGCCGGCACCTAAGGAAACCTAGCAAATCTATACATTTTTGAAAACTGGACATCCAGGGAAATCCAGGATGGGGTGACGTGTGTGGCTCTCACCAGGTTCTGTTACCCAGATCCCCTTGCAAACCTCAACCTTTGTAAAAAAAAACACATTTTTCTCACATTTTTGTGATGGAAAGTTCTGGAATCTGCAGGGCACCACAAACTTCTACCCACCCAGCATTCCCCTAAGTCTCCCAATAAAAATGGTACCTCACATTTGTGGGTAGGCCTAGTACCCGCACAAGAAACGTCCCAAAACGCAACATGTACACATTACATTTTTCCAGTGAAAACGGACCCTTTTTTCGCAATGTGCCTAGCTGTGGATTTTGGACTCTAGCTCTGCTGGCACCTAAGGAAACCTAGCAAACCTATACATTTTTGAAAACTTGACATCCAGTGGAATCCGGGATGGGGTGACTTGTGTGGCTCTCACCAGGTTCTGTTACCCAGAATCCCTTGCAAACCTCAAACTTTGTCAAAAAAACACATTTTCCTCACATTTCTATGATGGAAAGTTCTGGAATCTGTGGGGAGCCACAAACTTCCACCCACCCAGCATTTCCCAATGTCTCTTGATAAAAATGGTACCTCACTTGTGTGGTTAGGCCTAGTACCCACAACAGGAAACGGCCCAAAACGCAACATGGACACATCACATTTTTCCACTGAAAACAGACTCTTTTTTTGCAATGTACCTAGCTGTAGGTTTTGGGCCCTAGCTCAGCCAGCACCTAGGGAAACCTAGCAAACCTGTACAATTTTGATAACAAGACACCCAGGGGAATTCAGGATGGGGTGACTTGTGTGGCTCTCAGCAGGTTCTGTTACCCAGAATCACTTGCAAACCTCAAACTATGTAAAAAAAAAAAAAACATTTTACTCACATTTCTGTGATCGAAAGTTCTGGAATCTGTGGAAAGCCACAAACTTCCACCCACCATTCCCCAATGTCTCCCGATAAAAATGGTGCCTCACTTGTGGGGGTAGGCCTAGTGCCCGCAACAGGAAACAGCTCAAAACGCAACATGGGCACATCACATTTTTCCACTGAAAATTGAGTCTTTTTTTGCAATGTGCCTAGCTGTGGATTTTGGACCCTAGCTCAGCCGGCACCCAGGGAAACCTAGAAAACCTATACATTTTTTAAAACTAGACATCCAGGTAAATCCAGGATGGGGTGACTTGTGTGGCTGTCACCAGGTTCTGTTACCCAGAATTCCTTGCAAACCTCAAACGTTGCAAAAAAAAGCAAATTTTCCTCACATTTCTGTGTTTTTTTAAGCTAAATTTGAGGTTTGCAGGGGATTCTTGATAGGAAAAAGTTGGGGGATCCATGCAAGCCATACATCCTTGGACTGTCTTGTTTTCAGAAATGTCTGGGTTAGGTAGGTTTCCCTAGATGGCCGCTGAGCCCGGGACCAAAAACGCAGGTGCCTCCCTTGCAAAACCAGGTCATTTTCTGATAGATAATTTTGATGTCTCCACAATATGTTTTGGACCCTTTACTGCCTCAGGTACTTGGCTCACCTACACAGGTGAGGTGCCATTTTGATCAGAAGACCTAGGGGAACACTGAGTGGTAGGAAATTTGTGTCAGCCGGGTAATCCCACAACTTTCCCACACCGAAATGTGAGAAAAATTAGATTTTGTTCTGCTAAATTTGAGGTTTGCAGGGGATTCTAGGTAGGAAAATGTTGGGGAATCCACGGAAGCCATACCTCCCTGGACTCCCCCAGCTGTCTAGCTTTCAGAAATATCTGCATTAGGTAGGTTTCCCTAGATAGCCGCCGAGCCCGGGACCAAAAACGCAGGTGACCCCCTTGCAAAACCAGGTAATTTTGTGATAGGTAATTTGGATGTCTCCACAATACGTTTTGGTCCCTTTCCTGCCGCGGGTACTTGGCCCTCCCACACAAGTGAGATACCATTTTTATCAGGAGACCTGGGGAATGCAGGGTAGTAGGAAATTTGTTTCAGCCCAGTGATCCCACAACTTTCCTACACAGAAATGTGAGAAAACTGAGATTTTTTCAGCTAGATTTGAGGTTTGCAGGGGATTCTTGGTAAGAAAACATTAGGGGATCCACGCAAGCCATACCTCCCCGGACTCCCCCGGCTGTCTAGTTTTCACAAATGTCTGGGTTAGGTAGGTTTTCCTAGAGGACCGCCGAGCCCAGGACCAAAAACGAAGGTGACCCCTTTGCAAATCCAGGTTGGTTTGTGATAGATAATTTTGATATCTTCACAATACATTTTGGGCCCTTCCCTGCCGCAGGTACTTGGCCTACCCACACAAGTGAGGTACCATTTTTATTGGGGATTTGGGGAAATGCTGAGTGTTAGGAAATCTCTGGTTTCTTTCTTAATCTGGAAAATTATCGCACAGTAATGCAAGGAAAATGTGACTTTAGTCACATTTTGAGGTTTGCAGGATGTTGTGTGTTAGACCTGGCATATCTTGGCGTGATTTCCCCTGACTTTTTGCCTCTTCCTCCTTTGCTTTTAGATGCTTTGGGTACTTTGCCACTGCTGATCAGTGTCAAAGTACAGGAGTTCCCTGTGTAAAGTGTAATGGTAATTGGTTGGCCATGATTGGTATGTTTGCCTTACTAGTAGAGTCCCTAGTGATGTGCACTGTGTGTGCCAGGGCTAGTAATGCAAAGGGTGCGCGGAGAAGGGAACTCAGGCCTGCAGTGTAGGGCCTGCGCGCAGTGTGCTAAGTTAGCATGTTGTCCTGACAAGTGCAACCGCTTGTCAGGCCTTACTTTCCCTTTTGCGTACACAGTGGGCACCCCTGTGGTAGGTCCCAGGTAACCCCTGGGCAGGGTGCCATGTAAGTAAAAGGCAGGACTTATACTGAGGTGTGTGTTATGTCCTGACAGTGAAAAACAGTCCATTTGGTTTTGCACTGGTGAAAGGCCATTCTGCCCATAGGACAGAATGGGGGAGGCTGGGTATTGTGTTTGTTAGCCTAGTTTCCCATAAGTTTAAAATGGAGAGGTGAAGTTTGGTATGTATGAACTCACAGCGTCATAACCCATCTTTCTATGAAAGTGGTTTTGTCACTGTGTGTTCAGAAGCCGCTCTTTTAGAAAGTGGCTGAGTTTTGTGCTTTAGGCATTTCTGTGTGTCTCTGTTGAATGTGGATTGACTGTCTGGATCTGAGAGGGGAGGGGGTGAGATGGCACCAGGCTGACCTGCAGCTGGCGAGTTTGTGAGGAGAAGCTGCGGTGGGTGAAGAGGCCTGGGCTGCGGCTATAAAACAATTGACCCATCTCCTGCTGAGTGATTAAGGATCCAGACCCCCAGTATCAAAGGGAGAAAGGTGACACTGGTAAGGATGACACCCAGAACTGATTTAGGCAGGGGTCAGTGACCCCTGAGCACAACGAACTTCAAAGACATTTAGGGGTATATCTATGAGAGCTGAAACCCCTGAACGTTGGAATGAAACAGAAATGGATTGAGACTGAAAAGGCTTGGACCCATTCTGTGGTCAAGAGGAACCTCTGCTAAAGAAAGAGCAATTGAAGAGACTGCTGTGGAAAGACCAATCCTTGCTTCGTGATCTGGGGCTGGTCTGCAGTTTGCTGTTCTAACTAAGGGAGAGGCTGTTGGAACTGTGCTTGGAGGCGCTGGGTCCCCCTGCTTGAAGAAGACTGTGCTTTGTGCTGTGTCTTGTAACCCCAAGGGCCAGAGGTGAGCTGGCTCCCTGTTTGGAAACACAGGAACATAAAAGTGTCCGGAGAAGTTTCAAGCAACGCGGTGGGCGCGTGTTGTGGCAGCTTGAGACCCTCAGAAGGAGTGCCCTGTGATCTTGGACACATGGAGGAGAAGCGAGATTCAGACGCGCTGGGTGCATGTCATGGTGCACAGGAGGCGTTGGTGAAGAGCGCCTGGTGAACGTGTGCATCGACGGAGGAGTGAGTCTCTGACGCGCTGGGTGCGTGTCATGGTGCACAGGAGGCGTCGGTGAGGAGCGCCTGGTGAAGTGTGCTCCGGAGGTGAAGTGAGACTCCGGACGCGCAGGGTGCGTGTCGGGAGTGCACCGCAGGCGCTGGTGAAGAGTGCCTGGTGAGCGGGTGCATCGGAGGTGAGAGAGTCTCGGACGCGCTGGGTGCGTGTCCCGGTGCACTGGAGGCGTTGGCGAGGAGCGCCTGGTCAACACGTGCATCGGAAGTGGAGTGAGTCTTGGATGCGCAGGATGCGTGTCGGGGTGCACCGAGGCATTGGTGAAGAGCGCCTGGTGATCGAGTGCACCGAAGGAGAAGCGAGGCTCGGACACGGTGAGCGTGTCGAGGTGCGGCCGGAGGCGTTGGTGAAGAGCACCTGGATATCGGGGCACCGGAATTGGAGTAAGTCTCAGTGAAGCAGTGTGCGTGCTTTGGTGCAACCTGGGACTGTGGAGGTGATTGGCTGATCATCGTGTGCACCGGAAGAAAGTGAGTCTCTGCAGCGTGGTGTGCGTGTCTTGGTGCGAACTGAGACCACAGGAAGGAGTGCCGGTTGAACGTGCACTTGGAGTTTACGTGAAGTCCCATCAGCGTTGTGTGTGGCTTCATGCCAGAAGAGACCCGGAGGGTGCGGTGGTGAACGTGCACCCGGAGTAACGTAATCTCAGGGGCATGGGGTACGTGTGCCCTGCAGCCGCCTGAGACCTTCCTAACAGTCGTGGCCCGGACCGGCAGCCCCGGAGGAGCTGAGCTGCCAGGCCGAGCCGCTGAGGCCCATTGAGAAAGTTCTGCACGAAAGGCCTAGTTCATTGAAGGAGGAGAGGAGAGTGGGGTCACGCCCCCCATGTACCATGGATCACTGCCTGGGCGGGGTGCGGGCTCGGAGGGACACTCTCTCGGCCTCTCCGTCCTTCTGACGACGTGAGCCTTTGCTTCGGCTCAGATTGGGGCCCGTACTGACCAAGGAGTGGTGATACTGGGGCCCGAGTGGGAAGCTGTACTTTATTTCATCGTGAATACGTGTGGGGGGCAACTGTTATCGAAGAGGCTGACTGTCGTAATACACATTGCCAATATTGCTGCTAACGAACTGCCAGACGGTCTTATGACGCCTGATATTATTTCCGCCTAACGATTGTAGCGCTACGCATTGCATTATTTCTCCCTTGCAAAGTACAGGATTGTAGCGGCCCGCATTGCATTATTTCGTCATTGCAACGTACATGATTGTAGCTACGCATTGCATTATTCCTTAATTGCAAAGTACATGATTGTGGCGGCGCGCATTGCATTGTTTCTTCATTGCAAAGTACGTGATTGGGGTGTGACGCATTGCATTATTCCTTCATTGCGCAGTACATGATTGTAGCGGTATGCATTGCATAATTTCTCCCATTGCAGGTACCGGAGTGTATCATTACGCATTGTATTATTTCTCCTGTGCCCGGCACAGGATTGTATCGCTACGCAGAGCACTATTGTTTGTCCATTGCAACGTGTGTGATTCTAGCATTACGACCAGCATAGCGTTTGGAAAGCGGTGGTTGGGATTTGAACCTACCAGCCAGCCGGAACGAATATTACCCTTTATTATATGTTGGCTTTTGTAACGTGTGGTCTGAGCGTATATCTTTCTATATAAAGTTTATACTCGTTTTTATCAAACTCGTGTGGAGTCCATTTGTGGTGTCACCAGGGGGTTGCTGTGGGCGTGGTTGCACACACTGTACACTCGTGCCTTGGAGATAGGCCTGGCTGCTCGTGCCAAGCTACTAAGGGGGTGAGCAGGGCTATCTCAAACTGTGTCCTTACTTGGCCTAACGTTGAGTGGGGAGTCCAGGGTCACGCATTTGTGACAGTGACGCGTGACGGGGACTCCGGCTTCCAACATTGGGGATAAGATATCTTGTTGGGATCCACGAGAGAAACACCACTGTGTACTCCCCTGGGTGTTTAGTTTACAAAAATATCTAGAGATGGTAGATTTTTCCTAGAGAGAAGTACACCTTGGCAGAGAAAGACAGAAAAGACAATTATTACTGTGCAACCATCTATTCCTCAAGCACGCACACATAGTGGTTGTATTTGGATTTGGAACAGGGGTTGAGTGATGGTTCAATATATAAAATTTTACTAACAAGAGATTTCACAAAAATGAAATGCACTGTTAATAATTGAATGGCCAAAAAACTGAACCAGTGACTACAGCTTGTGAGCTGTAAAGCCACGTCAAGGCCACAACCGCTTTCCAGGCCATTCACACACCTTTCATATATGATACACACAAGACCATTCACACCGCCAGCCGCGGAACCAACAGATTACAACATTCACAAAACAAGATAATGTTTCCTTCCAAAGAAAGACAGAAAAGACCAATTTTACTGCACAACCATCTATTCCTCTAGTATACACACAAACCGGTTGTATTTGGCAGGAGGGTGAATAATGGTTCAATATATAAAATTTTATTAACGAGATTTCACAAAAATGAAATGCACTGTTAATAATTGAAAGGACAAAAAACTGAACCAGTGACTCACAGCTCGTGAGCTGTAAAGCTGCGTCAAGGCCCCAACTGCTTTACAGGCCATTCATACACCTTTCATACGTGTGACAACACAAAACCATTCACACCGCCAGACGTGGGCCCAAAACATTACAACACACAGATCAACAGACAGAGGCCATTCAAGGGCCCATCACTTTCATATGCCCACATGCCTGACAACAACCACACTGGCTGACGGATTGTGTGGACTGGCGTTTAGCTACCAGTGCAAGTCACTGCTCACACACCACCAGCCAAGCGCCAGTCCACCCACACCACCAGCCAAGTGCCAGTCCACGCACACAGCCAGCCAAGCGTGAGTCCACGCACACTGCCAGCCAAGTACCAGTCCACGCACACCACCAGCCAAGCACCAGTCCACGCACACTGCCAGCCAATCGCCGGTCCACCCATACCGCCAGCCAAGCACAGTCCACACACACTGCCAGCCGAGCGCCAGTCCATACACACCACCAGCCAAGCACCAGTCCACACACACCGCCATCACATTTTGTTTTTTTATACAAAATTGTAAGTAGATACAAAACTGCAAACACAAAAGCTGAAACTAAATACATCGCACTAATGCCGACCTTGAAACTGAAGAAAAAATATAAAACAATACAAACCAGGCAGTTCACTTTAACACTCATAGATGCTCCCAAAAATTATTTTGCGTATAGTACATTCTAAAACAAGCAGGCACACACAGCACAGGTTTAGAAGGACACTTGGGGCAGTACATACGAGTCTCCTTCCGTGTACCTCTACATCCCCTACTGGAAAAGTCTTTTGTGGGCGTGGGAGGAATGTGATCAGCAAAGTGGCGATCTTTCAATCTAGCCACATCCTCCCCCACTCCAACTCTAAGAACACTTGCCTGTTCCAACACAACAAGGCTGCCTATTACAGACTCCTGAAACTGAACAAAAGTCATCCTTGACTCAGGAGAACAATCCTTGAACACAACAAAAGCATTACATGTTGCTAAGTGGAAAAGATGGATAGCCAACTTCTTATACCAAATGTAAGCCTTACGAAGAGCAATATAATGTTCCAACCTCTGATCTACTCTATAACACCACCCATATGCCTATTATAGTCTAAAATGCATGCAGGTTTGCACACATCAGCAATCTGACCCCAAAAAGTCGCAGGTGAAGTACCTTCATCATGGATGGTAGTCAGCATGTAGACATCTCTCCTGTCTGCAAACTTCACAGCTACAAGATCCTCACTATGCAACGCACTGCACTGTCCCCGCTCAAGCTTTTGACAAACAAGTTCTTTTGGGAAACCTTTACGGTTAGAGTGGATTGTGCCGCAAGCAACAGTGTCCACTTTGACCAATTCCCTGAACAACTGCACACCAGTGTAGAAGTTATCTACGTATAAATGGTGACCTTTGTTATAAAGTCCTCTACCAAGTTCCCACACAATTTTCTCACTCACTCCGAAAGTGGACGGACAACAAGGGGGGGTCAATCCTGGAATTCCACCCGGTGTACACCCTGAAATTAGAGACATATCCAGTCTTACTGTCACACAGCATATACATCTTAATTTTATAGCGTACCCTCTTGCTAGGAATGTACTGCCTAAAAACCAAGCAGCCCTTAAACAAGACCAAAGACTCATCCACAGATATTTCTTTCCCTGAAGCATAGATCTCAGAAAATCGATCTACAAAGTGATCAAGGACAGGCCGAATCTTAAAAGACGGTCACTATCAGGGTGATCTTGTGGCAACGCTAAACCATTATCGACAAAATGCAGCATCAGAAGCAGAAGCAAATACCGATCACGACTCATGATTGCCAAAAATATAGCTGCTGCCATCAAGGGACTAGTAGACTAATATGAAGATATCGATGGCTTCCTTATCAAGTCCATCAAAAAAGTTAAACCCACGAACTTCTTCAACTCTTCCAGGTTTGGGGACTCCACCGGGTAGCTCAAGAGTGGGGCCTAAGTCTGGCACTGTTGTCCCTCAAATACTGTTCAGCATACAAATTAGTCTGCTCAACAATGAATGAATGAATGAATGAATATAAAACTTGTAAAGCGCGAACTAAGCCCAAGGGCGTCAAGGCGCTATAAACGAACCTAAGGATGCAAACAGAAAGACATGCTCATACCGAGGTCTGAGAGAAAAGCCAGGTCTTTAAGGCCCTACGGAAAAGAGAATGGGACACCTGACTTGAGAGCTGTTCCGGGAGGGAGTTCCACAGTTTAGCAGCAGCAGTGGAGAAAGCTCGACCACCCCATGTGACCTTCTTAAATCTCTGTACCGTAAGCAGATTCTTATCTGCAGAACGGAGCCGCCTGTTGGGAACATAATGATGGAAAATGGACTTAATCGCTTCAGGGCCTGACCCATAATAGGCATTGTGAGTCATGCACAGGGTCTTGAAAAGGATCCTACGGTCCACAGGCAGCCAATGCAGCAACCTAATAGCATCTGTGACTGAATCATATTTAGACAAATTCATCACCAGCCTGGCAGCGGCATTCTGCACCATCTGCAGACGTCGCATCAGACCCTTGTTAATGCCCAGATAAAGTGCATTGCAATAATCCAATCTGGATATAACCAGTGCAATGACAGCCTGCTTACGTGCATCGAAGGAGAGATAGTGGGAGATTTTCCGTAGGATCCTAATGATCCCAAAACACGTGGAAACTGTCCTACTAACCTGAAGGTTCAAGGACAGTGAGTTATCCACGATTACCCCCAGGTTTTTGCCATGGGAGACCGGAGAGGGGCAGACGCCAAGGGCATCCGGCCACCAGTCACTGGACCATACCTCCTGCTTACTCCCAAAGACCAAGACCTCCGTCTTCTCTCCGTTCAATTTTAAAAAATTCTCCACCATCCAGGAGGATACTGCCTGCATACAGTTCCTAAAATTAAGGGCCGAATCCTTTATGTTATGCGAGATAGACACCATAATTTGGGTGTCGTCCGCATAGGACAATACTTCCAGCCCAAAAGATCTCACAACCTTCGCAAGAGGGGCGACATAGATATTAAAAGAGTAGGGCTCAGGGAGGAGCCCTGAGGAACACCACACAGCAGAGGTTTGGGGCTGAGTAAAAACGGCCAAGCTTAACCATCTGTGCCCGCTCACTAAGAAAGGAAGCAAGAAGCCCCAAAGCAGTGCCCCCAATACCTATCTCTCTGAGACGATCAATCAGTCTACAGGGAGACAGGGTATCAAAGGCTGCGGTGAGATCCAATAGAACAAGGAGGGTGGTATGACCTGCATCCACTTGAACTCGAATATTGTCAAATACAGCTGTCAAAGCAGTCTCTGTACTGTGAAGGCCTCTGAATCCATGTTGCGAGCCATCCAGTAAATGGAAGTCCTTAAGATAGATACTGAGATGGGAATTGAGGTATGTTTCCAGAATCTTAGCTGGAACAGGAAGCAGGGAGATAGGGCGATAGTTCTTCAATTCATCAGGATCCAGAGAAGGTTTCTTCAAGAGAGGCTTCACTACAGCCATCTTCCACAAAGTGGAAATAGCCCCTCTGAGATGGCAATATTAAAAACATCCGTCAAATGAGGGACAATAGCTTCACGACCAAGTTTTAGCACCTTGAGGGGACAAGGATCCAGAGGGGAGCCTGATTTAACCCCTTCAAGGATCCGATCGGTCACCTCATAAGACATATTAGGGAAAGTAAACAAACTGGGCGACCCTTCAATGGGTACGGCACCAATAGAGTGGAAGGTGGATCGAACAGATGCCCCCGGTAAGGGGTTGGAGGCTTCAAGCAGGGAATAGATATCTGCAATCTTAGTGTGGAAAAAATCAGATATTTTATCACAGCGCTCCTGTGAAAAGATTGAGGGGTCAAAGGCAGGGGAGAGGTAAGAGAATTTATTACCTTGAAGAGATCTCTAGAGGATCTCATAGAGTCAGTGGTTTTAGAGAAATATAATCTCTTTTCCTCCATAACGGCAATTTTATATTCTTTGAGGCCTTGCTTATGTAATACCCTATTCAGCGGGTTTAGATCTAGGCGCCAATGCCTCTCCTGTCTGCGGCAGCCCTGTCTCATCATTCTGAGCCTCTCCGTAAACCAAGGAGCAGAGGGTTTTTTCCTTGCTGAATAGTATTTGCTAAGAGGTGCAAAAGTATCCATTGCTGTTAGCAAATGTTGCAATAATTCTACCGCTGCCAAGTTAGCATCATGGAACTTAATGAGCTCAAGATTGTTAAAATTTTTTGAGAGAGACTCATTACTTATGAGGCTAAGATTCCTCCTCTCGTCCGAGTTCATATCACCAGAGATAATCAGCGCCGGAGACATAAAATGTAGGTCAAAAGGGACAGCAAAATGATCAGACCAGGCTAGGGGATAGGTTCCCCCACAGTTACACGTGGGTCATTCGAAAGACCCCATCAAGTATGTGTCCCGCTAGATGGGTAGGCTTCTTGACCAGCTGAGAAAAACCACATCCATTCAAGGTGTCCAAAAGACCCAGGGCATCCCTGCAGTCGAGGTTATCAAAATGGAAATTAAAATCCCCCAAGAGAGTGAGATTAGATCTTTCACAGTAGGGCTCCAAGAGCCTGCTAAAATCCCGACTAAAGGCAGCCCTAGAACCAGGTGGCCTATAGCAGAGGATGCCAGAGAAACTTTCCGTGGGATGAAGATTAAGAGAAAAATAGAAAGCCTGGTAGAGATCAGGAGGACAATCTCCTCCAAAAATACATTGTCCATAAACAACTGAAAAAATGTATAGGCAAAACGTTTTCAGTATCCACTCTACACCCTGGGACACCAGTAAAGTCAGGCAACGCCGGCTGCATCATGTCTGGGACAACCCACAGGTCAGCTCTTCCAATGGGAAGCCTTGCAGCCCCAGGTTGCAGTCCAGATGCCTCTTGCTGCACTATCGGCACATCAATGTTCTCCTCTAAAACAGGCACTTCATCTGCACTGAGAGTGCCTTCATCATCCAATGATTCCTCTCGGACAGACAATTCACTGCCAGAATCTTCCACTCCCTCCTCTGCCTCAGATTCAGAGTCAGTCTCATAATCATGATCAGAATAAGAATCAAAAACCATACCAACAACCTGCTGAGCAGTCATCCTGCAGCTAACCATAATCCTTACTAAGAAAGGAGACTTCACAAACTAGTCAACAACAACCAACACTGTGCAAAATAAGTAATAAACAAAGTGTAGTTTTATCACAAAGATCTATAGACTCAAAGGGCATTATTTATGAGGCCTTGCAATACTTTTGCGCCGCCGTTGCGTCATTTATTGTGACGCACCATCGGCGTAAAGAATGCGCCATGTTGCGCCCTATTTATAAAGTGACACATCTAAGCAGATGCGTCACTTTGTAAAGCCTTGCACTACATTATACCTGCGTCAGTTATAATGTATGCAGGGTGGGCGTTCCCCAGTAAAAAGACTTGTAGAAGTGGTGCAGTGAAATCTATCAGATTTCACTGCGCTACTTCTAGGACGACACTGCGTCAAAACCTTACGCCTGCCTCACAGCAGGCGTAAGACTGATGCAGACACATTTAACATGGGACTTACCCATGTGTAATGACACATTGGTGAGGTGTGTCACTTTTGCGACACACTCCAGCAATGTGTTATACAGAAATACTGACATATCAGTAAATCCTTGCAACATGGAACGCCATACATTAAATACGGCGCATCCATCAAGTCGCAAGGAGGGCGCAGTGAAAACTGTTGCATCGCTGTTTTCACGCAGCGATGCAACAGTTTTCATAAATGAGGCCAAAAACTATACGACTCACTTGCCAGAGACAGCTAGACTCACCAGCACCTACTCTGCAGAGACACAACAAAAACCAAGAATATCCCACTAGAAAGAAAAAAACAAAACAAATTACTCACTAGACAACAAAATACACTTCAAGCACAAATGCAAAAAGTTTTTCACACACAATAAAACTGAAGCTAAACATACTGCTTTTATTACACCATTTCCAAAAGACATTCATGTAGGGAAATGATACTCATTTAGAGTAAATAGTACAAAAAACATTTTCTCACCAAACACATGCAACTACACGTACTGCAGAACTACTAGTGACAAAACCGCAACCTGGGACATAAGTCAAAAGAGCAAAAGACTTGAACTAGAATAAAAAGGAGAAATAAAACATTGCAATCGCAAATGACAAGAAATGAAACAATTAACATTATAACATGATATGTCACTACCCAAATGGCCAATCTGCCACCAAGGGGGACAGAAAAACAGCCACAAGTTAATAATAATCAATGCCCCATCCCATTGGGGCAACCCTTACCCAAGGGGCCACCCCCAAACATAAATATATACATATTCCTGGTGCTAGTGGGTTGTCTGCCGCCCCCCTGGGGGCAGATGGGCCTCAAAATAGGGCCGATCTGCTCCCAGAGGGGACAGAAAATGCCCAAAAGTAATTAAAAAAATTAATAGCGCCCATAGGGACGACCATTACCCAAGAGGCCACCCCGAAACATAAATATATACATATCCCTGGTGCTAGTGAGTTTTCTACCCCCTCGGGGGCAGATCGGCCTTCAAATAGGGCCGGTCAGCCCCCAGGGGCGGGGGGGCACAAAACGGCCACAAGTATCAGAAGAAATTTAGGGGGAGATTCTTGCCCAAGGGATGCCCCATGCACAAACATTATAAATCCCTGGTGCTAGTGGTGTTTTCTGCCCCCCCCCCGGGGCAGATAGGCCTCAAAATTGACCTGATCTGTCCCCCAGGTGGGGGCAGAAAACAGACGGTACAAAATGCCCCCATTTGGAAATGACCCTTGCCCAAGGGGTCACTCCATTTACTAAAAAAATATCCCTGGTTCTAGTGTGTTTTCTACCCACCCCCTGACCTGGACCTTATTGCAGGGCCACCCACAGATTTTTTCCTTCTGTTGCGACCCCATGCGCGATTGTGCAGCAGGAAAGCCCTGCAAAGAGACATCACGGGAGAGGAAAAACTCTTTCCTCTCCCCCAATTCCTCTGTGCATGGGGAACCCCCATCCCCCCAGGAGCAGGAAACACCTACATTCTCTCTGGACGCCTTGAAGCAAATGGCTTCCATCACATCCGGGGGCTCCTGCTAAACATCGGCGATGTCAAGGGGGGGTCAGGGATGGCAGCGGAAACTCTTCGGCTGCCATCCCTGTTTGTGGGGGTGTAATGGGCTGCCCATGGCTGCCATCCCTGTTTGTGGGGGTGTAATGGGCTGCCCATGGGGGGAGCATCAGTGTTTCCCCCATGGGTGGTCGGCATGACGGAACGGTTCAGTCCTGAGCACACACCCACCGTGGCTCATGACGGAACCGTGCCATCATGAGCACCAAACAGGTTAAGTGTGACAGCAGGTGCAAATCAGTGAACAAAAAGATGCAAAAAACTTTACACGTGATAAGCTTTACAAGAATATTTTAAACCAAGCAATAGTCTGCAAAGAAAATCTTCCTATGTGATAATTGAATGTGACACAAAAATGGCTCTAAAATCTCCAACTTAGCTTTGATAAGCTTTTTTCTTAATTTTCTCTAATTTATCAATTTTCCATTGCAAAGTCGAATCAGGAGTCTCCAAAAGAGACAACAAAAAGATGATGTGAAAGGTAGTTTAGCTATGTATTCTTCACTGTATGAGATAGTATCCTTGTCAAACATATTCCAATGAGAAACCAATTCTCAACAAAGGGAAGAAGGAACAACAAACCCTTGCTACCAATTGGTAGTAATAGAATGTGTAACATTTAAAAGGATTAGCTCCATAACCCTAAGAACCAGGGTATTTATTGTACAACAAATTTATGGTCCACTCAGGGGCAAAGGGGAAAATATAAAAGATCAGCACAAGCAGGTAAGCACAAACGGAAATGGTCAAAGCAAAACAAAACAAAAGCAAAACAAAATAACACATGGGATAGAATACAGAAAAAACATATTTATCAGAAAATAATAAAAAAATTTTTGCATCAGCGTAATGCAACAACTCTCAATACGTATTTAAAGGGTGACGGCGCAGTGGGAATAAGTGAAGAAAAAGTTCAAAAAAACTTTGGGGCATATTAGCAAGACCCTCGTTAAAATTATCGCCGTTTTAGCGGCAGGAAACTGCCGCTAAAGCGGCGATAATGGGCTTGCTAATATGCGTTATAAATTCAATAGAAGCCCAGGTTAGATGTGCAGGACATCTAACCTGGGCTTCTATTGGAATTCTATAACGCATATTAGCAAGCCCATTATCGCCGTTTTAGCGGCAGTTTCGTGACGCTAAAACGGCGATAATTTTAACGAGGTTCTTGCTAATATGCCCCTTTATACACGAGAATTTATCCAAGAAAACACATTCCATGTGATCATTGAATTCGTAACTCATGCTCCCACCATGCACAGGGTTGTCATCTAAGATGTAGTTTCAGATGTTGCAGTGATGTTACAATATTGTCATAGAACATGCCATGAGTGATGTAATATGTGAGGTAATTAGCAATGCATGGTTAGGGCCCGAGTTACAGTTACTTTAGGGCACGAATTATAGTTACTTGAGATACCTATAACTTGTGAATTTCAGTGGTTCTTGTGGCTTAAAATGGTATGTTTTAACAGACATTTGCACCTAGCTATAACATACCTTTAACCTTTTTTTTCAGCGAATGTAAAAGTCATTTTTTTATGTAAAGTGTTATACCTGGACCTTATTGCAGGGTCACCCACAGATTTTTGCCTTCTGTTGCTGAACCCCCCTTTTGTTGGCATTAGGACTCTGTGCACTTTTCTTTGCTAACCAGCTGTAAAGTGCTCTTGCTTACTCCCTTAAACATGGTCAAATTGACCTACACCTGTTTGGTACATTTAGTTTACTTGTAACTGACTAGTAAATGGTAGTACATGTACCCAAAGCCTGTAAATAAAATGCTAATAGTGGGCTACAGCACTCATTGTGCCACCCACTAAAGTAGCCTTTTAAAACATGTCTCAAGCCTGCAACTCAAGCCTGTAGTGCAGTTTTAAACTTCCCTTTTGACATGGCAAACTAAACCATTTACCAGGCATAAACCTTCCTTTTTAATGCTTATAAGTCACCCCTAAGGTAGGCCCTAAAGGCTAATAGGGCATGTTGTGTTGTATTTAAAAAGAAGGACATGTGCCCTTATGTTTTACATGTCGTGGCAGTGAAAATGGTAAGGCCTATTCCCCCCATTGACTAACATTGTGTTACCTTATTACATTTGATTAGTGCTAACTTTAGCTTGAGAGCAGATGGAGATATGCTGTTTACACTCAAATTTATTGTAATTTAAAATCCTCTTCAATGGTGAAGTCAGATGTTAAGTTACAATTCTGAAAATAGCGCTTTTAGAAAGTTGTCATTTTTTACGTCCAACCATCTATACGTTCTGCCTGTGTTTTGGGTCACATGACTGTGAATGGCCCTGCTGTTGGGGTTTGTTTATTGCTTCCAGACAGTAACAGAAATGGGGCTTAGGTGCGAACAGGATGGGCCATCCTGGCAGGCTGACTGGGGAGGGGCTGTACCCAGCCCCACGTACACTACAAAGGGCTTTGACTCCTGCCCTGCCATTCATCACCCCAGACCACTATAGCGCCTTGACAGAGGAAGGAGAAGAGCTTTCCAGAACCAGAGATGGGGATAGGACAGGGAGTCCCCCTACACAAAGGATAGCAAAAAGTATAGATATTGAACCTCCAGAGCCACTCATCAGAACACTCTTGGACCTGTGGAAGATTCGAAAGAAGGACTGCCCTGCTGCTTGAAGGACTGCCCTGCTTTCTGAGAAGGAAGGCTTGACCCGCTTGCATTCATCCCAGGCTACCCAGAGTGACTCCACGGGTCAGTTGTCGGACCTCCTGTGTGAGCTACAGGTATATAACACACAATAGAGGCCTTCCTTCAACTGCCCAGCTGTCCTGATGACTTGACCTGCCAAGACCTGCAACTGGACGTGCCTGAGCCCTACTGCTGACCTCTGCTGAAGAGAGTCCTGGTCCCCCAAAGGTGCCTCCCGGGCCCTGGACCCTTTGGTGGCCTCAGTGGAAGATCCTCCTGCAAGAAAATGTGAAAATCCTGAAATTTGGGCTCCTCACAAATGCAAATTGGCCCCTTTTGGGCCAAGACTCTGCTGCCAGCAACAACCACCAAAGCGAAGGTGCAGTGAAATTTGCTTTTTGCACTGTCAACGATTATATGTGGTGACCGCTAACGCAAGACCTGCACTTTTCATAACAGCAATGATAGCCTGTGATGTCTGCTACCGTGAAGCTACAGCAATGTACATCCGTGACACTCGACCAGCTCTTTGCACTTCAGCGACGATTGTCTGCGATGCCTGGCCTGCTTTTCCCGCTACAGTGATAACCATTCGCGACACTCAACCTGCTCCTTAAGGCCTCCTCCAACGCAAACCGAATTCTTAGTGTCAAACTTGAGAAGGTTACTTTTCAGTGGGTCTAACCTGGTTCCTGTATTGGACCCGCACTCCTCTATCATAGTCAGCCTCACTTGTGACTTTCTCAAGGTCTAGCGCAACGAGATAACCGCAATTGGCGCTTTGTGCTTTTAGGCAGTATTTTCACATAAAACTGTATATATCTGGTTCTTCTGGTTGGATTTTTGTTGTTCTGGTATCATTTTATTAAAAACTATTAAATGTTTTTAAATTGGTTTGGGATCTTTCTTGTGTTGTGTTTCCACTTTATTACTGTTTGTGTTCTTCCTAAATACTTTACACATTGCCTCTAAGTTAAGCCTGACTGCTTTTGTGCCAAGCTACCAGAGGGTTGAGCACAAGTTAATTTAGTGACTTTTGTGGGTCATTTCGACAAGGATTGTGGTTGTTTCATGAGTGGGGCTTCAACCCTCCTCAACCAATAACCCACATTTCTTACATTGGTGTTCCATGCTGGGATCCAGTACTTGTGTTTGTGCAGTGCCACTTCTGTGTGAGCTACAGGGACACAACAAACCTCCGAGGCCTTCCTGCAACTTCCCAGCTGACCCACTGCAACTGGACCTGCCTCGACCAGCAACTGAACTTGCTTGAGACCCGCTGCTGGCCACTGCTGGTGTGAGTCCTAGTCACCCAGAGGTGCCCTCCAGGTCCTGGATCCTTATCTAGCATCAGTGGAATCTCCTCCTGCAAGAAAAGCTGAAAATCCAGAAGTTTGGGCTCCTTGCGACTGCTAAAGATTGTTCGGGCCAAGATACTTCCATCTGTGACAACCGCCAATGCGAAGCTCCAGTTAAACCTGCTTTTCGTGCCGTCAAGGATTGGCTGCAGCGACCCGCAATGCGAGAACTGAACTTCGTGCTAGAGCCATGATAGCCTGCAACGACTGCCACCGCAAAGCTACAATAGTGATGTCCACGACGCTTAATTGCTCTTTGTGCTACTGCAACTGTGATGATGTGATGTGTGGTAACACTATGATGTCACATGGAATGGTAAAGGAGAGAAGGTTCTGGGATGGAAGGTGGGGGTCTTTCAAGGAGTTACAGTTTAGTTAAGACTAGGGTTAGAAAGAGTATGCAGCTGAGCATTGTAAGCTCTAATAAATCAGTTATAATTATTATGCATGTTTCCTGATCCTAATTGACTCTGTTACAGCGACGACCGTCCGCAACACCCAGCCTGCTCTCTGCGCTACAGCAATGGCGCTCGGCAACACTCAACCTGCTCCTCATGGCCTCCTCCAACATGAACGGAACTCCTCTTGCTGGACTTGAGAAGAAAACTTGTCAGCAGGACAAATTTGGTATCCGACCCGCACTCCATAGCGGTCGACCTAAAACCCCCCTAACCACATACAGGTGCCCACCCCCTCGCCACACACGGCCTTAGGCCTGCAGGTGCCCATACCTCCCTCTGGGCACCCACCCACACCAAGCAGAGCTATGTCATTTAACAATATAAAGGCAGAATACCAAAATATAAAAAGTTGGCCTATTTGCTTTATCAAGAGGTCCGCATATCAACATATTTAATTCAGACCTATTGGCTTTGTCAGAAAGTTACCAATAACTGCAATCAAATTTATATTTTATAAATTCACAAAGTGCAATGTTTAATAATGATTGTCGTAAAGAGATTTCAATGCAACTATTTTGAGTCTATTTTTTAAACATTTTTTCCAGCCACAAAGTCCAATCATTGAATTAACCACATGGGGTCCCTGAATTCCAGCTGAAAAACATACAGTTCAAGTTTTGAGTAATTTAAAAATATTGTTAAAAAAATTATGTTTTTGGCCCCAGGAGAGGCCCCTCTGTGACTCACCCACCAGGCCTAGGGGTAGGGGTATCTCTACCTGGCCCCTATATGGCTTATTTCTATTTTTCTAGGAGATTGGATTGAGTTGATGTGGTGGCAGCCAAGTAGACATTATCTTTAGATCTGTCGACTTCGTGGATCTTCCGTGGCATGATATGTACATACATTTTGAATCTTAGTTTCTTAAATACTACTAAACGGATTTACAACAAATCACAAAAAACACGCTTTCTAGACCAAGATCTAGCTTTCTGCCAAATATGATGTCATTCCGTTCAGCGGTTTTGTGGTATCGCTGTTCAATTTTCCTATGGAACATTGTATGGTAAAATGCATTTTGGGTAAAACTCCCAAAATTTGGGAGAGGTGCCCTTCTAATCGAAAGGGACAGGGTCTCAAAGTTAATTAAACAAGCATTGGCATAGCCAATAGGTCTCGCCTTTGGGACCTGCTGCCTAATTACATACTTATAAGGTCCCAAAGGCAAGACCTATTGGCTATGCCAATGCTTGTTATTATTTGGGAAAGATACAAGGAGAAATCGTCACTCATCCAAGCACTCAAGCCCCAGGGTACCACAATGTCAATTAAACACTATAAAAAGGAGACAGAAAATAAATCACCCTTTCACCGGGTACACAAAGTGCAGGCAAAATGAATACCCATTATTTAAAGTTCGTATAAAAATATATACATCACCTGTGACCAAATTTTGGTGGATGTGAACAATGCGCACAAACTTCGTGGAGTTACTATATGGAAAGAAAGCCAATGGCTAAAATGGAATGACCCACTGCCCCATGCTCTAATTGGGGAAGCAAAACGTAAACAATTTAACAGACCAACTGATGAAGCCCGCTGACCAAAAGTCACTGTATGGAAGCATACTAAGTATTTTTTTTTACCAAAACAAAGCCAGACTTAAAAATAAGGCTTGACTTCGTGTCAACGCAAAATGATCCTCAGAAGTTCTAGTAAGCGGAGTCTACGCACGTGGTATTAAATGTCATTTAGCGCACTACCCCAGAGAATGGGCAATTTGGTAGCCTTCCGTATTGCAAGCGTCTTGGTGAGCGCTTCTGCTGCCATTTGTCTGTCAGGCGCTGCCCTGCTGCTCTGACTTGCCCGCCCCTAGCAGGACTGGTGCGACGCGCGAGTGCACCTCTTCCACAGCCGACCGGGGGACCCCTAAAGATTGTCGCACGTGGGAAACCTTAGCAGGATGAACAGACAGAGCACCGAGGTCTTCCATAGCCGCTGAAAGATGACGGAAGGGGAGACCACCAGCGCCGTGGTCTCCGGGTTCGTGTTTGGCGCCTTCGCGTTCCAGCATTTCAACTCCAGAAGCGACACAGTAAGTAACAAAGTGATGCTGTTGGGTTAGTGCGTAAGCTCCTTAACACAATGTGTGTGGTGGGACCGCATGTTGCGTACCCTCACCCAGAGGGAGCCCCCTTTCTCTTTTATGCTTCACACACTGTGTACTGTCCTTGCTGTCTTCCGTGTTTTGAGTTTGCAAAAATGTAGTAAATAGCCTCTCGTTAAGAGAGACAAGCAAAAGCGCGCCTCCCGCGGCAGCAGGGGGGAGAGGGGGTCTGCCGATTCCCATGCGGGATCCAGCGGCGATAATTGATACCATATGGCGCTGCCGCTCGCTCCCGCAAGGCAATCGCCACACGTGCACGCGTTGCCATTGAAGGCAATGGAACGCGTGCACGTTTTTGGGGAAAAAAGGGAACCGATGGCTAAAGGTCTCCTCCTATGCAGCGAATGCGCGCTGCGTAGGCGAGACCTAAAAACAGAAAAGGATCCCTTTTGTATCACTCACTCTCTGATTCACACCATTCGTAACTGTATATATTATATGTGAAGAGAAAATTCCCCTTCCTACTGGCATTTATCAAAACTCTCTTTACACCGACCACTGTATTATGTAAAGATGTCTGATTTATTGTAGATTGGGTTATATAAAATCAAAATATACTGTATACCGTATTTCATCACAATAGATAAAAAATACACATTTTAAAATCACATACTATGTATTATAAATAAAAAATCATCACAAATCCATCTCGAAATACTCTTCCTCTTCAGATGGTTGTGGGTAACAATAATCCTAAATTCTTCAAATGCACAAATAATTATAACCAAATCACATAAAAAATACAAATCTTTATCTCAAGTTGTCGATGCGGCATTTCAGTGGTTTTTAGGCCTCGCCTGAGCCAGCGCATGCGCTGCTCTGGCGAGACTGTTAGTAAGTGGGCTTCAAAAAGCTCACCACACGCTTTTTGTGTGGCCTAAAGCATGCGGTTACGCACACAGGCGCCATCTGGCTTTCCTCTCTCGTCATGGCTCATTAAACGCATCGCTAACTTTCAGCGCGAGCTTTCAGCGCGAGGCTACACATCCTGGCGCTTTCACTTTTGTTCGCTTGCTGTTATTGCGATCTCCCTTTCTCAGTCACTTCGCTCCTCTTTAACACTTGTTTTCTTCTGATATTATTCACTGAATGAAAGAAATACTACAGAGGAAGCTTCTCACTGGGTCGCTTCGCTCAAAACTGAACTGCAGCAGTTAATTGTGAAATTTCGCACTAAGATAGTAGTAACACTTCATGACCGATCAGAAGAAAATGCTGTCGGGGTTGTGTGTGGGCAGGATAGTTTCACAACACGAACAACTCATTTGGTTCAGGCTCGCAACAGACCACTCCTTGACACTTAAGAGAAGCAACAATTAACATCCGCTTTCATGCAAGCCAAGCAGCAAAATTAGATTTCAATTAATTAGTTCAAGCAATACAGAGTTTTCAACTCAAAGCGGAACTCGCCCTAAAACACAGTGAAGCGCAGAGGAGCATTTCGACAATGACTTTCCTTGTACTGTGGTAATCATTTTAAAGTGGAGACTATTGAAAAAGGAAATATCGGGTCCGATTAATCAAACTTTATTAGGAAGAGTGTAATTTAATGTACTTTCTCCATTTTCCTTCCAGAGTTTGCAATGGAAACTGCAGAGATCAATTACCTGCGTCTTCTTACAAGTTCTGGGTGGTTTAATTTATTACAGAAATCTCACTGCTGGGTAGCCTAACCTCCAGTGACACTAGAGTGTGGCAGTGGCGTGTATGTCCGTCACTATCAGGGTAGCCATATCTGCAGAGTGGATCTCACTTTAGTGAGCTTGCTTCAAGCAAGGAGGCACACCTTACGAGGAAACCATGTGAATGCAGACAGCAAAAACATCTTTGAGAAAAACAGACTTTAGAAGACTAGACTCACAAATCTTGACTTGATGTAAACAATACCTCCCAACAAAAATTTCGACCTGTATTTCATTTCTACATCCAGCTAAACTTGCGTCCTATATATTTTAGAACAGTGTTTATTATTCTAACTTCAGTTCTAGAATATTTGATGCAAGAGCTTCCTGCTTTCTAGTTTCTGTAACATTTGTCAAGCGCTCTGCTACCCTTCCAGGGTCTAGTTCGTGCTATAGAAAACTTTATAAATAAAAATAAAATAATAAAATAGCGGGTTTAAGTGCAGGTCAGAAAGTTTGTGAGGAGATATCGGGTGAGGACGAGATTTTTGGCGACCTTCCTGAAACACAGACACTTTTAGTCTGGGCGCCACACGCAGTGAGTAATCTGCATTTATTCATTGAAACAATCGTTTCCCTCGCTCAGCATGGCACTTGGCTTTACCTCAATCCCCCACTCGTTCAGGACAGGAGGTGGACAGTAGGCGCACATGTAGTGTTCAGCGAGTAATCTGCATTTTTTAAATGTATTGCCTGTGTTGCTTCTATTAAACCTCAAACAGCACTTCTCCGTGTTTCTGCCCCATCCCCATAAGCACCCCACCCTCCGTGCTTGCATATGCGCCCACCCCCAACTTTTTTATTTATTTATCGTTGCTTTTTTTTTTCTTCTGCGACCTTCCTGCAACACGTAGACACCTTTAGTCTGGGCGCCACACGCAGCAAGTAATCTGCATTTATTCATTGAAGCAATCCTTTCCCTCGCTCAGCATGGCAGTTGGCTTTACCTCAATCCCCCACACGCCCCGTCGCTGCTTTATCTCGCTAGCCCACCCTTTCATCTTGCTTTTCCAGTCCCTCCCCCAACCAGTCCATGCCAGTCATTCGGGACAGGAGGTGGACGGTAGGCGCACATGTAGTGTTCAGCAAGTAATCTGCATTTTTAATGTATTGCCTGTGTTGCTTTTTTTAAACCCCAACCAACACTTCTCCGTGTAATGCATAACTAAAAAATTATAAGGTCCCAAAGGCGAGACCTATTGGCTATGCCAATGCTTGTTAGAATGGTCACTCCACCTTCAGGACAAACAATTTTTTAAAAGACAGGTTTATCTAAAAGTGAAAGAACAATATTCAAATATTCAATCCAATTTAAAAATTAAAAGGCAAATTTACATAAACAGGCTCTTTTAGGTAGGTGAAATACACCTTTGATGTCTGTAACGTATGGATAGTATAGGGGATCCTAAATAAAGAGCCCCAAATATTTGAATACATAGAAAGCGAGGACCACTGACGGTTCAATGTGAAGAGTGGGTTTCAAAAAAGAAAGCAACTCAGAACCTATGTTACTCAAAGAACAATGAGTTTTACAAAAGGCATTGACCATTGGTCACAAGCGAGTTTTTAATACTAAGTGTGAGGAATGCATATAGTATGAGTATGTAAATGGATAAGGGGATGCATCGGGGAATATTAGAGAATAGAAAGAAATAACACACTGAGCCTCTTTATGTAAATTTGCCTTATATTTATTTTATTGGATTGAATATTTGACACATCTTTTGGTGCTAAAGTGATGCATTGCTGGAGTTGGTCGTAAGACTGATGCAACTCCAGCAATGCGTCAGAACACAGAGTCAAGTCCCATGTTAAAAGCCTTGCGCCAATCCTTATGCCTGGTTTGAGAAGGCGTAGGGATTTTGACGCAGTCAAGTCGTAGAGTGACGCAGTGAGAAGTTGTAAATTTCACTGCGTCAGTTCTACGTGGCTTTAAACGTGGGACACCTACCCTGCATACATTATACCTGGTGCATGTATAATGTGACGCAGGCCTCTACAAACTGACACATTGGGCCCAATACATCAGTTTGTAATTATGGAGCAGTGTGGAGCACTGATTGTGCTGTTGCTGCTGCGTAAAACAAATGATGATGCAGCGGCACTAGCTCATTGTAAATATGCCCCTAAGTTTAGACCTGAAGTCTAAGTTTGGTATTCACAAAGGGACGTACAAATAGTATTTTTACACCTGCAGAGGTTCCCAATTCGGGTGGAATCAACTCTGAGTGCGGAATCTCCACAGACATAATGATACTACTCGTAAGTCCTTTTTTGAATACTGAACTTAGACTTCAGGGCTAAACTTGGACTTCAGGGGCCCTATTATGTATAGAGTGCACTTTCCCTGTTTGTGCCCTGGCGCACCTTAAAACAGGTGCGCCGGGCGCAAACAGGGAAAGTGAACCCTATTACGTAGAATGCGCTGCCCTAGGGCTTCCGCGAACTCGTGCTGCCCTGGGGGCAGCGCATTCAAGTGAAATACCGAGTGGCTTTGAAGCAGCCGCTCCGTGTTTCACTGTGCAGACGGCAACCCGCCTGCACTTTTAAAGGGGATTAGAGATCCCCTTGCAGGCGGGTGCAGTGAGTGACTGCACCTGCCTGCACGGGGATGTCTGAGGGGTCCATGGGACCCACTTTCCCCCTCCAGAGAGCTGCCATCAGGAGGCGCACTGACTGTGCACCACCTTATAGGTGACACACTGTCAGCGAGCCTCCTGAGAGCTTCTTTGCCTCTGCGCCCACCTCTGTAATAGGGCGCGTGAGCAGAGGCAAAGGTATTTCCTCATTTGTATGAGGCACAAATGAGGGAACGCCCTCTTGAGAAAGCGCTGGTGTTGTATGTACGCCAGCGCCTTTGGTATAACAGAAGGGGCCGCACAAGCATCTGCGGTACCTTCTGTAATACCAAAGTGCCCCGCGCACGTAATATGTCTCCAGGTCTCCCGATTCACACAGGTAAACATAGACCTGAAGTCTAAGTTTAGCCCTGAAGTCTAAGTTCGGTATTCACAAAGGGACTTATTAGTTGTATCTTTATGCCAGAGGAGGCTCCGCACTCGAGGTGGGAAGGACCAGAGCAAACAGTCCTAGAATTTGACACAAAGCTTAACAACGAAAAGAGCATGGCCTGTCTATGCATGAAATCTGAACTCCAAATGAAACCAAGCAAAACAAATGTGCTCGTGGAACAACATGTGATGTTCCCATGCGCATCATATTTAATTTTAGTGACATTACACATTTTCGTGATTTACCCTTTGCCAGTTGTCATTGTATTGTAATTGTATAAGCTTGTCTTTAAGTCGCAGTTTAACGCTTAAAGTTACACAAAACCTGCATTTTTTTTCCAGTACTGCCAATCACGTCAGCACGCAGCCCTTTGTAGATTAGGTACTGCGCACTTTTCTTCATCAATGCAAAGCTGCTCTGCAGTTTTTCTCGCATCGCTCTATTGGGTAAATAATAATACATCTGGGTCCCAGTGCCCTGATTCTTGCCTCTAAGTCCTATAGTTCCAGCGCTGTTGTCTTTCCTCCCTGGGATCCTTGCTTGTGTCTTTCTTTCTCAGTGCAGTGTGTCAGTACATCAGTGCCCTTACATCCCCGACGGATTATCTATTCATAACTATGTCTTTATGCCACAGTTTTCAATATCTTTACCAGTAACCAAATCTAGACAAGTCATACTCTGCCGCCCATCAGTATGAGGCAATGATGGCTCCCATTGGGCGTTTTTCTAATAACACTGGGGTCCAGATGTACGACCTACCAATTTGCGACTCGCAAATTAGGATGTATAACAGTGTCTCAGACACTGTTTGCGATTCCTAATGGGGTCCCAAATTGCATGCCCATGAATATTAATGAGGCAGGTGCAATTTGCGACCCCTTTAGGAATGGCTAGCACTCCCAGGGATGGTGGCCTGCTGGGGCCAGCAGACCACCATGTCTGGGACTGCTTTTAAATAAAGCAGTCTTTTTTTTTTAAATGCAGCCTGTTTTCCTTAAAAAAGAAAAATGAAACTTTTCAGTTTCATTTTTTTAAGGACTGCCTGCTCTTAAAAATATTTTCTCACATACTCACAAAAGGGGAAGGGGTCCCCTGGGGCCCCTTCCCGTGTGCGAGTGGTTTACCACCTACTTGAAGTAGGTGGTAAACTGAGAGTGTTTTGCAGTCGCAAATGCGGTCGCAAAACAATTGTACATGGCATGGTGACTCGCTATTAGGAAGAGACGCCCCTTCCTAATAGCGGGAGTCGCAAATGTTATTTTGCAAGTCAGTGACTCGCAAAATAGCATTTGTACATGCCATTATCCTTTTTTGAGGTCGCAAACGGGAGGATCTCCCTTTTGCGGCCGCAAAAAAGGGTCGTACATCTGGCCCCAGGTGCTATAATAACATACAGCGCTACAAAGCCACCCGCCTTTTGGAGCAAGCACTCTTTGAAAGGAGTTATTTTTAATCAACTCTGGCAGTAGCTTTGCACAGACACTGCAGATGCACATTACAAACGTTGAATTAATAAGGCAAGCTTACTTCTCTTGCTGAATCTGCCACCACATTTCAGTTTTACTCTAGTTGGAAAGGGTATTTCAGAGGACTCCAGAACAGAACCAGAGCGAGCACCAGCTAGCCTCCCGAATGCGTCACACCACAGCTGGACGTGAATGTAAACACGTTCAAAGTGCACACTGCAAGTCTGGACTCGGAGCAGGGCAGTGGCAGCTAGTACCATCAGGTTATGATTTTGGGAAGAAAAAATACCATAACTGAAATAGTGTACCACGCTGGGTGAGTTATTTTTGGAGCCGACAGAGCTGTCACGCAGGGCCTTTTAACGTGTCAGATGGGGAGATAGCATGCTAAGTGAAGGTGGTCAGAAACTGATTTCCACACGCACGGGGAGGCGTGTGCCACTCTCTCTTGTTGCAGAGTTGTCATTTCTGACAGTTGTTCGATGTCTTAGAGATGTTTCTAGAACTCACGGTTTGCTATACGCCCATTCAGGGTGCAGCGCATGTTAATTGGCTGTTACTGCTCATATTGACTGTGATTCATGCATACAATCCTGGTGTAGTGAATTCATCGTCTTACTGGTAGGAGGGTCAGGAGGCCACGGGGGTATTTTAAACGTATGTGAAGGTCCGTTAACTTATAGAAAATATCTAAGTGTGAGGCCTGTTTTCAGGTCCTGGGGCAGCAAAAAGTTATTGGGCAGTATTTATTGTGGTCATTGTTATGTTATAATTTATTTGTAGATAGCTTGTTTGTAGAGGCTTCTTGGCCATTTTGGAAGACACAACCTTAAAACCTAACAGTGACTGTGGTAAAAGGCTGAAAATACTTGATTTATAAAAAAAAACAAAAGACAGCTTTTCAGCTGTGGTCTAAAACAGAGTGGATTTGTTTCTGTCAGCAAGCCCAAAGAGGGAGGGAACGTTCCACAGGTTGGCCACTGAGCTAAACACAGCAAGGTCTTCCTAGGTGACTAATGTGGTCCTAGTTTGGCAAGAGAGAATTGGTTTTCCAATTACGGTTAATAGAAGGAAGGTTTATGGACCAGAAAGAATGGTGCTCTGAGGTGCTGGGGTTTATGGACATATGATACGGTCTTTAAGGCTACTCAAGATTGAATTGGTAGTGAGCATAGGGACATCAGCGTACTGGCTACATATGTGATCTTCTGGCAGTTTTTGTAAGCACTTGCGCCGCAGCATTCTGAGCAAGTTGAAGTCTATGTAAGCTTTTAGTCCGCAGATTCAAGGTAGATGGAATTAGCTTAGTCAAGGTATGACTGAATGATAGCATTCACTACTGACATATGCAAAGAGGGGTCAAAGAAGGGGAGAATCTTTTTTGTCCCAGAGAACTGCTACGTTTGCACAACTGTCGAAGGATCTATGGGGGGCTGCCCATCATATCTGGCAATAAAGTCATGTTCCATTCTGCAACATTGCCCAACTAATGAAGGGGAGGTAATTCAGATCTCGATTTTGGTCAGGTTCATCTTGAGTAAGTCATTGTTTATCCATCTAATGACAATGTCGGGGGTCTCCTTTAAAGAACTCTTCTTTTGCTTGGGAAACTCTTGTAGACTAGATAAGCTGAGAATTATCAGCATTCAATAAATTCGTACCCCTTCTTGGTAGGACAATTGAGTAAAGGACTGAATGTATACATTAGACGGAAAGAGCAAGAGGTTTGACTATTGTGGGACTCCACAGTCAATGTCATATGCTTTTGAATAGTACTGTGCAAGAGTGAACACTTGTGATCCCCATAAAATGAACGTTATTATCCTCTTCAGGACCATACTATGCTTCTCGCTGCTTGCAAGGCCTTAACCAGGATGTTGTTGTAGCTAATGTTATCAAATGCAGCCGACAAGTCTAAGAGGACTAACATGCATGTTTCTCCTTTCTCAATGAGCTGGCAAAGATCATCGATGGCTGGCAGCTCTACCAGTTCGGTGCTACGAGTTGGATAAAAACCCATTTGTTGCTTGTCCATTAGGTCATTAGATTCTGTAAAGTCCTGAAGCCGATGCAGGTCAACTTCTTCCAGACGTTTGCCCATGTAAATGAGCAGTGAGGTGGGTCTAAGAATGTTCATGTTATTAACTTCCAGGGTGGGCTTCTTTAGTAGGGGTCTCACTATGGTTGCCTTCCAGAGGTCTAGAAAAATGCTTTAGTTTAAGGATCTGTACAGATGACCAGGATGATGTCACTAGCGGCTAATAGAGGTGGATTTTGATTCCGTGCTGTAACAGGATCATTGGAGGTACCTGAGGGATGGCTGTTAGTTATGGCCTGCTGGAGTTCCTTTTGAGTAATTTGGTGAAGGAGTCTTGATGGCTCCCTGTCCGCAAAATAGATTGAAATGATGAAATGGGCATAGGACTTGGATCATTTATGATGGAGTCCCGGATAGCAGAAATGTTCTCTGAGATAAAAAAAGAAGTACAATATGGCCATTTAATTTTTTTGATGGTGGTATTTCGAATTTTATGGCCACAAGGTGCAGAAATTCAGAGACAATGCGAAACAGTTCTTTATAAAGGTTTGTGAGCTTACGAACCCATCAGAGAAGAAGGACATTTTCTAAACTTTAATTTTTGCTTCATAGGAGAGCCTTGTAGAGAGGTACACCCCCTTCTCTGGTGAGCAATATTCCCTTCTATCTTTCCTTTCATCTCTCAAAACATATAGTTTAAGGTTTGCTAACTCAGCTAAAAAAAATTCTCTGTTTTGTGTGTTTGCAGATTTTGGTTTCCAGATTGGACATCTTTCATACAGAGTAGCAAGGAGTGAGGAGCTTAAATAATGAAGCAGAACGTTAGAGTGGAATCCTGTGGGTAGTACACCTTTTTAGACTCACGTCTTTATTAACCCAGTTGTGCCTGCCAGTTCTCAGTGAGGATTTATGACTGCTGAAGGGTTTTCATAACGTTAGCACTGTTGACCCAGGGATTTGGGTACCGTAGCATTCAGACTCTGTAAGTAAATACTATGGGCCAGATTTACTAGAAACTGACGCATCTGTAGAGATGTGTCAGTTTCCCTGCACCAGCCTGCTATACCCTTGGGCCACAATGGATGCGCCGTATTTACAATACAGTGCACCATGGCGCAAGGATTGACAGATGAGTCAGAAATTCTGATGCATCTGTTGGCCCTAAAGTCACGCATTGCTGGAGTCGTGTCGCAAGCACAATACAACTCCAGCAATGCATGTTGAAGCCTATACTTATTGTACTGCGTCACTCCTTACACCTGCTTCAAGCAGGCGTAAGGTTTTGACGCAGTGGTGTCCTTGAAGTGGCGCAGTGAAATCTTATAGATTTCACTGCGTCACTTTTACAAGGCCTTTCTGCGTGGGAACACCCACCCTGCATACATTATACCTGATGCAGTTATAATGTGACGCAGGGCTTTACAACGTGACACATCTCCCTAGATGTGTCACGTTGTAAATTTGCTGCATTGTTTAACCGCCTCTGCATCACAAAAGTGATGCAACAGCAGTTCACAATTGACACAAGGGGCTTGTAAATCTGCCCCTATATTTTTACTCCTGAATCTCCAATGGAAATTTGGGCGAGCAGCTAAGGCTTACTCCAGGATGTGGTGGTAGGGTCAGAAGTTAAATACAATAGAAATACCTTGCAAACAAATCAATACCAAATCACTGCATTAGCTTAAAATACTGGTGGATCTTTGGTTTATATGTTGGAAAGGTACACAATTATTATATTGCACACCAAAAATAGGGAAAATATTCTTACCTTTGTCGGAGTTGCTGAACGCTCCTCGGAAGGAGCCGCCCTTTTTCACGTCGCCATCCTGCAGATCCCCTAGGATGAGCTCTTGCAGGGGTATTGGTTGCCGGTACACCTGGTAATAGTGGCGCTCGATCCGTAATGGAGTTGAGGTTTGACCCAAAAATGCAATTAGTGCACATACATCATAAGACGCTATGTGTTTGTCTATGGAGAAAGATTGTGAAGACTCAGTAGACTTTTGTATCCTTTTCTCGTGTCAACAAACTCTATTTTGATTAACTTTCGATGAAGTGTAGGTGCCAGTCCTAATTTCTCCACACTCTTGTTTGCAAGGGAGAAAACTATGTTTTTTTTTTAGGTGATCCTATGTTTCCCCACCGAAACCCAAAAAACCCACTACCCAGAGCTGCACTGGGATCCCAAACAAACTGGGAATGGGGTTACATGTTGGAAAGGGGAAACTAGACACAGTCAATGTTGCGCCTGATATGCAGGGGACATAGGGTCCTGGTACTACACTGTCGTGGCTGGCACAGGTAAGAGCGGTGGGGCAGTGGGGCGGGGCTGTGCAGGGGTCGAAGTCGACAGACGATGGGATAGGTAAAATTAAATAAACTAATTATATAAACCACTTACCTTGAGCTTGCTGCATCACTGAGTCGACGATGCGGCGAGCAAGGTAAGTGGCTTTATTTAGTATTTTATTTAATTTTACTTATCATGTAGTCTGTCGACTTGTCCCCCCCACACCCCCTACCCCACCGCTCTTACTTGTGCTGGGCGCACCTGTAACTAGGGTTCAGAAAGCCGTTGTACTGGCACAAGAGAACCAAAGGATGGTTTGGGACTTATTCCATTTACACAGACTTTTAATGTATATACACACACATATAACTGCACTTTTAGTTTTTTGATATACTAGCTCACAAGTACCTAAATACACTACGGGGACCACTCCTCATAATGCACCATTCCTCACAAAGATAGTGTTTGTCTGGATTTGTCAGGTTTACCCACATGCACATACTCACCCACACACATGTGCAAGCGCACCCCCCCCCACACACACAAAACATGTCAATCCGATAAAATACAAATAAACATTAATTTGGATACCAATAATAATAGTAGGAAGAACCAATAAGTATTCAACTCAAAGTGGGTGTGACTTGTCCTGCTTAGCTAAACTGGGGAAAGCTTTTGTTGAATAATATGCAGGAAGCAATATTTTCTTTACTAGATTCAGAGAATATTTGGCTCCCCCTTCTGCGTGAAGTTTGTGCCACCAAATTACTTGTTTGCTGTGCCACTGAATTCAAGCTAGCCTGGCTAATGAGGGGTGAAACCCCGAAACTGGTCCCAGGGTGCGCGTTTCCGGTCCAGTGAGGACCCGACTTGGCAGTTCGGGCTAGACTGTTCCCATGAGGAGCAGGGTCAAGACTGATTTGCATATGGTTGGGTCCAAACTGGAGTGGCGTAGTGAGCAAAAGAACGATTGTTTTAACCCAGATCTCTTGACTGGGGTGAATGTTTGATTCACTCAGCATTACGTCCATCTTTTATTGCTGTAGCACCAAATGACTTGAGGCATTGCTACAGCCTCAAATTCCTCTATTGAAGTCTCATCTAGTTGTCTGCAGGAGCTTTCAAACAGAGCTGTACACCATTGGTACTATTTTTCATGTAAATACAAACCAAAATCCTATTGATATACCAACATTTACCTAAGCGAAAGGAGCCCACTAAGTCTGGGAGGAGACAACTCATCCTTTTGACTTTCGCTAGAGACAAAACCACTTTCACTTCTAAAACATCCTTGAGGGGAAAAAATGAATGGAGGGTAACTAAGGGCACTTAAATGGTGACTGTCATACCCAAGCTATGTATGCCCTTTTCAAAGTAGATCTGTGAAACCCAGTAAAATATAGCCGTCCTGCTAGTCCAGCAACAATCTGAAAGCAGATTTTATGTCTGTCTTGGCAACATTTCTTTTAGCAATTTTATAGCACACAGACGTGCAACAAAAGTATCATAGCACTTTACATGAGCACCAAATTATATTACACATTTTCTTAGGAACAGGGAAATAAAATGATTTGCCCAGAAACACAGGATGTTGAGCCAAGGCTGGAACTTCAACCTTTCTCTGCAGTTCCAAGGTCAGCAGCTCTGACTGTAAGGCCACCTCCCCCTTTGCTCCTACCCCTTGATTATTCAAAGGTTCAACTGCTGATTGGCAGTTCAGTAGTTCTCTGTGTGTGGCAAACAAGGTATTTTGCTTTTACTTTGGTACTAAATCCTAACTGGACACCATTAAATATTGATGGGGGGCATCAGTTAGCTCCACCACTCTACCTAATGCACACTACTTTTGATGTGTGCACTGGACATTTTCCAGGCTACTTCCTAGTCCATTAAGATTTATTGTAGAGAACTACCCTGTTCTCCACAATCAGGTCCTCTACAATATTAACTAGAAACTGTGTTTTTTCAAAACTTGGTCACTTATCATTGGTCCAATTTGGAATTTCAGTAAACGTTACATAAAGTTTATGATAATATTGACTTTGATGTGACATATAAAATGTGTCATATCTCAGGATCAAATTAAACATCGAGAATCTGAATCTTGAAGATGCCTCATTGATAGGAAGGAACGTGTTCACTGCTTGGCTGCTTCCTATGATAAATTTATTTGTATATCTACTTTTGTTGAATCATGAACTCTTCATAGAATAAACTTTAGCAAGTAACAGACCTAATTCAGACTTTTCTTTCTTGACATGTGTAAAAAGAGTAAAGCTTAACAGGTGTTCAGCCAAGTGACAAAAGATGTACACTTCTTGTTCTCTTTTTTCACACAAAACCAAAGGGTGTTCCACTGCTGACCACAGATGCCATGATCCCATAGGCTCCATGGGACTTGAACATGTGATTTCAAGCCCTTCAAAAAAAGCAGTTGTTATGAAGGCATCTCTTCTTTGTCATAAATAGTCAATGCAGCAAACATCTATTTTGATATCACTGGAATGTACATGCAGACAGGATTTGTGCACCCCAATCCCATTCGTCCTCACCATCCCCAGTGTGCCTCCTTACACATATATTTCACTTCTTTATCTCTTTGCGGGGGACAGTTTAGGGTATCTGAGGAGACATCCCTTCCTACTGGCATAACCATCTTGCCTGATACCCTCTACTGTTCTCTATGTATCTCTTTCTTTCATTTAACTCTGGCACATGTCGGATACCTGTACCTGCATTTTGCAAGTTCTCCACACAGATGTAGACTAAATTGCCAGTGCACAGTCTGGTTCCCCTGGTATTGTTTTTCTTCATACAGGCCTTTCTTGGTTAGAGGTTGAGCACAGAGGAAGCCAATACACTTTTATGTCCATACAACCAAAATTTTATTTGCTAATTACCTCAATTAGCATGTAGATGAGACTTCATTTGCTGGTGGTTTCATTCATCATAGAAATTACAGCAGTCAGTTTCTGTTCATTTTATACAGATCATTCTCATCATCCGCATATGTCTTCAGTCTCATTACCAGACACAGACTCTTCTCTAGTAAAACGTGATTCGTTATAGCCAGAGTAGTCTTCCAGTTGGCCTAGTTCTTCATCTGTCTTGATTTGATTTTCTTCATTTTGTGACTCGCCCCACCCATGACTTGTGCCTGTCTTCCTTGTCTTGCCCTCCTGCTGTGTACCCCTAAATAATACCCCCCCCGCATTCAACAATCTCCTCACCCCATAAGTTTATAGGCTGCAATCTTGACATAGAGCTTGTCAATGCCACACTGTTTTTACTCTAGCTCACCTCATCTGTCTTCTTCACCATCGTCTCTTGCCCTGCTTCTCCCTGTAAATTTCAAGGGTGTTTATTTTGGGTTAACTAACCCGTGAAAGTATTCATAAAATATAATTCAATACATTACATAGTTAAGCAAAACCGATGTAATAAAATACATCATGATGTAGCACATTGTAAAAAAACATGACTGCACCATTCAGGGTCTCTTATTAGTTTGTCCTCCAGTTTCTCCACGTGAGCAAGCACTGCATCAGAAACAGAAGAGAATGTTTGCTTCTAGTTACTATACATAACTTGTAACTGGCCAGGAAACATTACTCCTGCAACTTGAATCTAAATTGATCAATCATTTATCCCATCTACCATTTCCCTGAGAATATCTGATCTTATGCTAAAGGGTGAATTAACTTATTTGGGTAATTTAATGATACTGGCCCTGTGCTAGCTTCCCCCTACTAGTTCAGTAGCCCACCTGACCAATACATTTGGAATGAATCAGTTGCAATTCATAGTGAGCTCTTTACAAAAACCTTATTTCCATACCATAATTTTGCATTCAAATTTTATTAGAAAAATATGTCACATAAAAATATTGTCTATACACATTAATTACACCTTCTCAATTATAAAGATGAATACATCAAAAACAAATCTTTGGGCCCGAATAACAACGGTAAACTTCGACTTAGGTCTAAGCTTATTACTTTTTGGTATTCAGAAAGGTAAGTTCCTACTAGTAACTTTACTAATAGTAGTTTTACTAGTAGTAACTTTACTAGTAGTAGAGTTTACTAGTAATAAAGTTACTAGTAGTAACCTACCTTTGTGAATACCAAATGTAGTATAAGTCTAAGTTTACCTTTGTGAATCGGGCCCTTTGTTGGTATCAAAAAGCTTTTCTGATTTGTAATTTTCATAGTTTGTTTAAAGCCACATGTTGAAAGTAGTCTCAGCCCACATGTCGAATACAACCTCAGGTAACATGTGTTTTGCGGCATACACAGCGCTTCTTCAGGGCCGAAAAAAATTATATTCTATGATCAGTAAATAGTGTCAAAGATGGTGTCCAACTTTAATCTTAACATCAACACATGATTATATGTTAGTACCATCCCTAGCCGCCACCCAGTAAAGTATTTCACAACTCTAGAGCTACTTTATATGTCTTGTTAATCAATTCATACTTATAGTAGTTTTCAATATCATTATAATAGTTTACATTTGAATACTTAATCCCTAAATACCACTTCCAGGCAATATGATTTATAGAAAGTTCCTCAATACATTGTTTCATTTTTAGTCAATTTCAATCTAGTCAGATTCCTGTTTCCCCCTTTTTTATACACCAAGGTCCTGATTCACAAAGACAAACTTAGACTTGAAGTCTAACTTTAGACCTAAAGTCTAACTTTACACCTAAAGTCTATCTTTAGACCTGAAGTCTAACTTTAGACCAGAAGTCTAACTTTAGATCCGAAGTCTAACTTTAGACCTGAAGTCTGTCTTTAGACCTGAAGTCTAAACTTAGAATGATGAACTGTGGCTTGTAATAATGGATGTCAAGAGTTAGTACATGATCATAAAACATGTGGTTGGACTCAAAGCATTAAAGTACTTCTTTGAATCGAAATCAGCAAGTTTTTCCAGGCATGGTAAAATGATACTTGAATGTGTGGAATTTGTGCCTAACATCAACTATTTCTTCTATCAAGAAAAATGTTACCAAATTGTACCATTGGGTTTGTGTCACCACCAGGATTGCTGCCACTTATGCCAACTTTTTTATTGGTTGGTATGAGAGGGAGCATGCCTGAAATTAAGTGGTACATGAAGGGTACCACCATGTGGCCCTTTGGGTTTGATTCAGTGATGATATACCTATTATTTGGGATTGATCAGAGGATCAACTTGTAGATTACCACAGGTATTTGATAATGAATGATGTGAATGTAGAATTAACCTTAGAATATCATAAGACTTCGATTACATTCCTTGACTTGGAACTGTATGTAAATTATCATAAACTTAACACTAGATCATATAGAAAGAAAACAGCAAGTAATAGCATTCTACATTTTAGCTTGGGACACCCTTATAACCCAAAAAACATTCCGTATGGTGAATTGATTAGAAACAGGAGGAACTGTACGAACTTAGAAGATTATAGGGAGGAAGAACGTAATACATTAAAAAGATTTAGTGAACATGGTTATCTACAAAAAATACTGATGGCTATGAAATTGTGTGCTGAGAATGGAAGGATATACAATATTTTGAAGAAACAGTGAGGCATGGGGTTCACAGCACAATGGGCAGTGACTCATTTCAATTCTCTGTGGCGCCAGATTTGAAGGAAGTGACAACAGATGCCAGGATTATCTTCACCGTATTTAAGAGGTTTGAAATGTCACAGGAACCCCTTTGGGAAGCTATATTCCCGTATCACAGATAGAGTTCTTGGTACGTGCATGGGAGATCTTTAAGTATTGTAATACGGGATTTTTTTCAAATTGTGAGGGCTGGCATTTATAATGTGACATATATTGTCTTATATATGTTATTCTCCAAAAAATGATTGCGAGATAGTTATTTAAATTTTCGTAGGTTTGAGCATTATTCGATGTAGTGAGTTGATTTGTCATTGAATCCTAGTAGATGGCATATGTCAATGAAGGACCAAGGATATATAAATCTATTATGTCATAAGCAATAAGAGAAGTGCTTATTCTTTGTTAGCTAGAGTTGATTAGGATTTGGATGAGCAATGTGGATTTGTTTTGGTTTTGTATGAAATAGGGAATAACCAGGGAATGGACTATTATGGATAACTGAAAGAGCTTGTGTGATACATTAAAAAAAGGCAAGCGTATTTGGGCTTTCTGGGCACAGAGTTGCAAAGAGGATGTACCTGTGTAACAGATCTATAATGAATGTGTTTTTTTCTCTGATCTGTAAATTGCAGTAGTGGAAGGATATGAGCATATTTTGCACCATGGTTTTTTATTTGCATTTCAGGTACTCTAAGAAGATATAAGATGGGATTTAACATAGCCGCCCATACAGTTAATATGTCAATAGGAGAATTTAACACCTAATGACAAGGTGAGAGAATAGTTTAACATCTTTTTAAGGTAAGTGCAGTGGGATAGGATCATTATGTAACTCCTTGGTATCTCAACGTATCTAAGACTAAGGGATTATACCCATATATTATGACTATCAGTGTAATTTATTATAAATGTTTTGCAATATGAGGATTTTAAATCCATGATTACTGATCATTAAGAATGAATTCTGGACATGTTAGTCTCTCCTTCCATAGTGTGACACACATATGGATATATTTTGTATTTCAATGCATATATGTTGAAGATGTTCAATATGCCAAACACTTGGTGTGAACTGTAACAAATGGGCAAACAGGAATCTGACTCAATTGTGGTAGAATTGAAATTAATTTTTAATTAAATAAATGTATTGAGGAACTATCTATAATTGATATTGACTGGAAGGGGTATTTAGAAATTAATCAATATAATGTAAACTATTCTAATGGGGTTGAAAACTACTATGAATATAAACTGATTGAAATGACATATGAAGTAGCCAAAGAGTTGTGAAATACTCGGTGAAAGCTAGGGATGGTACTAACATATAATCGTGTTGATGTAAGATTAAAGTTTGACACTCTCTTTGACACTACTTACTGATCATAGAATGTAATGTCTTTCAGCCCTGACAAAGTGGCTGTGTATACCGCAAAACACGTGTTGGCTAAGGCTGTATTCGACATGTGGGCTGAGAATACTTTCAACATGTGGTTTTAAAAAACTATGAAAATTACAAATCAGAAAAGCTTTTTGATACCAACTAAGATTTGTTTTAATGTAATAATCTTTATAATTGAGAAGGTGTAATTAAAGTGTATACAATATATTTTTATGAGATATATTTTTCTAATAAAATTTGAATGTAAAATTATGGTATGCAAATAATATTTATATAAAGAGCACCCTACAAATTGAAATTGATTATGCTAATGGGTAGTTGAGGGAATATTTTTGATCTGGCCTAGACAAAAACGTTCCCTCTAGTTTCATACATCCGAACAAAAACTAATATTCTCAGAGGTTTGTGCCATCCTTGTGGGTAAGTGTCATAACTTGGTGGGGCTTTTGAATTTCTGTGACTCACACGCCAAGAGAGCTAGAGGTATTTTGCAGTAGACCCTTCAAAGTAAAACTTTAAACCACATGCAGTATGGCAAATAGTTTTATTCCTACTTTTTTTGTGGAATAACGAGACTTAGGGCCCAATTACGATACTGGACAGAGTCGGCAGTCCTGCTTCCCAAATTACGATGCGACCATCATGGCGGTTGGAAAGTGCATGTCTCCTATTGTGGCTTATGCTGCAGGCCGCAGCACATGCCACAATAGGAAAAAGACACTTTGTAAACATCCCTGCACCGTGTGGCAGACACCAAGTGGTGCCTGCCACACGGTGCAGAGATGTTTAGGGGGCACCACATGTACCCCCAGAACTGATAGCAGAGGCCGCAGGGGGACGGGCCCTGCTAGGGGCCCCAAAGTCTGTTTCTGACAGCCTTAGAATGCAGTCCGACCGCAATTGAAAGGCTGTCTGAAAGGGACATCATAATCCCTACGGCGGTGCCCTCACAGGCAGCGCCCCTATTATAGGGTATTGTGTTGCGACCGACGGTCGGATGGACTCCTTGAGCCATTCCGAAGTGTTGGCTGGTCCCTCCCCCCCTGCGTCCGACCGCCCGTATCATAATGCAGCGGTCAGACCGCAGGACCAGTTGTCAGTCAGACCGCAACTGACGGCCTATCATTTGCGATCCAACCGACAACTTAATGAGGCCCTTAGCCTAAAGAAAACAAGAAGCAAAAGAGATTTGGCTGGAATGGCCTCACCCACTTGTTCATGTCATGCTTCATCATCTGCCTGTCTGTCCCTCCATGTTAAGATGATTCCATTTATTCCATAAATAACGTAGGAATAAAACAAATTGCCATACTTTTTGGGGTTTGAGCTGTTCTTTGAATTTCTGTTTTCCAGTTGACCTCACAATGATTAGGAAATAATTTGTGTCAATTATGTTCACAATAAAAGTTATCCTATCTTTGTCCCTCATGAATCCCTTGGAATCTAAGGCTATTCTGTTGAGCTTGATTTTTCAGATCTTCAACTTTCCTTTTTGTTTCATGCCCATCTCTTGTTATTTAAAGGCTGTTGCCCGCTTTTTTCTGTAAAAGTCAAAACATTTTTATTTTGGGTCAACTAACCCACAAAATGTTATAAAATATAATACAATACACTACATAGTTTAGTAAAACAATGTAATAAAATACATCCTGATATAGCACATTGTAAAAAATCTCAAAAACATGATTGCACCATTCAGGGTCTTTTATTAGTTTGTCCTCTGGTTTCTCCTGAGCACGTACTTGTTTGTATCAGAAACAGAAGAAAAAGTTAACTTCTTGTTACTATATATAATTTGTAACTTTTGCAGTTGCACCTTGGATCTCAATTAAGTTATCATTAATCTCATCTACCATTTCCCTTAAAATATCCGATCTTATCCTAAAGGGTGCTTGAGGTTGTAGTTTTTGACCTGACCCGGACAAAAATGCTCTCTCTTGCTTGATACATCTGAACAAAAACTGATATTCTTAGAGGTTTGTGCCTCCCTTTTGGGCTAAGTGTCATAACATGGTGGGCTCTTTGAATTTCTGCCATCCAACTGACCTCACACTGATTAGGAAATAGAAGTTATCATATTTTTATCTTCCAGGAATTCCTAGAATTTTAAGATTATTTCCTTGAGCTTGATTTTTCAGATCTTCGACTTTAAATTTCTTTTCATATCCATCTCTTGTTTTTAAAGGCTTTTTCTTGTCTCTTCATTTACTTCTTATGATCAATATTTGATTTCTGAAGTCAGGTGCCAAAACCTTCCACTTTGCTTCCTAAGTTTGTTTGAAATTGCTGGATTGTACTAAATCTTTATGCCATTGTTTCAAACTTCTTTTGATGAACTCTTTCCATCTGAACCAATAATTCCATCATATGATTATGTACATTTTCATTTGGCTGAGACGTGACCAAAGCAAGTAGCTCAGGTGCTTCGTCTCTTAATATCTCCATTTATCATTTCTGGCTCGAATGGGGAAATCCTTTTTGGGTTCTCTGTGATCCGTCTTTCGTTGATACCAATAATAGAATTGGTATTTTCCCTTTTTCCCAGTAATACCCTATAATGGTTAAGACCATCATCACCTTACCGAGGACTGCCTAGGCTATCACAAGCTGAATGTAGAGTTGCTTAAGTGTTTACTTTTAGGGAGACAGTAGCAGTCTGATCTGTAAAAACCAGATTGCTTGGCATACTAGACATCATTTTCTCTATAAAAAGATACTGATGTACCTGTATTGTGAGAGTCTTGTAGATCTGTCTTTAGGGCCAGATCTAAAACCACATCTTTAACATTACTCAAATTCTTATCTTTTCTAGATTTCACCTGGGAGTCTTTTACATTATCTTCTATATTATAAGGATTACATGAGCCTCAACCCCCATTTTCCCTACTGCTTCTTTTCCCTTCTTCATCTCATTATGGTTATTAAAAAAATCTATTATCACAGTCTCCCCAGAGGTTATGTTAGAAGTCACAACTGAACAGCCTAAGATGTGGGAGCCATCCCACCGTGTTTGTTGGTTGAATTATTGTGCTTTTTGTTCAATTGCTTCTATCTACACCTCTTTTGGCTTTTGTTGAAAAGCCCTGTTTCTTTAATCAGTTACCCGAGAAGTTCAAGTTTAAAAGGATATGGGGAGCTTTATCTCTGGCAAGCTCTCGCCTTGCATACCCATACACTCCAATTTTTTACTATTGGTATTTAGAATATCCATTTTCTATCACAGCAGTCCTCCGTGTATCCCTTGAATCCCTTGCCCTTCTTACAACCTGGGACTATCAAGGCCAAGGAAGATAAAGACCAGAAATTAGTATTGCCATGTGGCCCCTGATAATCTGATGCAGTTTTGCTTGTATTGCTTGAGCTTAGGTAGTGGGAGACTTTATCAAGACCGTTTGTCCTCTCTTCCCCCCCCAAGAGAGACTTGGTCCACTGAACCACTTTCTAGATTGTTCAATTATTGCCTCCCTCTGGACCTTGTTAAGTAATGCCTTATCCCCCACATATGAAGAGCCAGAGTGAATATTGAAGGGTATTAAATTACAGCTTTTTTCCTATATTTCTACTGCCTTTCATCTTTAAATATTAAGGATTTTCCTTCCTTCTGTGAGTGCTCATGTGTGAGTGGTCTAATACTTTATCGTGAACTGTTTCTGTTTATTTGAAGAGTGGTCACATTAAAGAATTTAGAATATGAGAGTGATGAGATTTGCTCAGCTACCTCGGCCAGTTCAGAGTATAAATCTAGTTTGTCAGCTAGTTCTTGAGTAAACGTTGTACAATTTCAGATATTACTGTTTGTCAGGTGAGGCGTTGCTCGGATATGAGTTTACCTTAAATAAATGAAAAGACAAGAGGTTGCTTGGCAAAACAGGAACAAGTTGGTTTAATTAAACGCGGCGGCCAGGAGAGCCTTGACAGAGTGCGCCTGCTCAAAGTCTCTCAGTGTACAAAGTTTTGGCCGCTGTTATATGCAGTTCATGAGGTACAATAAAGCAACTTCCTACATTCCAGCATTTCAGTCATAAATCAACAAATGCGGGCATCTGATGGCTCTCGACCTTGGGGACAGCTAGTGTGGGCCAGTGTGTATGTGTACAGATGTCTGGCATGAGGAGTGCGTGATCGCTACATATGGTGTGCATGTCATGTCCTGATTGGTTGAGTGTTTCTATCTGCATGTGGTATCTAGCTTTGTGGTACTTTGGGGGAATGCGAGGCCGTGGTCAAACGTATTCTTCTGCGGCCAATTTTCTCAGACCTGTTTGTGGTGTAACTATCTATCTGCGGGATTGATCAGGGTTTTCCCTGGACGTGCATTTATCTTTAGGTTAAGAGAGACCCCACCTGTGATCTGGTATTCGATAGGAGTGGTTGTGAGTCGTAGGACTGGTCTAAACACATATCTTTGACTCAGGGTTGACGGGGAGGTCACCTTAGGTGAATCCGACAGCAACGATATGAGAACTCCTGAAGATAATATGGCAGTCACTGGTATCATTTTTATCAACATCCTTAACATTGTGCATTCAGCTGTCATAGGATACATTGACATTGTTCTTATTGGTATTGACATGCATTGATTTCATCATTGCTGGTGTCGGCGCTAAAGTCTGGGTACAGGTTATGACATACATTAACATTGCAGTGACAGGTACTGGCATGGTCATTCGGGCTCAGGTTATGGCATTCGTTGATGTTGTATTTATTGGTATTGTAGTTGTCTGGACTGCACACATCACGGTAATCCTCGGCATCGTATTCAAGCATTCCAAAGGTGGAAATTAGTGTATCCCGAGACAAGTGCTGCCTCTTATTCACCGAATCCACTCGCACAAGACTTAGAGCTGTTGTGTCACATTATATCTCTACTATGCAATTGCCCCTGCTACAGATACACGCAAAGGGTGCATGCATGCTTGGCGGCCATTTTAGCTCTGTTTACCTTCAATCTGGCACAGGCGCAATGCTGCGACTAATAACGTAATTCATAGTAGCACCAATTTTTATTCAGGATACCTTCAATTTAAGCAGCCATCTTGAGTCAGGACAATGACGTAATGTTGTGATTGCCTTCTTAGGAGTAATTTTCAACACCGTGGTGAAGCGCACACCTTTACAATGGTTTAGCCATGCTTCCTATGCACTACGGTCAGCCACATTTTTCCTGTGTATTTTCAGTAGCGCAGTGACGTGCACACCTGGTCTGCAACTCTCTTTGTCTCCCTGGAATTTGGACAGTCTTTGTGAGATTCAATGGTGCAGTTGAGGTAAAGTTTTGGATGTTCATTTCAGTGACTATTTTGCATAGTTATAATAGTGTGGTGATACACACACTTTACAGCGTTTCTTGGGTGCACTGATTTCTCTACCACCACCATGGTCGCAGGTAGCATGTCTCAATCACAACAATTTCTTGCACTAATTGTTGATTTGGGAAGAATGAAAAAATATGTTTGACTTCTATTTTCTAGTAATTGGTGGAGAAAGGTTTTCTGAAGGCATACAGCAGGTGGTGGTGGGTAGGAATTCACATGAAAGCCTGTATGAGATACCTGTGGGAAGGGTGGATGGTAAGCCTAGTGATTTATTTGAGATGTCTATTATGATGCAGGAAAGGCATTTTGGATCCCAGACTAATGTTGTGTTGGAAATACACACATTTCCACAAGGGTTCTGGTCAAAATGAAGTAAACTGTGAGTTATGTAGCCTCTTTGAAGACACTGGTGCTCACATATGAGATTGAATCACTTTCTGGTTCACTGATCAGAGATCAGCTTGTAAGGTGTACAAATAACCCAAAGGTGCAGGAAAAGTTTTTTATGAAAAATCCTGATCTGAAAGAAGCTGTGGTGATCATTAATTAGTATTTCCAATTGTAATTGAATGTATACAGTGCTTACTACCCCTGACGAGGCATTGAAGCACTTTACAGCACGTAGCACACTATTCCGTAACCCAATGTTAGTGTTTAATCTGGGGGTTATTGTTGGTCATTGCGATTAGTTATGTGCTGTCAAGATAAAAAATTTCATTTACTCCAGTTATTTTTTAAATATTACATTAATACCAATTAGGTGGTGATTATTAGTGGGTGCTATGTGATTTCGGGTGAATGGTCAGTGAGATAGATAGGCTGGTGGAGATTAGGTATTGTTAGATTGCAGGGATAGGGCTTTATAGAGGAGAGGTTGTGATCTATGAAATGAGATATCAGCCAATTGCAGAATCACAATAAGAAGAATTATACTCAGTAATAGAAGGCAAACAGAGGATGGAAGGTAAGAAGAGGGTCACTCTGAAAAAGAAAGTAGAAGAATCAATTGAAAGTAAATCAAGGTCAATTTTTCATGTAGGGTTTTGGGAATATAGTGGGAGAAGGCTTTCTGGGATAGTAAACAATCGGAGGATGTAAACTGTAAAAAGAAACAACACTATTTATAGTGTTGCATGTCCACGGTGGACAGCTTCAACATGCAAGTCCAAGTGTACACATCAATTAAACATTAGGAGCCCTAACCTGCTGTGCTCCAAGTCTAGGAAGGCCCTTTTGAACATAGTCTGGAGTATCCTAACCTTGGTACAGGGCCTGTATGCTGCACAAAGGGAGTTGGCACAGAAAAAAAAGATCTAATTTAAAGATCTTCCCTCATTATTCCGTAATTAGAGGTTATTTTTTTTGATCATTCACTAAAAATGAGTTATTTGGTACTGGCTGAGAGTGTCTTGACAAAGCGAAGTCAGACTATACGCTATTTTGTCACCTAATCCCATCCAAGTGTATGTTGTGCGTGTTTGTGTAAGTGGCTGCTGTAGTATATGCATTGAGCGTATATGCGAAGCAGAGTGATGGAGGCATGCCGGTTCCATTTTGGAAGTCCCAAGCCTGTTCTTGTGGCCAAGATGGTGGTGATGTTTTCCTTGACAGTGAAAGTGTATCAGGAGACATGCAGGAGGAAACAGACCTAGACAGTGAATTGAGGAAAAGGACACAAGGCTCCTAAAGAAATTCCATTCGGTCCTTCGTGTGGCACTGCCACTTGGGAGATGGTGGGAGGGAAGGAGGCTGCAGTCTCTGTTATTCAGGGTGAGAAGGAACATCCCTTTGTATTTTGCATGACCTAATCCGCTGGGACATTCACTCCTCTGTGATTTCATCACTTTGTACAGGACTTGTAACCAGCATCTTGTAGTCCAGTTTGGGAATAAAAGTGGGGGAACAACCGCAAAAAGCCTTGTTTTCTTACACAACGTTATACTTGTAACTCACCAGAGGGGGGAGCTATAAGAAATTAATTGCTGGCCCATACAAAACACTTGCAGACAGCCTTTTTTCTAAACTCACGTTTGAACATCTACAACACAAATGACAACAGAAAATATCTAAACTGTACTCTTAAGAAGACTGGGCAGATTTTGTATACAATCGTGAAAAGAGTTTAAGAGAAGCTCCACTAAAGTTCTGTTCCTTTAAGGATTTTCATGACTGGCACTGTGCAGAGCCAAACATTCACATTCTTCTACAAGCTAGAAATGCCAATTATCGAAGGGAGATATGTTTCACATACTGTGGTTGTGCTGTAGCAAATCCTATCTGTTAATAAAAACGCTTATATTAGTAATATACACAAGTTTACGTTAAAATAAAACATAATTTGTAGTAGGTAATCATATCTATATGTTAAAGGCCTGCACATGAATAAAGTGCTAAATTAAATTAGCCTAACTGCCGATGGCATGTTAAATGGAAAATAATGCGTTTACACTGAAGGACCTGTTTTCCACATTGAATAGTTGTTTGTGAAAGATTTTTTTCTTCTCTTTGCTGCAGATGTTGCAACTTCAGAAGCCTACTGTTAGCTAGTGGATAGACACCTGTTTTGACTACTGATAGTAAGGTTCTCACTGGGAAAAGACGAAATGACAGGAAGAATGATTCATGGGAAGAAGTTTTTGGACCACAAGTAAACAATGTTGTAACTTTTCAAGGACTAATGCCTACTATTCTCTGGTGAGGGGGAGGAAAGTGAACTTGTTCCAAGGAGTCTGCTGATATTCTATTGGTGGATGAAGAAGATAAAGAAAATAATGCTGCAACATAGAATTTCTGTGTTTATACTAGAGCGTGTTTCTAGAGTAGGGCTGAATTCTTTACCCCGACATTTTGACTAGACACTCGTCACTGATCTTTTTGACTTCTCTACATGAGAGGTTAGATAGCCAAATTCTATATGTCTGCTGATTTGTGACTGTGAATAATTTCCATTATTATTTGCAAAGGCTTTTTGCTCAATGGCATAGCAAGTGGGTGGTGGGGGGGCGGCCTTCCCCAGCTCTTACCTGCCGTCTTGGGATGGCAATCGTCAACCCCCCGCTCTTCAATGTGGCCATCGCGTGGCGGCAAATGCAGGGACCGCCCCGGGCGGTCTAAGATCTAGCTACACCACTGTTTATGCTTGCACATTAATCTCTCTCTCATCAGAACTCTTCAATGGGTTTCTGAACTGACACATTTTCCCTCAATATAACAATTTATCTAGATTAGGGCGTTTCCTTTATGGAATACACTTGTTGTTTTATTACTATACTGACTGATTTTAACAAATATTTCTATTTTATAATCAAATATTGATTGATGGATTATATTAACCTTTAATGCTGAAATCTAAAGAGTAATGCTTAATGAATAAATAGATGAAAAACTAAAAGATTTGAAGACTCAGATAGAGAAAACCCCGTTCCATCAGTTGTGCCCCTTCATACAGGCTTATAGGCTCCAGCTCAAGAACATGACAGATCTTAGAATTGCTCCTTCTCCTTAACCAGCCCTCCTGCATGGTTCATGAAATATATCAGAAATTATGAATCATAGCAAAAAATGTATTGACTGTGCTTAAGCAGTGACTAAAATATGCAGCTTAAGACACTGGAAAACTGCCACCCTCCAACATTAGAGGAGTGCTCTGAAGCCGTGGTACAAATGGTACAACATGAACATTTGATGTACAAAATGAATTATCATACTGAGATTTTAAAGTATCTGGGGCCCCTATCATGAGGGTCATTAATTTTGATACTTGCAAACAGATCCTACATGTTGGAGTAGAATCAGGCTATGTAGCTGGACGTTCATTGGCATGTCCATGTTTCCGGCTAACTATCTCCAAATCCTGGGAAAAAAAACACAGGGCCTGATTACGAGTTTGGGGGCCCACTGCTGCGTCGGATCCACCACCGCCAACTAGGCGGTCTGCCCGCCGTATTATGATGCTGTTGGTTTTCAAAATGGAAGACGGCCAGGAGCACCAACAACACCAACAGTCATTCGCAGACTGCCTCGATGGCGGTTAGAGAAAAGCAGCTGTCAAACGGCTTGTACAGAGAAGTTTCACCGCCATCTGAATTACGAGCTGGCTTTCCGATGAGCCGACCGTGCTTGTGAGACTGCCTGCTTCAAGTCAACAGAAATGAAGAATTTGGGTTGCATACTCACTCATTTCCTTTTCTTCCCTTCAGTCTCCCAAGTGGATCCCTTACTCCACTTCCCTCGCTCCACAGCAGCATCTTGACCTCGAAGAAAACTACTCTTTTGGTGCCGAAATCCAGGTAAGTCCAATATTTGTCCATTGACTGGTATGGACACATCTGGTCCAGACTCCAGCAAAGGGAATGTACAGGTAGTAGGTATTTTTTCACGTGTCATGTATATATGTACACTTCAGTCAAAAATATTCACATCAGCATCGACATATATGGAAAAAAATACACCGCCGTCAGATAGACCGCCACAGGGCCAGCAGGAACATCGTAATACGACGGGTGGGAGAATGCTGCAGCAGCAGTCTTCTTCAGACTCCCGCCGTGGCAGTATGTTGGTGGGACCATCGAACTCATAATTAGGCCCTTTGTCTTCAGTGTGGCCAAGTGAATATTTGGAACGGAAGTCATCTGGGGGCTTTTCCTGTTTTAATGGTGACTGTTTTGTCACCATTATGTCTGCATTGATCTTAGTCTGAGGGATCACTGACATAATATCGATCAATACAATACCGAAACAAATATATATCAGAAACTAAGTATCAATCACAAAAATATTGACTTCCTACACTTAATTAGTAAAACCATAAATACTGAGAACAAAAATATCGGTGTTAGAAAATATGAATTTGTAACTAGATATCGAAAACAAAAATATCGGATACAAAAATATTCCTTTTAAATAAAAATATAATATGTCAAAAATATCGATACACATAATATCAATTACAATTATGTTGCCAAAATAATTAATCACTAATAAGCATTTAAAAAACACTTTTAACATAAAACAATTACTTAAAATAAAAAATAAAATGTTTTATATACATACTTAATGTTAACAAAATATATTACATTTACTTTTCAACCCCAAAAAATATATAACAAAATAATAACAATACAACCCCAAAAAATATAGGCATAAACTAAACACATTTAAACTACAACCTAAATGTTAATAAACATACATGAATAAACTTATATTGAAAAGTAGCAAAGTATATATTATACATCAAAAATAATACCTTAAATTAGCGTTTATGATAGAAAGACAAACCATATAAAAAACTAAAACAAAACAAACCAATGAAATAAAACTATAAACAACTTTAACCAATAAAATCAAACAAACAAATAACTATACAATATAAAAGGCACACCAATTTTAACAACTAACTACTTCAAAACTGACAAACACTACAAGATGAGGAAACTGCCGTATTTTGTCATCAAAGTATTAGAGAAAAAATATATACATTTCAACAACTACCTAAGTGAAACTTATATTTATACTGAAACATAAATTAAACTTGATAACATTAAATAAGAAACAATTAATAAAATACTATCCAACTTCTATCTTCTCACATACATAGATTTCCTAAAAGAAAGACCAACGCCTAAAAACAGCAATAAACTGCCTGAAAATAACACAGTCAAAAAGATATGAGAAAGTATACATACATTAATACAAAAGTATAAACTCACCCAAATAACAAGCAAAAATAAACCTAATGATCTCAACGTCTACAAACTGACAACAAATTAGCAGTTAAAGAGAAGCTTACAATTTTTTCATCCAACAGAGAAGAACACCCCAAACAGAAAAGCTGCAAAATCATGAGAAACGATTATACACAACATACATGTAAGTTAACCAAACAGAAGTGATTGTATAACTTTAAATATAAATAAAAATGTTAAAATATTCTAAATATTCATACTATTAAACTACTTTCAGAGGGAAATTACAAAAGATGATGTTATAAATGACGTAAGAGATTTCAACCACCCCCCTATGTAGCAGAAATAGAAGTAAGAGAGATATTGCAAGAGATAGGAGAAGCAAGAGCTAGCTCTGAGGAATCCACAAGCAAAAGTCCTAAAGATATACTACCTAAAGTCCCTGAACATATAACAGACCAACTACTACCTATCATCACTTAAAAATGTCTAATTGCATGAACTAAAAGAGCCATGAACGATACCCTAATCTGCCTCTAGAAGATACCAAGACATACACATACCTCAATACTTAACAATGACACCTAATGAGGAACCTTTTTCTTTTACATGACAACCTTAATAATGAAAAACGAATCCTAGTAGTCTCTACAGTAGATAACTTACTAAAACTGAAAATGTGAAAAACATGGATCATGGATGGGAGCTTCAAAATGTTCTGCAATCCATTCACTCAAGTATACACTATACATGGAGAATATCAAAAAACAAATATCCCTTTTATATTTGTTCTACTACCAAAGACAAAACGCAACACTTACTACTAGCTCCTAAACCATATCCAGCACAGAACAAATAATTATTGCCCCAAGAAAATAATCATAGACTTTAAGCAAGTTGAATTCAGAAAATTTACCCTCACATAGCCATACAAGGCTGTTACTATCATTTCAATCAAAGTGCATGGAGGCACCTCCAAAAATCTGAGTGTATAATATTCTTCAAACAGCCAATTTGCCTTTGAAATAAAAAATATTATAGCACTAGCCTATGCACCCGTCACAGAGGTAGCCAACAAATACAATTTATTAATAGAAATCCCTTTCTGCCAACAAAATAAAGACAAACTTAGCACCTTAATGTACTATTTTGAAGACATTTGGCAAACTGCATCACTCAGGACACAGACACCAACCAAAATTCCAAATACCATGGTAGAATTTCTATGACAGCACCTTGGCACAGGAAGACAAAACAAACAACGCAGTGGAAGGATGGCACATTGCATTCAATCCACATTAGGCAGAACCCAACCTACACTGTACAGATTTATAGAAGCATTACAAAAAAGCAAAGCCCCAACTACTAAGAATGGAGCAATCTGTTCCCCAAATTGGACTTAACCTTAGCAAACAAACCAAAAGAATGTACAATATGCCTACAATTCAAAGCAAAACTCTTCATAAATAAGAAAGGAGTAGATTACTTAGAAACATCAGCCAAAGCAAATTATAAAATAAATAGTAACCTAAGAAAGTCCTCAAAAACTATGACACTTTCTGAACCAACATACCAAACCTTGTATTTTTTAAATTATAAATATAATATTTTATTTATTTATTGAATAAATGTATGTAAAAGGTTTAAATATATTAAACATGCAAAAGTTGTCAAAAAATGTTGTGAAAAAAAGTAAAAAATGTATAAAGCATAAATTAAATAAGCATAATTTAAATAATAATATAAAACATATACATTTATCTACTATATGCATAAAACATATGTTAAAAAGATGTAGAAAATATGTACATATAACAAATTAAAAATGTTAAAAAACTGTTGAACAATGGAAAATGAAAGTTGAAACTACAATGTAAACCAATTTTTGGAAGGTATTGGACACTGAAGGGGTGAGATTTACTATTCTCACTCCAATCTATACCAATTTTAGGAATGTGTTGGGCACTAAAGGGGTGAAATTTACTATCACCACTCCAATCTAAACAAATATGGGGAAGGTGTTGCACAGTAATGGCCCGATTACGTGTCTGGTAGCCCACAGACTGCCAGACTCGTGGGGGTACAGTGGTGGCGGACTCTCGACTGCCTAATATGATTAGGGCTGTCAGACCGCCTTAGCCCCACTGCAGCTGCCGGGGAAACCACCGTTCCCTGGTGGTGTTCTGGCATTCAGGAGACAGTAATATGCTTGGTGGGACCACCACAGTCCTGCCAAGCATATTACGAGTTTCCTCTCCGCTAGTGGTGTCATGGAGGTTCCTACTCCATGAACACCGTGGTGGAGAGGAAACAAAGGGGTGCCCTGCAGGGCGACCTTACCTCCTCTGCATGGGGATGCATGCAGGAGGGCACAACATGTGCCCCCTTGTATGCATGCACCCCAGTTCCTTCACAGTATGGACTTAACAGTCCATGCAATGTATGAACTGTTTTTGGCATTCCCATTGCGGTGCCCATCTTCAGGGAACCTCAGTGGGAACGTGAAAAAAAAGACCGGCAGACATTCCTAATCTGGCGGGCGTCCTGACCACAGCATTGGCAGTGCAGCATTGGGCTGGACCCTGCGTCGCACCGCCAAAGTCGTAATCAGGCGCTAAAGGACTGAAATTTATTATTCCCATTATGTGTGTGTATATATATATATATATATATATATATATATATATATATATATGAAGAAACAGAAGTTCACCGTCGTTGCAGCCACACGCCCTGGGTGCCTCCTTGTGCGGTGGTGAGCCGCGTTTCACAACACAAACGGTCGAAGACCAAAATTGTGTCAGCCGACACAAAACAGGAGCACACTATAGTCCGTGAGTAATTGTTTTTAATTCATATAGAACCCCCTCAGCGCTGACAGATGCGTTTCGCCGCTCTGGCTTTGTCAATGTCAGTTTGTTTAACAAAGTACCACCATTTTTAAAGTGAAAAAAGTGCAAGTGAAAAAAATGGTAAACATAAAAGACAGCTCAATACATGCATAATGCCTTATTTTTTGTGTCGGCCATCTTAACATTTGTTGCAGCATATTGGAGATACGCAAGACTTTTTAAGGTTAATTGAAGGTATAAAGTGGGAGCCTGATATGCTGCTTATTACACTGGATATTACCAGTTTGTATACCTGTATAAACCACAACCAAGGGATTGCTTCGGTCAAGTGGTTTTTAGATAAGCGCCCTCTTAAGTTCCAAAAACACAATGAGATGCTTCTGAAAATGATAGCATTCTGTTTAGAAAATAATATATTTATTTTCGCAGGGCAGCTATACAGGCAACAACGCGGTACCGCGATAGACACGTGCTTCGCCCCCAGCTATGCGAATCTCTTCGTTGGCTGGTGGGAGGAGCACGTGGCCTGGAGGGAAGTACCTGAAAGGTGGATGGACAAAGTTGTATTTTGGACCCGTTACATCGATGATCTTTTCATCGTATGGAAGGGTTCACACTCCTCGGCTGAGGAGTTTATAACATTTCTGAACTCCAAAGACCTTAACCTTGTATTCAGCGGCCAAGTAAGCAGCAGTCAGGTTTTCTACCTGGACCTGAAAGTCTACGTTGATAACTCTGAGATTTTAACCCGATTATACAGGAAACCTACGTCTGGTAACGCTGTGCTACATGCCAAAAGCTTTCATCCTAAGAGCATGATTAATAATATTCCTTATGGGGAGCTTTTGCGCATGAAGCGAAACTGTTCTATTGAAGAAGACTATGCTGTAGCAAGGAATGAAGCTTGTAGTCGTTTTAAAGCGAGGGGTTATTCAAATAATTCCCTTTGTACAGCTATAAAAAAAGTCGAAGGGATATCTAGAGAGGAACTTTTAGCCCCTAAAGCTACTAATGGCAATAAAATCTCTAAACAAACTGAACCAACCCGCATGATTACACGCTTCAGTACACAGTCTTCCAAAATAGTTCAAATGTTCTGAAAGAATTGGTATATTCTTAAAACCGATAACATTCTGAAGAATCAAATTCCCATTCAGCCTCTGATAACATATAGAAGATCCAGATCTATCAAGGATCTCCTAGTTTCTAGTCACTTCCAATCTATTACTAGACCGAAAGAACTAATAACGGGGTTCTTTCCTTGTATGAAATGCAAGGCATGCAAATATAGCCATAAAAAGAACACCTATGAGTTACTAGGAAAAGACTCTGAAGTCACCAGAAACATCAATAAATTACTAAATTGCAATTCTGAATTTACTATATACTGTCTGGAATGCCCTTGTAAAAAGGTATATTGGCAGCACTATAAATCCCACCAAGAAGCGTGTGCTAGAACACATGCGGGCGATTGCCAAAAAGATAGAAATTATCCTGTGGCTCGCCACTTTGAAGACTGCCATATGAGTAATCGTGACCTTTTGGCCTTTTACTGTTTGGATCAGATCCCCAAAAATGAGAGAGGGGGAGACAGGGTTAAGAAATTACGTTCCCTAGAATCTAGGTACATCATTGAACTTGGTACCAATGATGAGGAATTATGGGCCCACTTAGAATGAGGTCCATGCCTCTTAGGCTTCCAGACCATGAGTCATACTATGAATTGTTTACACTATATGACTAAATTTGATTTAAGATCTATACAGTTAAAGAAACTACTAACAACTTAGATAGATGGCTGCTCAGATGGGATAAAGATAGATGTTTATTGTCACTCTTGATATCCTTCTTTTGTATACAACTGTTATTATATTTTGACCGGGTTGGTTCCTCTCTTATAATTTTATTTTTCTGAAAGTATGCCTTTTGTTCTCCTTCCTTTTTTAGATCAGTCATGTAACGAAGAGACACAACTGTATGAACTGAGGGTGAGATAGCCTCCTTTCTTGCACTCTTCTCCTTTATTGGAGATCCTCTTGTTTTGGATCATGAATGCCCATTCAGGGCGCGATGTTGGGTATAACAGCCATAATTCCAAAGAAAACTGCGAAGCATAATTATTAACGAAGATGGCTTCGCACACAACATTAATATTCAAAAAGATTGAAAAGAATATATAAAAGAGAGAAGAAATATTTGCTTTCTCTTTAAATATTGTTTATATTAACAATGAATATGGTCGAGATTTTGGAATTAAGATATTTTGTTCCACATACACAGAGGTTGAGCAAACTATTTACCATTTCTTTTTAAATAATGCTGCAACAAATGTTAAGATGGCCGACACAAAAAACAAGGCATTATGCATGTATTGAGCTGTCTTTTATGTTTACCATTTTTTTCACTTGCACTTTTTTTCACTTTAAAAATGGTGGTACTTTGTTAAACAAACTGACATTGACAAAGCCAGAGCGGCGAAATGCGTCTGTCAGCGCTGAGGGGGGTTCTATATGAATTAAAAAACAATTACTCACGAACTATAGTGTGCTCCTGTTTTGTGTCGGCTGACACAATTTTGGTCTTCGACCATTTGTGGTATATATATATATATATATATTTATATATATAAATATATACTATCTACTGGCGGTCGCCAGTAGATAGTTATAGTTAGGACCACGTTTCCATAGGAAAAGTGTTTTTTGATTTGCTTATAACTTTGGCGTCGTTTGACGAATGTTTACGAAATTTTCCAAACAACTTCTCTTTTTAGATCAGCTCCTATCTTGAAAGTTTGGGGGTGATTCATCATGGGGGGGCTGAGAAAAAAGGGGGGTCCCAAAACGTGTTTTCTCCATGCAATTTCCATAGGAAACTTTAGACAAGGCTACAGGTCAAACTGCTGAACGGAATTACGCCAAATTTGGCAGGGAGAAAGGTCTTGGTCCAAAAAGCATGCTTTTGATTAAATGGGGTAAATCCGTTCAGTAGTTTTTAAGAAATATCAAATTTTACAGATATCGATATTTGAGAATTCTGACATCTGATTGGCTGAGGCGTTACGAGCACGAGCTTGCGGCTCATTGGCTGCGAACTGTTGAAACTAGGAAGTGTTGGCAGCCATTTTGTGATTCAGTCCGTCAGCTTGCATCTCTCCCTCTACAAGCCATCATGGCGTAGTTCTACCTCTGCGAGGCAACACTGAAAATATACCGCAGCTCTGTCTGTGCGAGATACCCCTTTCACGCTCCCTCTCCCCACATCACCAGCTCGCGGCTATGCCTTTAGAAGCTAGTCCGTCAGCTCGCAGCTCTGTGTCTGCGAGCCGTCGGGCCCGCAGCTCTACCTCTGTGAGCAACCCCGTTAGCTCGTAGCTGTGTCTGTGCTAGCAGGCCCGTCGGCCCGTTGCTCTCCCTCTGCGAGTCAGCCTGTCGGGTCACAGCTCGGGCCCGCAGCTGTACCTCTGTGAGCCAGCCCATTAGCTCGAGGCTGTGTCTCTGCAAGCAGGCCTGTTGGCCCGTTGCTCTCCCTCTGCGAGTCAGACCACAGCTCTCCCTCTGTGAGCCAGCACGCTGCTGTGCTTTTGCGAGCCGACGGGCGTAGCTCTCCCTCTGTGAGCCGAGCCCACGGGCCACAGCTCTTCCTCTGCAAGCCTGCCCGACGGCCTGCAGGTCTCCCTCTGCTAGCCGGACCACAGCTGTCATTCTGCGAGCCGATATTGGGAATATAAGGTGGCTCTAAAAAGAGCCCATGTGTTTATTAGTTGGAGCTACATGTAAGTGCGGACGCACAGCTTTAGGTTATTGAGAAAAACTCATCTGTGAAGTGTACTCCATCACTTCTGTAGATATCAGCCATATCAAAACGTATGTTGTTGTAGATCGACCCCATTCTATGGTCTCTGAGGTATGCAGACACAGCTTTAAATTATGTTGTATTATTTGATAAGTAACACTGTAATTTGTGAAATATATTACATTACACAACAGTTTTACAGTTTATTTTCTTTTATGTAGTGGAAAAGTTAGAAAAAACAGTACTAATGACAAATAGCAGAATAGTAGTTTAATATTTAAAAAACCTTTGAAATTCACTGAAAAAACCATAGGTTTTACAGACGTTATAGTTAGAAATGAGCATTTAAAAAACCTTTGAAATTCACTGAAAAAACCATAGGTTTTTCAGACGTTATAGTTAGAAATTAGCATTTAAAAAACCTTTGAAATTCACTGAAAAAAACCATAGGTTTTAGGGACGTTATAGTTAGAAATTAGCATTTAAAAAACCTTTGAAATTCACTGAAAAAACCATAGGTTTCAGGGACGTTCTAGTTAGTTGGACATTTTACTCGTACAAAACCAAAGAAATTCCACCGTTATAGTTAGTTCAGCTAACTATAACTCACGCCCCCGCAATGCACTGCTGATGATGTCACATATTACATCACTCATGACATGGTCAGTGACATGGTCAGTGACATCACTGATGACATCACTGATGACATCTCAAAAGACATCACTGATGACATCATCCACGTGAAAATCTGATGCACCTCCTCACACTCTAATATAAACTTTGATACACCCACTATAAAATACAGACTACCATTTTCGAAACGATCAACACACCAATACCAGTTACTACATACGCACTCACTGATTCCTAGGTCTACACACATCCACTCATTTACCCATACAATCACTCATACATGCAGTCACTCTTCAATGCAACACTATCATATGCACTCATACACCTATACAGACAGTCATACACCACCACTCATCCATGGAGTTACTCACACACCTAGTCAGTCATGCAAAGAATCAATCACACTCCCATTTACTCACCTATACAGTTATTCACACACCACCTCACTTAGTCATACAGATACTAACGCATACTTACTCTCTTATATAATCAGTGATACAAGTACACACTCATCTATACAGCTACTCTCACAATCACTGACTCTCACGTATAGTCATTTATACTCCAACTCTCACATACACTGCCTTTTACATATGTAGTTACTTGGACATGTACCACTGAGACATCTATTCACTCACCAACACACCCATACACACACTCACCCACCCATACAGCCCTTCACAGATGCACCCAGTGAATCACCTACTCACACATCTGTGCACAGTCACACACCCCCCACCCACCCACAGAAACACTCAGGCACCCATACAGATACTCAGACAACCAATCAATAACCCATATAGACACTCATGTAGCCACTCACCAACCCATGCAGCCGCTTACACACCAACTGACAGACTAATACAGACATTCACACAGTTTAGTCACTAACCCATGCATTCAGTAAGACACATGTAATCACTCACTTGAACAGTCAGTCATGCACCTACTAAATCCTCAATCCAGACACTTATACACCCACTCATTCTTCAATACACCTTGGAATATATATAATACATATTTAAACTTTATAGAAACACAAAGTCACTGCATGATGGCATCAGTGATGGCATCAGTGATGTTATTTGAGATGCCATCAGTGATGTCATCAGTGATGTCACTGACCATGTCATGAATGATGTAATATGTGACATCATCAGCAGTACATTGCGGGGGTGCGAGTTATAGTTAGCTGAACTAACTATAACGGCGGAATTTCTTTGGTTTTGTATGAGTAAAATGTCCAACTAACTAGAACGTCCCTGAAACCTATGGTTTTTTCAGTAAATTTCAAAGGTTTTTTAAATGCTAATTTCTAACTATAACATCCCTGAAACCTATGGTTTTTTCAGTGAATATATATATTCACTGAAAAAACCATAGGGTTCAGGGACGTTATAGTTAGAAATTACTATTTAAAAAACCTTAGAAATTTACTGAAAAAACCACAGGTTTCAGGGATGTTATAGTTAGTTGGACATTTCACTCGTACAAAACCAGAGAAATTCGGCCGTTATAGGTAGTTGAGCTAACTATAACTCACGCCCCCGCAATGCACTGCTGATGATGTCACATATTACATCACTCATGACATGGTCAGTGACATCACTGATGACATCACTGATGACATCTCAAATGACATCACTGATGACATCATCCAGTGACTGAGTGTTTCTAAAAAGTTTAAATATGTTTTATATATATATATGCCAAGGTGTATTGAATAATGAGTGGGTGTATGAGTGTCTGTATGGATGATTTAGTAGGTGCGTGACTGTATAAGTGAGTGATTAAACATGTCTTACTGAATGCATGGGTTAGTGACTAAACTGTGAATGTCTGTATCAGTCTGTCAGTTGGTGTGTAAGTCGCTGCATGGGTTGGTAAGTAGCTACATGAGTGTCTATATGGGTTAATGATTGGTTGTCTGAGTACTTGTATGGGTGCCTGAGTGTCTGTGTGGGTGGGTGGGGGTGTGTAACTCCCTGCATGGTTGTGTGAGTGGATGATTCAGTGGGTGTATGGGTTCATGAGTGTATCTGCGAGGGTCTGTATGGGTGAGTGAGTGTGCATATGGCTGAGTGAATGGATGCCTCAGTGATATATGTGTGAGTAACTACATATGTGAGAGGCAGTATATGTGAGTTTTGGAGTATATAACTGACTATATGTGAGAGTGAGTGATTGTGAGAGTGGCTGTATGGATGAGTGTGTGCTTGTGTCAGTGGTTGTATAAGAGAATAAGTATGTGTTAGTATCTGTATGAATAAGTGAGGTGGTGTGTGTATAACTGTATTGGTGAGTAAATGGCACTGTGCCCCCAACTTTTTGCTGACTGGTACTGGTGGTAACTGACTCTGCCTAACCAGGCCCGGAGCCAGTGCTATGCTGAAAAACACTTAGAATACAGTTGAAACACCTACATACACTAGGGTACACTATTGGTTGGGGTACCCCTGTGATTGGCATGACCTCCCCTGTAAAGCCCTAGTATATAATAGGGCAGGGGGATTAAAACTACATCTAAGTCAGAGGTGCAGAAACATGCTTCTTTAACTAGTAGTCGCGTTTGCAGAGTGGTAGAGAAAGGGTGCTGGGCCTCCGACCAGTGCTCAGGAATTCTGCTGCGTAGGACTTACAAGAGGTACCAGGAGGGCTTCTTTGCCCCCAAAGTCCCTCAGGAGTAAAGTGGACGTCATCCCCCATCCTTTAGTCTGCCAGGAAGCACATTTGCAGAGTGGTGGAGAAAGGGGGCATGGGCTCCAAAGACGTCTTAGCAATCTTACTGTGTGGGACTTACTGGAGGTAAGCAGAGGGGTACTTGGCCCCCAAGGACATCCTTGGGAGCCAACTACCCCTCCTATTACCTCCAGTAAGTACCACACAGCAGGATTGCTAAGTTCTCATAACAGGCCACGCTCCCTTTGCCCACCACTCTGCAAATGCGCTCCATGGCGTGCTCTTCGATGGGGATTGAAGTGCCCTTCACTGCTGGGGGTCCTTAGGTGCCAGCTAGCCTACCTCTTACCTCCAGTAAGCCCCACACAGTGGGATTGCTGAGAGGTGGTCACAGGCCACGCCCCCTTTCTCCACCACTCTGCAAACGTACCTCCTGGCGCGCTCTTGGTTGGGGGATGAAGTCCCCTTTCCTCGTGAGGATCCCTGGGGGCCAGCTAGCCCACCAGGTACCTCCAGTAAGCGCCACACAGTTGGGTTACTGAGAGTGGTCTGAGGCCACATGCCCTTTTTACACCACTCTGCAAACGCGGCTCCTGGCGCACAGCTGCTCAGGGGATGAAGTCCACTTGTGTCCTGAGGTCCTCAGGACACAAGAGGACCTCATCACCGCACCAGAAGTGCACCAAGCGGCGCGTTTGCAGAGTGGTGTAAAAAGGGGCGTGGCCTCGGACCACCTATCTGCAATCCAGCTGCGTGGCGCTTACTAGAGGTACCTGGTAGGCTAGTTGGCCCCCAGGGACCCTCAGTATTCAAGGGGACTTAATTCCCCAACTTAGAACGTGCCAGGGGGAGCGTTTGCAGAGTGGTGCAGGGAGGGGGAGGGCCTCTGGCAAGATGCCGGCTTTTTTGGGAGAAAAAAAATCGTAGAAGGGGGGCTGTGTGTCCCACCTTCTTTTAATCTTTATTTGGGCCCTGGTGACACCATCCACCAAGGCCTGCCACATATTTAAAAAAAAAAAAAAAACGAGAAGGGGGCCGCGCATAATAGGGGAGGGGGCAGACTGGCCCCCTCCTGGGCCACTTCTGGCCCTGGGGACCCCATCCCCCGGGGCCGGCCCTCAAGTTGGGGACCGTGGGGGGAGCCCCAATACCCCCACCATCCCTGCCGGCTCCCCACCTCCTGTGTGAGCCGGCATTGCTTTTGGACAAGGGGAGCTGCTGACATGCAGCTCCCCTTGCCCAAAAGCAATCTGCTTTGCTTTTTGGATGCGAGAGCAGGTTTCCTGCTCTCGCGTCCAAAAAGCAAAGCAGAGTTTGCTATGACAGGGCGGGAGCCGTGCTTCCGCCCTGCCATAGCAAACAGCAATGTCCCGGGGGTGGGCACCGCGGGACATTACAGGAGCCGGCCCTGGGGGGGGTGGCGGTCCCCAGGGCCATCGAGGGCTCCAGGAGGGGGGCCAAGTGGCCCTCTCCCTTCATTTGCATAGCCCTGGGGAGGTGGTGGTCCCCGGGGCCGGGGGTCCATAACGGACCCCATATTAGCATATTCAATGCCCCGGGGAGGTGGTGGTCCCCAGGGCTTGGTGGGGCAAGCGAGGCCCCCCACCCATTTTTAATAAAGACCCAGGGAGGTGGGGGTCCCTGTGGCTTGGGGGGCCCGTGAGGCCCCCGCCCTTATTTCAACAAATGCCAGGGGAGGTTGCAGTCCCCGGGGCTGCAGGGGGGCCCGTGAGGCCCCCCACCCTTATTTCAACAAAGCCCCGGGGAGGTGGGAGTCCCCGGGGCTGCGGGGGGTCTGTGTGCCCCCACACACATTATGCATAAAGCCTGGGGGAGGTGGCGGTCCTGGGGCTGTGGGGGCCCCCCATGGGCCCCCGCTATATAATTAAACCTGGGGGCTTAAGAATAACGAAGCGCTGGGGCCCGCGCTTCATTTTCTTTTGTTTTTTCTGCCGGATTTGCACATTCAGCTCGAATTCGCCCGATTTGTTTTAAAAAAAAATGTTTTTTTTGGCCCTGGGGGTCCTTGTGGGACCTCCTGAGCAGGCCTAGGGGGTCAGGGTGTTTCTACCCTGCCCCCTTTTCCGAGTCACAAGATGACTGCCAACACTTCCTGGTTTGGAGTGTTGGCAGCCAATCAGAGTGAAACTCGTGCCCGGGAGGGTTCGCGACTCCTTTCGGTGCTCGAATATCGAAATTTCTTGAATTTCTCTGTAACTACTGAACGGATTTACACCATTTAAAAGAAAGGTTACTTTCTGAACCAAGAGGTACCTTTTTGCCAAATTTGGTGTAATTCCGTTAAGCAGTTCGGGCTGTAGCCTGTTCCAAAATTTTCTATGGAAATTAACATGGAGAAAACGCGTTTTGGGACCCCCCTTTTTTCTCGGCCCCCGCCTGACGAATCACCCCCAAACTTTCAAGACAAGAGCTGACCGGAGCGGGCCATTAGTTTTGAAAATTTCGCGAAGATTCGTCAACCGGCGCCAAAGATATTGGCAAAAGAAAAAACACTTTTCCTATGGAAACTAGGTCCTAACTATAACTACCTACTGGCGACCGCCAGTAGGTAATATATACGAGCCGACACTGAGTTGGGACACCACTGTGTGTTGAGAAGCTGATTACTTAATGGGCCATCCTCCCGGTTGTGGCATAACGCACTGCAGCAGTCCATAGCAATGTGTCCAGCAGAATTTAAGGCAGTGTACCCTTAAGAGCAAGGTGGGGCCGAGCCATCACTTCAGTGGGAGTGGCGGCGGCAAGATTCAAAAAGACCCCAGGCGATAACGATTCAATGCGGAACCGGCACTCAAGAAAGCTGAAGAATGCTGAAACGCGTCTGCCAATCTGTTCCGCAGCCGCATGGACTTTTGCTGTTGCACTGGTTTTATCTCGCTTGGACTACTGCAACAGCCTGTATGCAGGAGTAAATAAGGCTGTACTGAAAAAGCTACAGGTGGTCCAGAATGCGGCAGCCAGGTTGGTGCTCCGGCTTCCCAGGGGATCTCCTTCAGCGGCCGCACTCCAACGCCTGCACTGGTTGCCAATTCATAAAAGGATCCTGTTTAAAGTGTTAACAATCACATATAAGGCCATAAAGGCATCAGGGCCGACATACCTTAGGTCCAGAATACGCCCCTATTCAACACAACGCCTTTTGCGGTCATCTTCAGGTAATCTTCTAGCAGCCCCTAGCTTTCGTTTGAAAACGAAAGGGGGGAAAACCATAGCTGTACTAGGAACCAAAGCCTGGAACACTCTGCCTCTCCAGCTGAGATTGGCACAATCGGAACTTATGTTCAGAAAACTGCTAAAAACATGGATCTTTGCTGCCCCTGATAACATGGTGCTCTCTCTCATCTGACCCTCTTCTTTAATTTGACTCCCCGCTGTTGTATACCACAGACCTCTTGAAGCCTTTCCGCTAGCGCCAAGATGCTCCTTGGAGTGAACATAGCGCTTTATAAATGTATTCATTCATTCATTCATTTGGTAGAGATTAAAACCACCCGAGAAGAACCCTTGCTGTGTCGGATCCTTTTTCTACGGTGAAGGGGATATTGGAGTGTATGTTAAGAACAGTAACGCTGTCACTGTTACCGACACGCCCTCCCGTTCAGGTGCACCACAGCAGACGCCAACCCTTCTGGAGTGAAGTATGGACAATACTACGTGGAGCCCCCCCCTAGCAGTCTACAACCACAGAGTGAGCATTTTTCTGCACAGGGGAGGGAGGACAGCAGTATATACTGTGGAGGGACTCTCGAGTGGACTCACCTTTTAATTTTGGCATCATGGAACTGGCTGCCGTGATAAGTGTGCTGCCCGTGAGCCGACACTGAGTTGGGACACCACTGTGTGTTGAGAAGCTGATTACTTAATGGGCCATCCTCCCGGTTGTGGCATAATGCACTGCAGCAGTCCGTAGCAATGTGTCCAGCAGAATTTAAGGCAGTGTACCCTTAAGAGCAAGGTGGGGCCGAGCCATCACTTCAGTGGGAGTGGCGGCGGCAAGATTCAAAAAGACCCCAGGCGATAACGATTCAATGCGGAACCGGCACTGAAGAAAGCTGAAGAATGCTGAAACGCGTCTGCCAATCTGTTTCGCAGCCGCATGGACTTTTGCTGTTATTTGGTAGAGATTAAAACCACCCGAGAAGAACCCTTGCTGTGTCGGATTCTTTTTCTACTGTGAAGGGGATATTGGAGTGTATATATATACATGGAAAAATGATTATTGATATGATATCTTTTTGCCTCCACAACAATTACTTCATGTTCAACAAGGATATTTACCATCAAGTCAGAGGAGTTGCGATGGGAGCCTGCTTCTCCCCCAGCTATGCATGCTTGCATGTGGGTTGGTGGGAGGAGCAGGTTCTCAGAACTCAACATAGGGATGTTTGGGATGAACGCATCATATGTTGGATGCGTTACATCGATGACATTTTCTTTATTTGGAAGGGCACTAAAGAAATGGCCAATGCTTTTATCAATCTCCTGAATGTAAATGACCTAAATCTACAATTCACTGCCACAGTCGATAAGACATCTATCGACTTATTGGACGTGCATGTCTATATAGACAACAATCTAATAGAAACGACTTTGCACAGAAAGAGTACAGCTGAAAATTCGACACTTCATGCGTCGAGTTTCCATCCGTCCCATTTAATCAGAAGCATCCCGTATGGGGAGTTCCTAAGGTTGCGCAGAATTTGTAGTACTGAAGCATCCTTTGAGAACTGCGTAAAACAAAGCAGGCTCAGATTTTTAGCAAGGGGCAACAGTAACAAGATCATTGATCTAGCTTTGACCAAGGTGAGAACCAAATCACGAGATACTCTACTGAATAATAACATGATTCCGCTCAACAGTGACAATGCTGCCTATTCAAGTTCTAGTGAAGAGAACACTGTAATGAGATTTGTAACCACATTTAGTAGCCAACACAAAAAAATCAGGACCATAATTAACAAACATTGGCCAATCATACAAACTGATATGGTTTTAAATCAACTGTTTCCAACCCCTCCAGCTTTGACCTTTAGAAAGTCCAAATCGATGTACAATGCTCTGGTTAAATCTAGCCCTGAGTTGATCACCAATGCAGTTCAATCTAGCACTATGTGGTTAGCACCTCGCAATGGATTTATTAAATGTAATACTTGCAGAGCGTGCAAATTTGGGGTCAACACATCACAATATACTACGGTTTTTGGCCCTGAGTCCAGTAAACTACAAGCTAGATATAATTGTCGCACTGAATATGCTGTCTACGTATTGAGTTGCACCTGCGGGTTACAATACGTAGGCAGCACCAAGTTGCAAGTTCATGTGCGCATTCTGCAACATCTCAGAGCTATTGTGAACTCAGATTTGACCTACCCGGTGGCTAGACATTTTAAGACTGTGCACCACAACAAATTAGATGATTTAAGATATTTTGTCATAGCTGCAATACCACCTATGAGAAGGGGAGGAAATAGAAAAAGATCTTTAAGACAATTAGAGGCCAAATTTATACTTGAGTTAGATACTCGTACACCAAATGGATTAAACAATGGGGAAGAATTGTATAACTTTCTGTGATTTTTATGAATATTTATATCTATTTATATTTATTTACGGATATTTATGAAATATGTATATGACTGTTTTTAACCATTTTAGTATTCCCTTAAATGTGGTATACTTAGACTCCATTGTTTTTATTCAGTGAAGCTTGGTCCCTGATACTTCCCATCTAGGTATGATAATTGGAACTATAGTATGACGGCCGTCATCTATTCAAGTTCTCCAGGTCTCACAAAGAAAGTCCCCACTCAAAACACCTGCAGTTTATCTATCAAAATTAATTAGGATCTTAGTTTCTTAAGCTAGCTGACTAAATAAGTAATCCTTTGAGATACCCATTCTCTTAATATTTTAATTTTAATTTTAGTTTATGAGTTCATCTTTACTCAGGCACTTTGTATGCACTTTTCAGCACTTTATTCTTGTCTTGGGTTCCAGAGTCAATTAGTATCAGCTTTGGAGAAATTACTATGCAGGATTGTATTAATTAATATTCTGAGGATTAGATGGTGTACGTGGTCATCTGTGACTAAAGAATGAACCCCAGAGGCTGATTGTGATTTTAGACTGTTACGATTCTGAAGATGTGGTTTTAAACAAAGAATATTTAATATATTATTTATTCCTCCCAAAAAAAAAAACTGAAAATCCAGTAATAATATGTTAAGAGGAATGAAATAATTTTGTTCAATGTATATACTGCTAGGTTTGATGTTAATTAGAGCATATATTTCAGCAAGACCTATTCTACAATCAGTATTGTAAAGTCAGACTGTTAAAGAACAGGATGCGTATTCACACAATTCTGTTTCAGCTCATTCTAATATTCTAATGTTCCAATGTTTACATGCACTGTGCACTTTAATCCCGTGAATGGATTTAACCAATGAATATATGTTTTATACAATGAATTTATGCTGCTATATATATCCCTGCATTATTACATTCTATGATTGACTATGTCCAAGTACGAATATTTCTTTTATTTTCACTAATCACGTGATGTATACATAGTGAAGGTGCTTAAAAGCGATGATGGACTTTGTCTTGTCATGTGATCAAGCCCACTGGATGGGCAAAACGCGTCATCTGCCAGGCTGAGCATCAGAAAATAAAGAAACAATTGCAGCACTTAACTGGTGTCCGTGTCCCGCCTGTTGGAAAGCAGTTTTGGGAATTTGGTGAAACGCATGTGCGTGTATGTTTATGTGTGTGTATATATATATATATATATATATTATCTACTGGCGGTCGCCAGTAGATAGTTATAGTTACAACCTATTATCCATAGGAAATCCGCGACATTCTATTTGCAATAACGTTGGCGTCGGTTGACGAATCTTCGCGAAAGCTTCCAACTTGTTGGGGCGCTCCGGTCCGCTCCTACCCTGAAAGTCTCGGGGTGATACGTCAAGCGGGGGCCGAGAAAAAGGGGGGTCCCAAAACGCGTTTTCCCCATTCATTTTTCCATAGGAACCTTTAGTCGCAGCTACAGCCCGAACTGCTGAACGGAATTACCCCAAATTTGGCAAAGAGGTAGTCCTTGGTTCAGACTGGTGCCTTTTGCTTAAATGGTGTAAATCCGTTCAGTAGTTCCTGAGAAAATCAAAAGTAAAAGTACATATATATCTATGGGCGCGTCAGATACGCGTACCCTCAGCGCACCCTGCGCGCACCCTCCCGATCACGAGCTGCATGCTAATTGGCTGTCAACACTCCAAATCAAGAAGTGTTGGCAGCCATTTTGTCCCTCGGTAGAACCGAGGGACAGAAGCTAAGTGCGCAAAGCGCAAAAGGGGGCAGGGTAGAAACACCCTGACCCCCTAGGTCTGCTCAGGGGGTCCCACAAGGACCCCTGGGCAGAAAAGATTTTTTTTTTTAAATCGGCGGGATGCGCTTAGGGTGCGCGTATCCCGCCGAGAAAAAAAAGAAACAAGTGCGCAAACGCACAAAGGAGGCAGGGTAGAAACACCCTAACCCCTAGGCCTGCTCAGGGGTCCCACAAGGACCCCCTGGGCAAAAAAAGCATTTAAAAAAAAAAAAAAAAAAATTTTAAAACGATCGGGCCCGCAGGCCCCGCCCCTTCCTTCACCACTCTGCAAACGCGCCCCTGGCGCGTTTGCAGAGGGGAACGATTCCCCTTGAATACTGGGGGTCCCTGGGGGCCAACTAGCCCACCAGGAACCTCCAATATGCGCCAGGGGCTGCGTTGCAGAGACGTGTAGAGAGGCCACACCCCTTTACACCTCTCTGCAACGCAGCTCTGTGGCGCTTTTGGAGGTATATGGTGGGCTAGTTGGACTCCGGGTACCCTCAGGATTCAAGGGACTTAATCCCAACCTAAAACGCGCCACGGGCGCGTTTGCACAGTGGTGAAGGGAGGGGCGGGGCTTCAGGTGACATGTGTGCAAACAGGCCCGTGGCGCGTTTTAAGATGGGGAATTAAATCCCCTTCAATCCTGAGGGTCCCTGGGGGCCAACTAGCCCAACAGGTACATCCAGAAAGCGCCACAGAGCTGCGTTGCAGAGAGGTGTAAAGGGGTGTGGCCTCTCTACACGTCTCTGCAACGCAGCCCCTGGCGCAGATTGGAGGTTCCTGGTGGGCTAGTTGGCCCCTAGGGACCCTCAGGATTCAAGGGGACTTAATCCCCAACTTAAAACGCGCAACGGGCGCGTTTGCACAGATGTCACCTCAGGCCCCGCCCCCTCCCTTCACCATTGTGCAAATATTCCTCTAAAATCAGCCGAAATACGAATTCCGATTTACTCACCTGTTATCAGGAGAGACCTCAGTGCTGTATCTTTCAGCCCAGTACTGGTCCTGAAAAGTAATTCTAACCATACTTACCAGTAACTTGAATTTCCTTCCATAGGCTAACATTGACTGGTTTCACTTGGAAATTCTTCTAAGTGTGGAGTTTTGGAACTTTAAAATATTCCTCTAAAATCAGCCGAAATACGAATTCCGATTTACTCACCTGTTATCAGGAGAGACCTCAGTGCTGCATCTTTCAGCCCAGTACTGGTCCTGAAAAGTAATTTTAGCCGTACTTACCGGTAACTTGAATTTCCTTCATAGGCTAACATTGACTGGTTTCACTTGGAAATTCTTCTAAGTGTGGAGTTTTGGAACTTTAAAATATTCCTCTAAAATCAGCCGAAATACGAATTCCGATTTACTCACCTGTTATCAGGAGAGACCTCAGTGCTGCATCTTTCAGCCCAGTACTGATCCTCAAAAGTAATTTTAACCGTACTTACCAGTAACTTGAATTTCCTTCCATAGGATATCATTGCCTGCTTTTTGCTGAAAAAGTTTCTAAGTGTTGATTTTTGAAACATACAAATATTCCTCTAAAATCAGCCGAAATCCGAATTCTGATTTACTCACCTGTTATCAGGAGAGACCTCAGTGCTGCATCTTTCAGCCCAGTACTGGTCCTGAAAAGTAATTTTAACCGTACTTACCAGTAACTTGAATTTCCTTTCATAGGCTAACATTGACTGGTTTCACTTGGAAATTCTTCTAAGTGTGGAGTTTTGGAACTTTAAAATATTCCTCTAAAATCAGCCGAAATACGAATTCCGATTTACTCACCTGTTATCAGGAGAGACCTCAGTGCTGCATCTTTCAGCCCAGTACTGATCCTCAAAAGTAATTTTAACCGTACTTACCGGTAACTTGAATTTCCTTCATAGGCTAAGATTGACTGGTTTTCAGCAAAAAGTTTCAAAGTGTTGATTTTCACAAACTACAAATATTCCTTAAAAATCGCCTGTATGACTTAAACGCATTTTTTCAACTGTTTACAGGAGATGCACCAGTGCTGGATCCAGGATCCAACACTGAGTAAGAAAAAGTAACAATAACAGTTTTTACCTGCTAAGTGAATTTCCTTCCATAGGATAACATTGGTGATTCTATGAGAAAAAGTTTCTAAGTGTCAACTTTTAAAATACAATAATATTCCTTAAAAATCACGACTGTAACCAAAACGCTTTTACTCAACTGTTTACAGGAGATGTAGCAGGACTGAATCTAGGATCCAGTCCTGTGGTTACAAAAGTAATCCATAAAGTAACTAATTGCATTTAACTAGAAAGTCACATTGAGCTGAATGTTGCATTGTGTTTGAAAATGTGTTGCCCATTGCAACAACTGTAACTACTGTACTTAAAAGTCTATTGCCTATCTGCAAAGTATTTAAACTAAAGTAATTCATTCTGAGAAAGTATTTTTGTAATGTAATGTATAATGTAATTACAATGTAATTTAAAAAATAAAATATGTAAAAAAAATTGTTTCTAAAAATGTAGTAAATCAGTATGAAAAAAATTAATATAACAATTAATACATTTAAAAATTGTCATTTACAAAACCTTTGAAATTCACTGAAAAAACCGTAGGTTTCAGGCACGTTATAGTTAGAAATTAGCATTTAAAAAACCTTTGAAATTCACTGAAAAAACCATAGGTTTCAGACACGTTATAGTTACAAATTAGCATTTAAAAAACCTTTAAAATTCACTGAAAAAACCATAGGTTTCAGACACGTTATAGTTACAAATTAGCATTTAAAAAACCTTTGAAATTCACTGAAAAAACCATAGGTTTTAGGGACAGTTTTAGTTACTTGGACATTGCACTCGTACAAAACCCGTGAAATTCCCCCGTTATAGTTAGTTCAGCTAACTATAACTCGCGCCCGCAATGCACTGCTGATGATGTCACATATTACATCACTCATGACATGGTCAGTGACATCACTGATGACATCACTGATGACATCTCAAATGACATCACTGATGACATCATCCACGTGATAATCTGATGCACCTCCTCACACCCTAATATAACCTTTGATACACCCACTCTAAATTACAGACTGCCATTCGCAAAACCATAGACACTCCAACACCAATAACTACATACCCAGTCACTGATTCTTAGGTCTACACACACACATCCACTCACTCACCCGTACAGTCACTCATACTTACGGTCACTCAGTACAGGACTATCATATGCACTCTTACTCCTATATAGACACTCAAACAACGCCACTCATCCATAGAGATACTCACACACCTAGTCAGTCATGCAAATAATTAAACACACTGCCATTTACTCACCTATACAGTTATACACACACCAGCTCACTTACTCATACAAATAGTAGCACATTGTTACGCTCTTATACAATCACAGATACAAGCACACACTCATCCATACAGCCACTATCACAATCACTCACTCTTGCTTATAGCTATTTATATACTCCAACACACATATATACTGCCTTTCACATATGTACTTACTCACACATGTACCACTGGGACATACATTCACTCACTAACACACTCTTACACACACTTACCCACCCATACAGTCTATCACAGATGCACTCTTGAAACCATCCACCCAGTGAATCACCCACTCACACATCTATGCACAGAGTTGCACACACCCTCCCACACAAACACTCAGGCACCCATACAGATACTCAGACAAGCATTCAATAACTCATATAGACACTCATTTAGCTATTCACAAACACATGCAGCCACTTACACAGCAACAGACAGACGGATACAGACATTCACCCAGTTTAGTCACTAACCCATGCATTCAGTAAGATACGTTAAATCACTCACTTATAGTCAGTCACGCACCTACTAAATCATCCATACAGACACTTACACACCCACTCATTCTTCAATACGTCTTTTCCTATATATATTAAAAATATTTAAACTTTACAGAAACACACAGTCACTGGATGATGTCATCAGTGATGTCATTTGAGATGTCATCAGTGATGTCATCAGTGATGTCACTGACCATGTCATGAGTGATGTAATATGTGACATCATCAGCAGTGCATTGCGGGGCGCGAGTTATAGTTAGCTGAACTAACTATAACGGGGGAATTTCACGGGTTTTGTACGAGTGCAATGTCCAAGTAACTAAAACTGTCCCTAAAACCTATGGTTTTTCAGTGAATATATATATATATATATATATATATATATATATTATCTACTGGCGGTCGCCAGTAGATAGTTATAGTTACAACCTATTATCCATAGGAAATCCGCGACATTCTATTTGAAATAACTCTCTTGCCGGTTGACGTATCTTCACGAAATTTTCAAACTTCGTGGGGCGCTCCGGTCCGCTCCTACCCTGAAAGTCTCGGGGTGATACGTCAAGCGGGGGCCGAGAAAAAGGGGGTCCCAAAACGCGTTTTCCCCATGCATTTTCCCATAGGAAACTTTAGACACGGCTACAGCCCGAACTGCTGAACGGAATTACACCAAATTTGGCAAAGAGGTAGTTCTTGGTTCAGAAAGAACCCTTTTGTTAAATGGTGTAAATCCGTTCAGTAGTTGCTGAGAAAATCAAAAAGTAAAAGTACATATATATCTATGGGCACGGAGGATTCGCGCACCCTGAGCGCACCCTGCGCGCACCGTCCCGATCACGAGCTGCATGTTAATTGGCTGTCAGCTGGCTGTCAACATTCCGATTCAGGAAATGTTGGCAGCCATTTTGTCCTCGGTAGAACCGAGGGACAGAAACAAGTGCGCAAAGCGCACAAAGGGGGAGGGTAGAAACACCCTGACCCCCTAGGTTTGCTCAGGGGTCCCACAAGGACCCCTGGGCAAAAAAAAAAAAAATTTTTTTAAAAATCGGCAGGATGCGCTCAGGGTGCGCGAATCCTGCCGAAAAAAATCGAAGCGCGGTCTCCGCGCTTCGATGTAGTGGCCCCGGGTGGCCCAAGTCCCGGGGGCATGGTGGGGGATAATTTAATGTGTGGGGGCCTCAAAGGGCCCCCAAAGCCCCGAGGACCGCCACCCCCGGGGCTTTTTAAAAATGGTGCGGGAGGGCTCTGAACCCTCCCGCAGCCCCGGGGACCACCACCTCCCGGGGCTTTTTAAAAAATTATTAAACCTGTGTGGGGGCTCCAGCCCCCACACGCCCGAGGACCACCACCTCCCCGGGGCACTAAACATTTTAATATGGGGGTCCGTTACGGACCCCAGAGCCCCGGGGACCACCACCTCCCGGGGCTGTGTACTGAATGGGAGGGGGCCGCGCGGCCCCCTCCTGGAGCCCTTGATGGCCCTGGGGACCAACACCCCCAGGGCTGGCTCCTGCAGTGTCCCGGGGTGCCTACCCCGGGACACTGCTGTTTGCAATGACAGGACGGGAGCCTCGCGGCTCCCGTCCTGTCATTGCAAGCTGCTTTGGATATTGGAAGAGAGAGCAGGAAACCTGCTCTCTCTTCCAATATCCAAAGCCGATTGCTTTTACACATGGGGAGCAGCATGTTAGCTGGGACGCGGGGAGCCGGCGGGACTGTGGGGGGATTGGGGACCCCCCCACAGTCCCCAACGAGAGGCCAGGCCCCGGGGGATGGGGTCCCCGGGGCAAGTAGTGGCCCTGGAGGGGGGCCACGCGGCCCCCCTCCCCAAAAAAAAAAAAAATTAAAGAAAAAAAAACGGAATGGCCGGCCCCGGGGATGGGGTCCCCGGGGCCTTAAATGGCCAGAGGAGGGGGCCACGCAGCCCCCTCCAAAGAATATAAATAAAAACGAGGCCATGCCCCGGGGATGGGGTCCCCGGGGCCAATACAGGCCCAGGGAAGGGGGCCACGCGGCCCCCTTCCCGTTTTTTTTAAATGACAAATTAAAAAAGGGGTAAGGCCCTGGGGGATGGGGTCCCCAGGGCATAAAAACAGGAAAAAGGAAGGGGGCCACACAGCCCCCTTCAGGGGACACATTTTTTTTTTTTTTTTTTAAACGATCGGCCCGCAGGCCCCGCCCCCTTCCTTCACCACCCTGCAAACGCGCCCCTGGCGCGTTTGCAGAGGAGAACAATTCCCCTTGAATACTGGGGGTCCCTGGGGCCAACTAGCCCACCAGGAACCTCCAGTATGCGCCAGGGGCTGCGTTGCAGAGAGGTGTAGAGAGGCCACACCCCTTTTACACCTCTCTGCAACGCAGCTCTGTGGCGCTTTTGGAGGTATATGGTGGGCTAGTTGGACTCCGGGGACCCTCAGGATTCAAGGGGACTTAATCCCCCAACTTAAAACGCGCCACGGGGCGCGTTTGCACAGTGGTGAAGGGAGGGGGCGGGGCTTCAGGTGACATGTGTGCAAACAGGCCCCGTGGCGCGTTTTAAGATGGGGAATTAAATCCCCTTCAATCCTGAGGGTCCCTGGGGGCCAACTAGCCCAACAGGTACATCCAGAAAGCGCCACAGAGCTGCGTTGCAGAGAGGTGTAAAAGGGGTGTGGCCTCTCTACACGTCTCTGCAACGCAGCCTCTGGCGCATATTGGAGGTTCCTGGTGGTCTAGTTGGCCCCTAGGGACCCTCAGGATTCAAGGGAACTTAATCCCCCAACTTAAAACGCGCCACGGGGCGCGTTTGCAAAGATGTCACCTCAGGCCCCGCCCCTCCCTTCACCATTGTGCAAATATTCCTCTAAAATCAGCCGAAATAGGAATTCCGATTTACTCACCTGTTATAAGGAGAGACCTCAGTGCTGTATCTTTCAGCCCAGTACTGGTCCTGAAAAGTAATTTTAACCGTACTTACCGGTAACTTGAATTTCCTTCATAGGCTAACATTGACTGGTTTCACTTGGAAATTCTTCTAAGTGTGGAGTTTTGGAACTTTAAAATATTCCTCTAAAATCAGCCGAAATACGAATTCCGATTTACTCACCTGTTATCAGGAGAGACCTCAGTGATGCATCTTTCAGCCCAGTACTGATCCTCAAAAGTAATTTTAACCGTACTTACCGGTAATTTGAATTTCCTTCATAGGCTAACATTGACTGGTTTCACTTGGAAATTCTTCTAAGTGTGGAGTTTTGGAACTTTAAAATATTCCTCTAAAATCAGCCGAAATACGAATTCCGATTTACTCACCTGTTATCAGGAGAGACCTCAGTGCTGCATCTTTCAGCCCAGTACTGATCCTGAAAAGTAATTTTAACCGTACTTACCGGTAACTTGAATTTCCTTCATAGGCTAACATTGACTGGTTTCACTTGGAAATTCTTCTAAGTGTGGAGTTTTGGAACTTTAAAATATTCCTCTAAAATCAGCCGAAATAAGAATTCCGATTTACTCACCTGTTATCAGGAGAGACCTCAGTGCTGCATCTTTCAGCCCAGTACTGATCCTGAAAAGTAATTTTAACCGTACTTACCGGTAACTTGAATTTCCTTCATAGGCTAACATTGACTGGTTTCACTTGGAAATTCTTCTAAGTGTGGAGTTTTGGAACTTTAAAATATTCCTCTAAAATCAGCCGAAATAAGAATTCCGATTTACTCACCTGTTATCAGGAGAGACCTCAGTGCTGCATCTTTCAGCCCAGTACTGATCCTGAAAAGTAATTTTAACCGTACTTACCGGTAACTTGAATTTCCTTCATAGGCTAACATTGACTGGTTTCACTTGGAAATTCTTCTAAGTGTTGATTTTTGAAACATACAAATATTCCTCTAAAATCAGCCGAAATCCGAATTCTGATTTACTCACCTGTTATCAGGAGAGACCTCAGTGCTGCATCTTTCAGCCCAGTACTGGTCCTGAAAAGTAATTTTAACCGTACTTACCAGTAACTTGAATTTCCTTCCTTAGGCTAACATTGACTGGTTTCACTTGGAAATTCTTCTAAGTGTGGAGTTTTGGAACTTTAAAATATTCCTCTAAAATCAGCCGAAATACGAATTCCGATTTACTCACCTGTTATCAGGAGAGACCTCAGTGCTGCATGTTTCAGCCCAGTACTGATCCTCAAAAGTAATTTTAACCGTACTTACCGGTAACTTGAATTTCCTTCATAGGCTAACATTGACTGGTTTTCAGCAAAAAAGTTTCAAAGTGTTGATTTTCACAAACTACAAATATTCCTTAAAAATTGCCTGTATGACTTAAACGCATTCTTTCAACTGTTTACAGGAGATGCACCAGTGCTGGATCCAGGATCCAACACTGAGTAAGAAAAAGTAACGATAACAGTTTTTACCTGCTAAGTGAATTTCCTTCCGTAGGATAACATTGGTGATTCTATGAGAAAAAGTTTCAAAGTGTCAACTTTTAAAATACAATAATATTCCTTAAAAATCACGACTGTAACCAAAACGCTTTTACTCAACTGTTTACAGGAGATGTACCAGGACTGAATCTAGGATCCAGTCCTGTGGTTACAAAAGTAATCCATAAAGTAACTAATTGCATTTAACTAGAAATTCACATTGAGCTGAATGTTGCATTGTGTTTGAAAATGTGTTGCCCATTGCAACAACTGTAACTACTGTACTTAAAAGTCTATTGCCTATCTGCAAAGTATTTAAACTAAAGTAATTCATTCTGAGAAAGTATTTTTGTAATGTAATGTATAATGTAATTACAATGTAATTTGACAAATAAAATATGTAAAAAAAAATTGTTTCTAAAAATGTAGTAAATCAGTATGAAAAAAATTAATATAACAATTAATACATTTAAAAATTGTCATTTACAAAACCTTTGAAATTCACTGAAAAAACCGTAGGTTTCAGGCATGTTATAGTTAGAAATTAGCATTTAAAAAACCTTTGAAATTCACTGAAAAAACCATAGGTTTCAGACACGTTATAGTTACAAATTAGCATTTAAAAAACCTTTGAAATTCACTGAAAAAACCATAGGTTTCAGACACGTTATAGTTACAAATTAGCATTTAAAAAACCTTTGAAATTCACTGAAAAAACCATAGGTTTTAGGGACAGTTATAGTTACTTGGACATTGCACTCGTACAAAACCCGTGAAATTCCCCCGTTATAGTTAGTTCAGCTAACTATAACTCGCGCCCGCAATGCACTGCTGATGACGTCACATATTACATCACTCATGACATGGTCAGTGACATCACTGATGACATCACTGATGACATCTCAAATGACATCACTGATGACATCATCCACGTGATAATCTGATGCACCTCCTCACACCCTAATATAACCTTTGATACACCCACTCTAAATTACAGACTGCCATTCGCAAAACCATAGACACTCCAACACCAATAACTACATACCCACTCACTGATTCTTAGGTCTACACACACACATCCACTCACTCACCCGTACAGTCACTCATACTTACGGTCACTCAGTACAGGACTATCATATGCACTCTTACTCCTATATAGACACTCAAACAACGCCACTCATCCATAGAGATACTCACACACCTAGTCAGTCATGCAAATAATTAAACACACTGCCATTTACTCACCTATACAGTTATACACACACCAGCTCACTTACTCATACAAATAGTAGCACATTGTTACGCTCTTATACAATCACAGATACAAGCACACACTCATCCATACAGCCACTATCACAATCACTCACTCTTGCTTATAGCTATTTATATACTCCAACACACATATATACTGCCTTTCACATATGTACTTACTCACACATGTACCACTGGGACATACATTCACTCACTAACACACTCTTACACACACTTACCCACCCATACAGTCTATCACAGATGCACTCTTGAAACCATCCACCCAGTGAATCACCCACTCACACATCTATGCACAGAGTTGCACACACCCCTCCCACACAAACACTCAGGCACCCATACAGATACTCAGACAAGCATTCAATAACTCATATAGACACTCATTTAGCTATTCACAAACACATGCAGCCACTTACACAGCAACAGACAGACGGATACAGACATTCACCCAGTTTAGTCACTAACCCATGCATTCAGTAAGATACGTTAAATCACTCACTTATAGTCAGTCACGCACCTACTAAATCATCCATACAGACACTTACACACCCACTCATTCTTCAATACGTCTTTTCCTATATATATTAAAAATATTTAAACTTTACAGAAACACACAGTCACTGGATGATGTCATCAGTGATGTCATTTGAGATGTCATCAGTGATGTCATCAGTGATGTCACTGACCATGTCATGAGTGATGTAATATGTGACATCATCAGCAGTGCATTGCGGGGCGCGAGTTATAGTTAGCTGAACTAACTATAACGGGGAATTTCACGGGTTTTGTACGAGTGCAATGTCCAAGTAACTAAAACTGTCCCTAAAACCTATGGTTTTTCAGTGAATATATATATATATATATATATATATATATTATCTACTGGCGGTCGCCAGTAGATAGTTATAGTTACAACCTATTATCCATAGGAAATCCGCGACATTCTATTTGAAATAACTCTCTTGCCGGTTGACGTATCTTCGCGAAATTTTCAAACTTCGTGGGGCGCCCGGTCCGCTCCTACCCTGAAAGTCTCGGGGTGATACGTCAAGCGGGGGCCGAGAAAAAGGGGGTCCCAAAACGCGTTTTCCCCATGCATTTTCCCATAGGAAACTTTAGACACGGCTACAGCCCGAACTGCTGAACGGAATTACACCAAATTTGGCAAAGAGGTAGTTCTTGGTTCAGAAAGAACCCTTTTGTTAAATGGTGTAAATCCGTTCAGTAGTTGCTGAGAAAATCAAAAAGTAAAAGTACATATATATCTATGGGCACGGAGGATTCGCGCACCCTGAGCGCACCCTGCGCGCACCGTCCCGATCACGAGCTGCATGTTAATTGGCTGTCAGCTGGCTGTCAACATTCCGATTCAGGAAATGTTGGCAGCCATTTTGTCCCTCGGTAGAACCGAGGGACAGAAACAAGTGCGCAAAGCGCACAAAGGGGGAGGGTAGAAACACCCTGACCCCCTAGGTTTGCTCAGGGGTCCCACAAGGACCCCCTGGGCAAAAATAAATATTTTTTTTTTTAAATCGGCAGGATGCGCTCAGGGTGCGCGAATCCTGCCGAAAAAAAATCAGGCGCGGTCTCATGCGCTTCGATGTTAATTGGCCCCGGGTGGCCCAAGTCCCGGGGGCATGGTGGGGGATAATTTAATGTGTGGGGGCCTCAAGGGCCCCCAAGCCCCGGGGACCGCCACCCCCGGGGCTTTTTAAAAATGGTGCGGGAGGGCTCTGAGCCCTCCCGCAGCCCCGAGGACCACCACCTCCCGGGGCTTTTTTAAAAATGATTAAACCTGTGTGGGGGCTCCAGCCCCCACACGCCCGGGACCACCACCTCCCGGGGCACTAAACATTTTAATATGGGGGTCCGTTACGGACCCCAGAGCCCGGGGACCACCACCTCCCGGGGCTGTGTACTGAATGGGAGGGGGCCGCGCGGCCCCCTCCTGGAGCCCTTGATGGCCCTGGGGACCACCACCCCCAGGGCCGGCTCCTGCAGTGTCCCGGGGTGCCTACCCCCGGGACACTGCTGTTTGCAATGACAGGACGGGAGCCTCGCGGCTCCCGTCCTGTCATTGCAAACTGCTTTGGATATTGGAAGAGAGAGCAGGAAACCTGCTCTCTCTTCCAATATCCAAAGCCGATAGCTTTACACATGGGGAGCAGCATGTTAGCTGCTCCCCATGTGTAAAAGCAATGCCGGCACCCTAGGGACGCGGGAGACGGCGGGACTGTGGGGGATTGGGGACCCCCACAGTCCCCAACGAGAGGCCAGGCCCCGGGGGATGGGGTCCCCGGGGCAAGTAGTGGCCCTGGAGGGGGCCACGCGGCCCCCTCCCCAAAAAAATAAATAAATTAAAAAAAAAAAAAACGGAATGGCCGGCCCCGGGGATGGGGTCCCCGGGGCCTTAAATGGCCAGAGGAGGGGGCCACGCAGCCCCCTCCAAAGAATATAAATAAAAACGAGGCCATGCCCCGGGGATGGGGTCCCCGGGGCCAATACAGGCCCAGGGAAGGGGGCCACGCGGCCCCCTTCCCGTTTTTTAAAATTACAAATTTAAAAAAGGGGTAAGGCCCTGGGGGATGGGGTCCCCAGGGCATAAAAACAGGAAAAAGGAAGGGGGCCACACAGCCCCCTTCAGAGGACAAAATTATTATTTTTTTTAAAAACGATCGGCCTGCAGGCCCCGCCCCCTTCCTTCACCACTCTGCAAACGCGCCCCCTGGCGCGTTTGCAGAGAGGAACGAATTCCCCTTGAATACTGGGGGTCCCTGGGGGCCAACTAGCCCACCAGGAACCTCCAGTATGCGCCAGGGGCTGCGTTGCAGAGAGGTGTAGAGAGGCCACACCCCTTTTACACCTCTCTGCAACGCAGCTCTGTGGCGCTTTTGGAGGTATATGGTGGGCTAGTTGGACTCCGGGGACCCTCAGGATTCAAGGGGACTTAATCCCCCAACTTAAAACGCGCCACGGGCGCGTTTGCACAGTGGTGAAGGGAGGGGCGGGGCTTCAGGTGACATGTGTGCAAACAGGCCCCGTGGCGCGTTTTAAGATGGGGAATTAAATCCCCTTCAATCCTGAGGGTCCCTGAGGGCCAACTAGCCCAACAGGTACATCCAGAAAGCGCCACAGAGCTGCGTTGCAGAGAGGTGTAAAGGGGTGTGGCCTCTCTACACGTCTCTGCAACGCAGCCCCTGGCGCATATTGGAGGTTCCTGGTGGTCTAGTTGGCCCCTAGGGACCCTCAGGATTCAAGGGAACTTAATCCCCCAACTTAAAACGCGCCACGGGCGCGTTTGCAAAGATGTCACCTCAGGCCCCGCCCCCTCCCTTCACCATTGTGCAAATATTCCTCTAAAATCAGCCGAAATAGGAATTCCGATTTACTCACCTGTTATAAGGAGAGACCTCAGTGCTGTATCTTTCAGCCCAGTACTGGTCCTGAAAAGTAATTTTAACCGTACTTACCGGTAACTTGAATTTCCTTCATAGGCTAACATTGACTGGTTTCACTTGGAAATTCTTCTAAGTGTGGAGTTTTGGAACTTTAAAATATTCCTCTAAAATCAGCCGAAATACGAATTCCGATTTACTCACCTGTTATCAGGAGAGACCTCAGTGATGCATCTTTCAGCCCAGTACTGATCCTCAAAAGTAATTTTAACCGTACTTACCGGTAATTTGAATTTCCTTCATAGGCTAACATTGACTGGTTTCACTTGGAAATTCTTCTAAGTGTGGAGTTTTGGAACTTTAAAATATTCCTCTAAAATCAGCCGAAATACGAATTCCGATTTACTCACCTGTTATCAGGAGAGACCTCAGTGCTGCATCTTTCAGCCCAGTACTGATCCTGAAAAGTAATTTTAACCGTACTTACCGGTAACTTGAATTTCCTTCATAGGCTAACATTGACTGGTTTCACTTGGAAATTCTTCTAAGTGTGGAGTTTTGGAACTTTAAAATAATCCTCTAAAATCAGCCGAAATACGAATTCCGATTTACTCACCTGTTATCAGGAGAGACCTCAGTGCTGCATCTTTCAGCCCAGTACTGATCCTGAAAAGTAATTTTAACCGTACTTACCGGTAACTTGAATTTCCTTCATAGGCTAACATTGACTGGTTTCACTTGGAAATTCTTCTAAGTGTGGAGTTTTGGAACTTTAAAATATTCCTCTAAAATCAGCCGAAATAAGAATTCCGATTTACTCACCTGTTATCAGGAGAGACCTCAGTGCTGCATCTTTCAGCCCAGTACTGATCCTGAAAAGTAATTTTAACCGTACTTACCGGTAACTTGAATTTCCTTCATAGGCTAACATTGACTGGTTTCACTTGGAAATTCTTCTAAGTGTTGATTTTTGAAACATACAAATATTCCTCTAAAATCAGCCGAAATCCGAATTCTGATTTACTCACCTGTTATCAGGAGAGACCTCAGTGCTGCATCTTTCAGCCCAGTACTGGTCCTGAAAAGTAATTTTAACCGTACTTACCAGTAACTTGAATTTCCTTCCATAGGCTAACATTGACTGGTTTCACTTGGAAATTCTTCTAAGTGTGGAGTTTTGGAACTTTAAAATATTCCTCTAAAATCAGCCGAAATACGAATTCCGATTTACTCACCTGTTATCAGGAGAGACCTCAGTGCTGCATGTTTCAGCCCAGTACTGATCCTCAAAAGTAATTTTAACCGTACTTACCGGTAACTTGAATTTCCTTCATAGGCTAACATTGACTGGTTTTCAGCAAAAAAGTTTCAAAGTGTTGATTTTCACAAACTACAAATATTCCTTAAAAATTGCCTGTATGACTTAAACGCATTCTTTCAACTGTTTACAGGAGATGCACCAGTGCTGGATCCAGGATCCAACACTGAGTAAGAAAAAGTAACGATAACAGTTTTTACCTGCTAAGTGAATTTCCTTCCATAGGATAACATTGGTGATTCTATGAGAAAAAGTTTCAAAGTGTCAACTTTTAAAATACAATAATATTCCTTAAAAATCACGACTGTAACCAAAACGCTTTTACTCAACTGTTTACAGGAGATGTACCAGGACTGAATCTAGGATCCAGTCCTGTGGTTACAAAAGTAATCCATAAAGTAACTAATTGCATTTAACTAGAAATTCACATTGAGCTGAATGTTGCATTGTGTTTGAAAATGTGTTGCCCATTGCAACAACTGTAACTACTGTACTTAAAAGTCTATTGCCTATCTGCAAAGTATTTAAACTAAAGTAATTCATTCTGAGAAAGTATTTTTGTAATGTAATGTATAATGTAATTACAATGTAATTTGACAAATAAAATATGTAAAAAAAAATTGTTTCTAAAAATGTAGTAAATCAGTATGAAAAAATTAATATAACAATTAATACATTTAAAAATTGTCATTTACAAAACCTTTGAAATTCACTGAAAAAACCGTAGGTTTCAGGCATGTTATAGTTAGAAATTAGCATTTAAAAAACCTTTGAAATTCACTGAAAAAACCATAGGTTTCAGACACGTTATAGTTACAAATTAGCATTTAAAAAACCTTTGAAATTCACTGAAAAAACCATAGGTTTCAGACACGTTATAGTTACAAATTAGCATTTAAAAAACCTTTGAAATTCACTGAAAAAACCATAGGTTTTAGGGACAGTTATAGTTACTTGGACATTGCACTCGTACAAAACCCGTGAAATTCCCCCGTTATAGTTAGTTCAGCTAACTATAACTCGCGCCCCGCAATGCACTGCTGATGACGTCACATATTACATCACTCATGACATGGTCAGTGACATCACTGATGACATCACTGATGACATCTCAAATGACATCACTGATGACATCATCCACGTGATAATCTGATGCACCTCCTCACACCCTAATATAACCTTTGATACACCCACTCTAAATTACAGACTGCCATTCGCAAAACCATAGACACTCCAACACCAATAACTACATACCCACTCACTGATTCTTAGGTCTACACACACACATCCACTCACTCACCCGTACAGTCACTCATACTTACGGTCACTCAGTACAGGACTATCATATGCACTCTTACTCCTATATAGACACTCAAACAACGCCACTCATCCATAGAGATACTCACACACCTAGTCAGTCATGCAAATAATTAAACACACTGCCATTTACTCACCTATACAGTTATACACACACCAGCTCACTTACTCATACAAATAGTAGCACATTGTTACGCTCTTATACAATCACTGATACAAGCACACAATCATCCATACAGCCACTATCACAATCACTCACTCTTGCTTATAGCTATTTATATACTCCAACACACATATATACTGCCTTTCACATATGTAGTTACTCACACATGTACCACTGGGACATACATTCACTCACTAACACACTCTTACACACACTTACCCACCCATACAGTCTATCACAGATGCACTCTTGAAACCATCCACCCAGTGAATCACCCACTCACACATCTATGCACAGAGTTGCACACACCCTCCCACACAAACACTCAGGCACCCATACAGATACTCAGACAAGCATTCAATAACTCATATAGAAAATCATTTAGCTATTCACAAACACATGCAGCCACTTACACAGCAACAGACAGACGGATACAGACATACACCCAGTTTAGTCACTAACCCATGCATTCAGTAAGATACGTTAAATCACTCACTTATAGAGTCAGTCAAGCACCTACTAAATCATCCATACAGACACTTACACACCCACTCATTCTTCAATACGTCTTTTCCTATATATTTTAAAAATATTTAAACTTTACAGAAACACACAGTCACTGGATGATGTCATCAGTGATGTCATTTGAGATGTCATCAGTGATGTCATCAGTGATGTCACTGACCATGTCATGAGTGATGTAATATGTGACGTCATCAGCAGTGCATTGCGGGGCGCGAGTTATAGTTAGCTGAACTAACTATAACGGGGGAATTTCACGGGTTTTGTACGAGTGCAATGTCCAAGTAACTATAACTGTCCCTAAAACCTATGGTTTTTCAGTGAATTATATATATATATATATATATATATATATATATATATACCAACGCTTCAGGGGTGCAAAATGAACCATGCACCTCAAAGACAGGAGACGAAACACCCTTTGATAAGTAATGGTTAAAACAAAATAAACATATAACAAAATCCCTGTGAAAACGACCCTTACACCCACTTAGGGTACAACGTGTAGAAATGACTAACTCAAAGTACATACAGACAACAAAAAGAACTTTTAAAGCCGGGTAACCAAAGAACTATAAGTCCCATAATGCCTCATAATGGGCTGATATGGAAAGACTATATAGTGGAGACACAAATGAAGGACTCACGATACCGTGATCAAGGCCATTTTTTGGCTGAAACGTTGGTGGTGGTAGTGGTGTAAATATGCGCTTGTTATAAAGCGAAAATATATGAAGATTCGTGGAGTGCGGTACTCTTTTTTGTTGGTTGTTATATATATATATATATATATTCACTGAAAAAACCATAGGTTTTAGGGACAGTTATAGTTAGTTGGACATTGCACTCGTACAAAACCCGTGAAATTCCCCCGTTATAGTTAGTTCAGCTAACTATAACTCGCGCCCCGCAATGCACTGCTGATGACGTCACATATTACATCACTCATGACATGGTCAGTGACATCACTGATGACATCACTGATGACATCTCAAATGACATCACTGATGACATCATCCAGTGACTGTGTGTTTCTGTAAAGTTGAAATATTTTTAATATATATAGGAAAAGACGTATTGAAGAATGAGTGGGTGTGTAAGTGTCTGTATGGATGATTTAGTAGGTGCGTGACTGACTCTATAAGTGAGTGATTTAACGTATCTTACTGAATGCATGGGTTAGTGACTAAACTGGGTGAATGTCTGTATCCGTCTGTCTGTTGCTGTGTAAGTGGCTGCATGTGTTTGTGAATAGCTACATGAGTGTCTATATGAGTTATTGAATGCTTGTGTGAGTATCTGTATGGGTGCCTGAGTGTTTGTGTGGGAGGGGTGTGTGCGACTCTGTGCATAGATGTGTGAGTGGGTGATTCACTGGGTGGATGGTTTCAAGAGTGCATCTGTGATAGACTGTATGGGTGGGTAAGTGTGTGTAAGAGTGTGTTAGTGAGTGAATGTATGTCCCAGTGGTACATGTGTGAGTAACTACATATGTGAAAGGCAGTATATATGTGTATTGGAGTATATAAATAGCTATAAGCGAGAGTGAGTGATTGTGATAGTGGCTGTATGGATGAGTGTGTGCTTGTATCAGTGATTGTATAAGAGCGTAACAATGTGCTAGTATTTGTATGATTAAGTGAGCTGGTGTGTGTATAACTGTATAGGTGAGTAAATGGCAGTGTGTTTAATTATTTGCATGACTGACTAGGTGTGTGAGTACCTCTATAGATGAGTGGCGGTGTTTGAGTGTCTATATAGGAGTAAGAGTGCATATGATTGTCCTGTACTGAGTGACCATAAGTATGAGTGACTGTACGGGTGAGTGAGTGGATGTGTGTGTGTAGACCTAAGAATCAGTGAGTGGGTATGTAGTTATTGGTGTTGGAGTGTCTATGGTTTTGCGAATGGCAGTCTGTAATTTAGATTGGGTGTATCAAAGGTTATATTAGGGTGTGAGGAGGTGCATCAGATTATCACGTGGATGATGTAATCAGTGATGTCATTTGAGATGTCATCAGTGATGTCATCAGTGATGTCACTGACCATGTCATGAGTGATGTAATATGTGACGTCATCAGCAGTGCATTGCTGGGGCGCGAGTTATAGTTAGCTGAACTAACTATAACGGGGAATTTCACGGGTTTTGTACGAGTGCAATGTCCAACTAACTATAACTGTCCCTAAAACCTATGGTTTTTTCAGTGAATTTCAAAGGTTTTTTAAATGCTAATTTCTAACTATAACTTATCTGAAACCTATGGTTTTTTCAGTGAATATATATATATATACACATATATTCACTGAAAAATATATATATTCACTGAAATAACCAAAGGTTACAGGGCTGTTATAGTTAGGAAATATAACTAAAAAACCTTAGATATTCACTAAAAAACCAAAGGTTACAGGGACGTTACAGTTAGGCTCAGGTTTCACACGCGCGAAACCAGAGAAATTCTACAGTTATAGTTAGCTGAGCTAACTATAACTCACGCCTCCGCAATGCGTTGCTTATGACCTCACATATTACATCACTCATGACATGACCAGTGACATCACTGATTACATCTTCCGGTGACTGTGAGTGTTTCTAAAATGTTTATGAGTGTTAAATATATATACACCAAGGTGTATTAATGAATCAGTGGGTGTATGAGTGCCTATATGGATGATTTAGTGGGTGGGTGCGTGACTGACTGTATAGAGGAGTGATTATATGTGTCTCAGTGAACGTATGGGTAAGTGACTAATTTGTGTGAATGTGTGTATCAGTCTGTCAGTTGGTGTGTAAGTGGCTGTATGGGTTGATGAGTAGGTACATGAGTGGCTGTATGGGTTATTGATTGGTTGAGTGTCTCTGTGGGTGGGTGAGGGGGTGTGTGACTGCCTGCATGGATGAGTGAGTGGGTGGGTCAGTGGCTGTATGGGTTAGTGAGTGGGTCAGTGAGTGTGTGTATGGCTGTGTCGGTGAGTGAATGGATGTGTCAGTGGTTTATGGGTGAGTAACTGAATATGTGAAAGAGAGCATAGGTGAGTGTTGGAGTATATAAGTGACTGAATGTGTGAGTGAATGATTGTGAGAGTGGCTGTATGGGTGAGTGTGTGCTTGGGTCAGTGAATGTATAGGTGAATTAGTAAACTGTGTGGATGTGTGTGTACATCTATGAATCAGTGATTCGGTGTGTAAGTCCTGGCATGGGTGTGTCAATGGTTTAGAGAATGCTATTGCAGAAGTTGGACTGGGTGTAATGTCATTTGAGATGTCATCAGTGATGTCATGAGTTGATGTCACTCATGACATCACTCATGACTCAACTGAGTCATGTAATATGTGAGGTCATACGCAGTGCATTGCGGGGGCGCATGTTATATTTAGCTCAGCTAACTATAACTGCTGAATCTCTCTGGCTTTGTGCATGTGAAATCTGATCCAAACTATAACGTCCCTGTAACCTTTGGTTTTTAGTGAATATCTAAGGTTTTTTAAATTATATTTCCGAACTATAGCAGCCCTATAACCTTTGGATTTTCAGTGAATTTCTAAGGTTTTTTAAGTAGCACTGGTGTTTGCAGAATGGTGTGGAAAGGGGGCGGGGCTCATGACCAGCTCTCAGGTGTCCCGCTGTGTAGGACTCACAGAACGTACCATGAGGGCTTCTTGTTCCCCAAGGTCCTTTAGCATCCAAGAGAACTTTATTCCCAACCAGTAGCGTGCCAGGTGATACGTTTGCAGAGTGGTGCAGCAAGGGGGCGTGTCCTCCAAAGACCTCATAGCAAACTGACTGTGTGGGACTTGCTGGAGGGAACAGGAGGGATAGTTTGCCCCCAAATACCCTCAATAGCCAAGGGGACTTCATCCCCTAACTAGTACTATGCCAGGAGGCACGTTTGCAGAGTGGTGGAGAAAGGATGTCCTTGATGATTGCACAGGTAGTGCCTGTATGATTCTATGAGTGTCATTGAAAAGGACACACTGTAAATACCGGGTATTTTTAACAAAGTGTAAAACACATATATAGACATATTTTACATGAGGTTTCAGTGTAGCTATTTAGTAAAATACCAATTTAACATTTCCCTTTGTATTCATTTGTAAAAAAAAACTAAATCAAAAATGCATTTTCCTTCTTCACAGCAACACCGGAGGTTGCAATGACATCAGTAGTTACGCATACAAATGACAAAGTATAAAACAGATATATAGGCATATTTTACACAGTTTGAGTCTAGCTGTTTAGTAACATATTGATTTAACCTTATTTTAACAACACATTTATAAAAAACAACAGTTTCAAAAACTATCTGAACTCATGAATAGAACATAAATACCAAACACCCATCAAACTACCCATTGTTACCCAAACTCATGGGGAATTAAAAACTGCTGCAAAACTAGTGCAATGGACAATCTGCGATCATCACATGACCGGGATAGTAAGTAATATCATTGGGTAATATAATTTTCAGTTAAATGAATATGAAGTATACACCCACTCCTCCTGCTTGAATCTTCTTTTCCAGAACTTTATTGTGAGCAGGTGGTAGATTTTGGCTGGAGACTTGTTTTGGACTTTTGCGGGATGGCGTTCATGTTATATCATCTTAAAACTTATCATAGAAAACGTATCCAACTGCCGATCAAGCAGAGGGAAGCTGGATTACCATCTACATCAGTGACAGCAGCAATAATTCCCAGCCAGAAAGTCCCTTCAGAGGTACAGACTACTACAACAGATATGGCTCCAGAGTTTTCAAGAATGGCCACGTTTTGCATGGACTGTAGTGTTGTTATATGAGCTAGTGAGCAGTATGTTATAGCTATTTGCAATGCAGCCAAAAATCATACATGCTAATTTTTTCCCCCCTTTTATATTTTTTGCACATTTCATAAGAGGACTTCATCGTGAGCAGCAAGAAGGCAATGCAAAGCTGAAGGACCCTCGACTTCAATAGCAGCCGAAGCAGAGAGTCCATTCAAAAGCCCAATCTCAACTTCGAGATTTGACTCCACAGTTTTCCCCGATGGCATCATACTGCATGGATTGTGGGGTTGTAGTTAGTGCTGGAGAGCAGTCCATAACAGCCCTTCGCAATTCTGCAAAGAATAATAAATGTTCATTTTTTTAATTTTTTGGCCCTTCATAGTATTACTACATTAGCAGGCATTTTATTATCCTACAAAATGTGTATCTAATATCTATGTGTTGTTCATTTTATTATCTTCTAATTTATTGTAACGCTACTTACATGTAGCTTGCCATATAGACAAGTCAAACCGTCCCTCTACAAATAAATGCATAGGTAACTTTTGCCAGTTATCATTATTTACTTTTTCACTTTTAAAATATAAGTCAACAGTCTGTGTTTAAATCGTCTAGTAAGTGCATCGACAACATATACAAACATACTCTGATTTTTTAGACAACACTGTGTTAAATTTTGTAATCTCTTCTTTAAAACTATCAACTGTAATATATGTGTCCTGTTCTGCAACTTCTTCTCTGAACAACTCTTCATTTTCCCTAGAATCCTGCTCAGGACCAAAGAAACAAAACTGCACATCACCACAAACCTTTTCTACGTCTGCCACACTACCATGCAAAAGTGCTCTATTCATTTCTCCTAAACTTAAAGCAGAAGTTTTCACATAGTACAGCCTCCTAACTAAAGTTCGCATTGTTGAGTTGTTTAACTAATTTTGTTTTAAACTTCATGTAGGAATTTTCTTACTATATCAATGGATTGCTGTATAATACTATAAACACTACTACAATTTCATTTGTATACAGGACCCTGACTACGCCTTACTTGTACCTCTTCTGCAATAACTTCTTTTACATTTCTAGGTGCCGTCACCTCTTTTGCTATAGGACTACCATTCTTCATTTCATAACATGGTCCTCTTTAATTAATAGCATCACCTAATCTGTTATCCTGGAGATAGCTTTCTTCATTAAAGAAAGGCTCTGTACAAGAAGTATGTATCCATTCTCCACTAAAAACTTTACAAAAGTTACTTCTATTCACTAATCTTTTCTTCTGGTTTTGTCTCCTCATGCACAACACTATTTTGTCAAGAATCTTCATTCTATTTAGAATCAAAATTAAAAGCTTCCTCTTCAAAGCAAAGGCCTTATCAACTACTCTCTCAACTCGTCATTTCTTTTTCACTGCATCTCTCCTTCTTCTGCACTTTTTAAAATATATTACTAAATTTACAACCGCACTACTACAAAACATCCTGGCTCTGATTTCCTTAAACTGCTTCTGTCTCCTAGTTATGTTGTGTCCATGTTAGTTACAATCTTTTCTCTTCTTCCAATGTACACTTTGTCCACTCTTGTTGTTTCTCATAGTCATAATTGTATTTTCTTTTTCTTGTAATCTTTGCAAATGTCCACATATATTTTTAATAATTGACTCAGTCCTCTTACCAGTAGCTCTTTTTTCGTTCAGCACTTTTTCTGTATTTTGCCCCTTTTGTAACTCATTTCTGCAGAGATACTGTAGTTGCTTCTGTTGCTTTTTTATCTGAGCTTTTGTAGGCATTCTAACTGTGTGTACTTATGTATATCTTGTTCTGTTAAAAAAACAAGTATATTTTAATTTTTACCCTAGCAAACTACTTTAGTACTGACTTACACATAATACAAAAACTGTTTTTATGGTATGTTGCAGTTTTAAATCTACAGATGAACTTAGCTATATTACTACATGCACTTACTTCAATATAGAAAACCCAAAGCAAAACACAAAACTTTATTTATTAGTTACCTTTTAACATTATAGCACCCTGTCCTACAACACAGTTGCACCATATCTCACTTCAAACTTATACATGGTGAAAGACCAGTTTATCCCTTCTGTAGTAAATGTTTAAATGAACATCATGCCAGGGAAGCATATTTACAAGCCCCATGTGCCAAAGCATCACTTTTTTGACACACCATAGGCATAGTGTGATGCTCCATATTTACAAGGCCACGTAAAGCCACTCTGCGTGGCTTTTCGTGGCTTTGTAAATATGGGCCCTTTTCACACAGCACTTTCCGTGAAAGAAGCGTGTCATGGGTTTTGCTGTGGGTGTTCCCACGAACCACCCATGCATTTTGCCACATTCCCAGACTTACAATGATTCGTACACCTGGGAAAATGTCAGAATTCTACGCCTCCCCAGGGGAGGTGTAGGGAGGCACTGACTGACTGTGAAAGTACCTTCATTGCTGTCAGATACATAACAGCTTTCACTATATCTCTGACTCATTGGTTATCTCCTTGTGTCAGTATCAAACTACCTGTTTTACTGTATATATGCTTTTCTTCTGAGCTATGTGTGAGTGAATTATAGTTATCACACTTGATATATAATTGCATACATGGCTCACTAGAAACATACATTGCTTTGTTACTGAGCATGCACATGCATCATTAAATTTCTAAAATGGAAAACAACATTTTGAAAATTTTCAAAGCGCAAAACCTTTTGCGAATTGCATACCTACATCATTTCTCAAATACTTCTTCTGCTTCTAAAACATATATTCAGCATATCTCAAACAAAAGTTACACTTGAAATGAAGCTAGCACAAGAACTCTCGAGGCATTCTGCACTATTAATCCTCCTCAATTTTAAACAAACCATGTTTAAAGAAAAACACTACCCTCACCATATACATGAATTTTTCATGAGCCTTACTGAACATAGATCACCATGTAAACATATATGCGATTTCTTAATAGATGTACACCTTCAAGCCATCTTTCCAAAAATGTATACCTCTCTGCATCTTTAAATAAACTCAAAACCCACCATATATATAGCTATGTGCAAGCACAAAAAACATATCTCACCATCCAAGCATATGCAAAGCTGTCATGTAAGTTAAAAACCACATTGACAAACACTTCCCAATACATGCCTATCAAGCATCTTTATAATTTATATACAGGTGGACAACATGTTCTCATCTTTTATTTCTCACTACACTATTCCTGTTTAATAATGTTACGAAAAGTACTACAACTCCCAGAATGCAAATAACAGATGTATCTATTCTGCACATCATGTTCAGACATTTAAAACATTCTTAGTTCCTCATTGCAACTTTCCACAATTCTATACTGTTATTTTTCAATAAAATACACAATGTAATAAAGAGGCAGTAATTAATTTTTCTCTTACTTCCCAAAACATTCACCACTAACCTCTTAAACACATACCCTCTAATAGATACAATTCATCTCATATATTTTTTCACATCACTGTGATACTCCTTCTAATCAAACTCCCATATACATCTTCATTTCTAATGTATATTTTTAAAATAATTACAAAGTTATATACATACCAGTGAATTGAGTTTGTAGATTATATTGTTGTTTTAACTCTTTCTGGATAGTTTTGATACTGTTAAGATTTGTAAAAACTAAGCACAAGAATGGTACACCACTCTCATAGAAAGCAACTCTAAAATGGCAACCTATTGAACTTTCCACTCTATCATGATGAGAAAAGCAGCAAATGAAATCATGTCTTTCATTTCAGACTACTGCATCTCCATTTGTGAATGGTTAGCATCTGTTAACCCTTTCCCTCTCTTTCAAAACGAGGTTCCTGTCGGCGCGTTTTCAAGATGTTCAAACCTATATCTAGCTTCATTTTTCTGAAATGTAAATACTACACAACAATTTATTACAAAGTCCTGAGTTGGAAATTAAAACTTGCCATTACTTAAATTGTCACAAATCAACAAGAGAGAAAGGGTTTGAAAGGAGGACTCCCAGTCCCCTTAAATCAATCGTACTAATCAAAAGTAGGAGTCATCCCAGCATATCAGGCGAGGAATATGAAAGAAAAAAGAAGAAGAAAATTCTTTCTTTAAAAGAACCCTCACTCACCAACCTAGTTGGTGACATGCTTCATCATCGGGTTCCCACCCGAGCAACCGAATGTCACTCGGGTGGGCTTCGACGCCTGATTACAGCGGAGCGGGTTGTTGTTTGGTGATACCGTGTAAATGCGTGAAAGAAAGGTGAGTAAAATTGTCTTTATCGTTCCTTAAAACTTTTATGATGGAGCAATAAGACAAGATTAAAAACAGAGGGGGATGCCTTCATAGGTTAAATTGACCCATAACATCCACAAAGTGAGATTAGTGGAAGGATCATGGTCTACATGTTTCAGCCTCAGTACGTCAGTGCGAGGCTTTCATCAGGACCACAGAAGTGACACGAGGGGTATGCACACGCTAAGGTGCACCCGACTCAGAGTCACACACAAAACCGCCTACTTACGGTTTTCGTTTCAGCCTTCTGTGAAAGGTACATACATCTGTAAAACAAATGCATAAATTAGTCTGTCATGGTAGTTTTTTTACTGTGCGCTGTGTAGCTGCAAAACATGCAAACAACTCCTTGCTTTACATCTGTGTCCTCACAGACATGCAGAAAGTTCTCACTACTATAGTGGTGGGTGTTCGTAAAGTATATACATACTGTTCACCCTAATCACATGATGCATTTGTGGTAGAACACACTCTATGGGGGTACTATAACTGCTAGATCCCCAAATGAATAACATACCCACGCATTCCTTTTTAGTGTGTGGGTGTCAAAATACTCACTAAATGGTGAGTATACATAGGTTTTGGAGATCATACAATGTTGTTAAAAAGCACACACTTCCAAAGTACAACTGTATTTGTGCGTATGTGCAAAATGTGACAAACATGGAGGAGAAAAAACGGAAACAAACGTCTCCAGCTTACATAGGACTCAAAGTAGTCGAACCCCATGGAAACTGCAGGGGGACGCAGGCTATTGTCAAACCCTGTTGGTAGAAAATTGGGGAGAGAGCGCAGGGCTTAGCGTCAAACACCCAGCCAGTTGCTAAAGGTAGGTAAAAGCGAGTGGCCATCAAACCGAGTGTTTTGTACTTACTTCGTCCAGCCGAAGCGCCCGCTTGTCTCACCTAAGGTACTCCCAGTGCGGAATCCCGAGGATAACTCAGTCCATGCCTTGGGAATTTTTGTATTCAATAGACGCGGGTGCGTCGTTCCACTTCCATGTCAGTGATGTGCCGCGTAATGACGCGACGCACGTTACGTGAACTTGGTGCATGACAGTTTCACCCACTAGGTGCCGGGTAAACTGATCATGAATGTCTGCCTAATAGAAGCACAACTATTTCAATGAATAGCATGCTGGAAGTGAAAAAAAGGGGAGATAACAGCGCATAACAATCCACTGAACGTCACTGTTATATAATTGAAGCACAACATTTAAGGTCCATAGTAATCTGGTACTAAATGGAAAAGAGTACAGACCATACGAAATATTAATTAGACCGGTAGACACGGTCACCAATATTGCTGGCGATACTTGGGAGAGGAAATAAAACATATCCCAGGGCAAAGTGTGTCTGACTACAGACTATTGTCTTCAGGGGCAGAATATGTCAATTGTGGTCCAGGGATAGTGACCAGTAGTCATGGTGGCATGGTCCCCATTTAAATGAATGCAAACTAGTGTGGTTTAGCTCACCCCTGCACATATAAAATGTGGAGTTGCACAAGATGTAGCATGTGTATATAATAAGAATGTGGAGGGCAACAGAACTGTGAGAGAACCTTAATGATGTTTTAAGGAGTTCCACAGAATGTTGTCATTCAGACCTGTTCTGTGAGTGGACAGCCTATAAACCCAGCGTTGTTATTTTTCAAGCAAACGTTGCTGGATATTCTCTTTCGCTTTTACTGTTTCAATGATGGTCCACCTTAAATCATTAGTAGTGTGGTTAGCCTGCAGGAAATGGTCTATAAGTTTGGTTGTGTTTTGCTTGCACCTGATCGTACTGCGGTGCTCACAGATACGTTGTTTCACCATCCTGCCTGTCATACCCACGTATCGTAGGCCGCATGGGCATGTGATAAGGTACACCACATTCATTGTGTTGCAATTAGTGTGTGTCCTCAGTGTCCAAACTTTGTCAGGTTCCAAGTCTAATGTCTTAGATGATGTTGGCAAATGACACACACTGCAATTACCGCAGGGGAAGTGTCCAACAATGTTCGGCAGTCCCCACGAATTTAGTACAGTAGGGGTCCCATCCTTTCCTCCAGATCTCGGGCGGGTGGCAACGAGGGAGTCTTTCAGACTTCTCGCTTTCTTGAAGGAAAAAAGGGGGTTTTCCCATTTCAAATTGCCAGTTTGCAGGATCTTCCAGTGTTTATTAATTAATTTCGTCACCTGGTTGGAAACAGTACTGTATGTAGTCCTATGTAAAAAGGCCGAAACACGTTGGCTGATGGTTTTTGATGAACTGAACAATAAAGAAGAAAACACTATACATCTTGTATTAGCAGCCACTCTCTTCATTGAATTATCATTTCACAATACCTGTGGATAATTTCATATGGACAGTTTAGATTATTAGTGGTGCAGCTCCAATTCAGTTTTGTTATTCCTCAGAGTCCAACGCATGGGCTGTATCTAAAACAACAATCTGCGTTTTGACATGAATGGAATTTATAGAAATTATGGAGTGCACTTTACAGATGAAAGCAACACGGTGTTTCTAAGTAACCTGAAACTCTGCATCCGGTCTTATGTATAGCAGCAATATACACACAACCAACGCAATGGCTCCTGTCAGAGCCACCCTAGTACCCGAAATATTGTGAAAGTTTTTTCTAAACGTGTTTTTTATTCATTTTTGGGGATCTTCGCGATGATGTCCCGATCCCCGCGGACACGTCGTGAAATCGGAAAAAAAAGCAGACATTCAATGACCACCAACACATCCCAAAAAAATATGTAAAAAATCCATTCCGAACATTGCCCTACACATATTACTGTAAACATACTTCTTTCAAAGAATGTTTAAACTCATATTATTGTACTGTTTCTTTAAAAACCATCTTTCAGACCTATTTCCCGTTTTCGCGGTTATTCTGGACGTCGCGATGACGTCATTAACCGCGATAATCACGCCTTTTCCATAAAGTGTAAAGCACATATATCCACACATATTACAGTATTTTACACACTAGGGGTTTCTTACACTATTCTCTAAAGTCATATTTTTCTAGAGAGTGTCTATAAAATCCATCTCTAAAACCTATTTTATCTTTTTGTGGCGATTCCAGAGACTGCAATGACATCGGTAATCGTGATCCCTGCGGACACGTCGCGAAAACGAAAAACAAAAGCTGACATTCAATGACCACCAACACATCCAAAAATATTATGTGAAAACACATATATGCACACATATTACAGTATTTTAGACACTAGGGGTTTGTTACTGTACACTTCAAACTCATGTTTTTCTAGTGTATCTCTAGAACAACCATCTCTAAAACCAATTTTCCGTTTTCACGGTGAGGCCGAAGATCAGGATGACGTCGGTAATCATGATCCCGATGGTTAAGTCGCGAAAGCAGAAAGCAAAAGCAGGAATTCAATAGCCACCACCACAATAAAAATTATAACAATATAATTAATTCTAACCATCACAGTAGGTAACTCACTATATAAATATCTCTATGAAAACATTTATCAAAATCTCAATATCTCTATAACAATGAGTATTAATGATTCACTGATATATTTTTTTATATTCCCACTTTTTTATATTCCCACTAATATTTATGGCGACGTCCCCACAATGGTACATACGGGGGCCGCGCTGCCGGTGCGACGTTGTTGCAAATATCACTCGTGATAAAAAAAAACAATTTTGAACCCATAACTTGTGTCACTAGTATAATCAGAAGTGGAGGATGTAATATACACAAATTCAAGTATCTTGAAATATCTAAAGAACAGAAACAGTAAGCCCTGAAGAAGCGTGTTTGTGCATGAAACACGTGTTGGCTGTAGGCTGTATTATTATGATACTTCGTGAGAACAAGTATGAAGAATAAGAAAAGAAAATACTACGAGAAAGTCTGATGTTGGTTAACACTCAGTAAAACTTGGTTTAAATAATAGTTAACATACTGGTGGGGACCAGTAACTGAGGTTGAAACTTGAGCTGGCCAATATTCCTGCTACCCAAACTATATATATATATATATATATATATATATATATATATATATATATATATATATATATATATATATATATCTACTGGCGGTCGCCAGTAGATAGTTATAGTTACAACCTATTATCCATAGGAAATCTGCGACATTCTATTTGAAATAACTCTCTTGCCGGTTGACGTATCTTCGCAAAATTTTCAAACTTTGTGGCCCGCTCCGGTCCGCTCCTACCCTGAAAGTCTCAAGGGATTCGTCAAGCGGGGGCCGAGAAAAAGGGGGTCCCAAAACGCGTTTTCCCCATGCAATTTTCCATAGGAAACTTTAGACACGGCTACAGCCCGAACTGCTGAACGGAATTACACCAAATTTGGCAAAGAGGTAGTTCTTGGTTCAGAAAGAACCCTTTTGTTAAATGGTGTAAATCCGTTCAGTAGTTGCTGAGAAAATGAAAAGTAAAAAAGATAGATATATCTAGGGCCGCGGATCCTCCCGAGCACGAGCTTTATGTTAATTGGCTGTCAACACTCCAAATCAGGAAGTGTTGGCAGCCATTTTATCCTCGGTAGAACCGAGGGACAGAAACAAGTGCGCAAAGCGCACAAAGGGGGCAGGGTAGAAACACCCTGACCCCCTAGGTCTGCTCAGGGGTCCCACAAGGACCCCCTGGACAAAAATTTTTTTTTTTTTTTTTTTTTAAATCGGCAGGATGCGCTCAGGGAGCGCGAACCCTGCCGGACCAAAAAAAAATCGAAGCGCGGTCTCCAGCGCTTCGATGTTAATTGGCCCCCGGGTGGGCCAAGTCCCGGGGGCATGCTGGGGGGTTAATTTTATGTGTGGGGGGCCTCTAAGGGCCCCCAAGCCCCGGGGACCACCACCCCCGGGGCTTTATGTAGAATGGTGCGGGAGGGCTCTGAGCCCTCCCGCAGCCCGGGACCACCACCTCCCGGGGCACTAAGAAAATTACAATGGGGGTCCGTTTGGACCCCCAGAGCCCGGGGCTTCTTTTTTTAATTAAAAACCTGTGTGGGGGGCTCCAGCCCCACACACCCCGAGACCACCACCTCCCGGGGCACTAAGAAAAATTCCAATGGGGGTCCGTTTTGGACCCCAGAGCCCGGGGACCACCACCTCCCGGGGCTGTGCACTGAATGGGAGGGGGCCGCGCGGCCCCCTCCTGGAGCCCTTGATGGCCCTGGGGACCACCACCTCCCAGGGCCGGCTCCAGCAGTGTCCCGGGGTGCCTACCCCGGGACACTGCTGTTTGCAATGACAGGACGGGAGCCTCGCGGCTCCCGTCCTGTCATTGCAAGCTGCTTTGGATATTGGAAGAGAGAGCAGGAAACCTGCTCTCTCTTCCAATATCCAAAGCCGATTGCTTTCCACATGGGGAGCAGCATGTTAGCTGCTCCCCATGTGCTAAGCAATGCCGGCTCCCGTAGGACACGGGAGCCGGCGGGACTGTGGGGGATTGGGGACCCCCACAGTCCCCAACGAGAGGGCCAGCCCGGGGGATGGGGTCCCCGGGGCAAGTAGTGGCCCGGGAGGGGGGCCACGCGGCCCCCCTCTTTAAAAAAAAGAATAAAATAAATAAAAATAAAAAACGGAAAGGCCGGCCCCGGGGGATGGGGTCCCCGGGGCCTTAAATGGCCTGAGGAGGGGGGCCACGCAGCCCCCCTCCAAATAAAAAAAAACAGGCCATGCCCCAGGGGATGGGGTCCCCGGGGCCAATACAGGCCCAGGGAAGGGGGGCCACGCGGCCCCCTTCCCGTTTTTTTTTTAAAATTTTAATAAAAAAAAAAGGGGTAAGGCCCTGGGGGATGGGGTCCCCAGGGCCTAAAAATAGGAAAAAGGAAGGGGGCCACACAGCCCCCCTTCAGGGAGGAAAATTAAAAAAACTAAAAAAACGATCGGGCCCGCAGGCCCCGCCCCCTTCCTTCACCACTCTGCAAACGCGCCCCTTGGCGCGTTTGCAGAAGGGAACGAATTCCCCTTGGATACTGGGGGTCCCTGGGGCCAACTAGCCCACCAGGAACCTCCAGTATGCGCCAGGGAGCTGCCTTGCAGAGAGGTGTACAGAGGCCACGCCCCTTTTACACCTCTCTGCAACGCAGCTCTATGGCGCTTTTTGGAGGTATATGGTGGGCTAGTTGCACCCCAGGGACCCTCAGGATTCAAGGGAGTTAATCCCCCGACTTAAAACGCGCAACGGGGCGCGTTTGCACAGTGAGGGAAGGGGGCGGGGCTTCAGGTGACATGTGTGCAAACAGGCCCGTGGCGCGTTTTAAGATGGGGAATTAAATCCTCTTCAATCCTGAGGGTCCCTGAGGGCCAACTAGCCCAACAGGTACGTCCAGAAAGCGCCACAGAGCTGCGTTGCAGAGAGGTGTAAAGGGGTGTGGCCTCTGTACATGTCTCTGCAACGCAGCCCCCTGGCGCATACTGGAGGTTCCTGGTGGGCTAGTTGGCCCATAGGGATCCTCATGATTCAAGGGGACTTAATCCCCCAACTTAAAACGCACCACGGGGCGCGTTTGCACAGATGTCACCTCAGGCCCCGCCCCCTCCCTTCACCATTGTGCAAATATTCCTCTAAAATCAGCCGAAATCCGAATTCCGATTTACTCACTTGTTATCAGGAGAGACCTCAGTGCTGCATCTTTCAGCCCACTACTGATCCTCAAAAGTAATTTTAACCGTACTTACCGGTAACTTGAATTTCCTTCATAGGCTAACATTGACTGGTTTCACTTGGAAATTCTTCTAAGTGTGGAGTTTTGGAACTTTAAAATATTCCTCTAAAATCAGCCGAAATACGAATTCCGATTTACTCACCTGTTATCAGGAGAGACCTCAGTGCTGCATCTTTCAGCCCAGTACTGGTCCTGAAAAGTAATTTTAACCGTACTTACCAGTAACTTGAATTTCCTTACATAGGCTAACATTGACTGGTTTCACTTGGAAATTCTTCTAAGTGTGGAGTTTTGGAACTTTAAAATATTCCTCTAAAATCAGCCGAAATACGAATTCCGATTTACTCACCTGTTATCAGGAGAGACCTCAGTGCTGCATCTTTCAGCCCAGTACTGATCCTCAAAAGTAATTTTAACCGTACTTACCGGTAACTTGAATTTCCTTCATAGGCTAACATTGACTGGTTTCACTTGGAAAATCTTCTAAGTGTGGAGTTTTGGAACTTTAAAATATTCTTCTAAAATCAGCCGAAATACGAGTTCCGATTTACTCACCTGTTATCAGGAGAGACCTCAGTGCTGCATCTTTCAGCCCAGTACTGATCCTGAAAAGTAATTTTAACCGTACTTACCGGTAACTTGAATTTCCTTCATAGGCTAACATTGACTGGTTTCACTTGGAAATTCTTCTAAGTGTGGAGTTTTGGAACTTTAAAATATTCATCTAAAATCAGCCGAAATACGAATTCCGATTTACTCATCTGTTATCAGGAGAGACCTCAGTGCTGCATCTTTCAGCCCAGTACTGATCCTCAAAAGTAATTTTAACCGTACTTACCAGTAACTTGAATTTCCTTCCATAGGATATCATTGCCTGCTTTTTGCTGAAAAAGTTTCTAAGTGTTGATTTTTGAAACATACAAATATTCCTCTAAAATCAGCCGAAATACGAATTCCGATTTACTCACCTGTTATAAGGAGAGACCTCAGTGCTGTATCTTTCAGCCCAGTACTGGTCCTGAAAAGTAATTTTAACCGTACTTACCAGTAACTTATATTTTCTTCCATAGGAATCCATTGTCTGGTTTTCAGCAGAAAAGTTTCAAAGTGTCGATTTTCACAAACTACAAATATTCCTTAAAAATCGCCTGTATGACTTAAACGCATTCTTTCAACTGTTTACAGGAGATGCACCAGTGCTGGATCCAGGATCCAACACTGAGTAAGAAAAAGTAACGATAACAGTTTTTACCTGCTAAGTGAATTTCCTTCCATAGGATAACATTGGTGATTCTATGAGAAAAAGTTTCTAAGTGTCAACTTTTAAAATACAATAATATTCCTTAAAAATCACGACTGTAACCAAAACGCTTTTACTCAACTGTTTACAGGAGATGTACCAGGACTGAATCTAGGATCCAGTCCTGTGGTTAGAAAAAGTAATCCATAAAGTAACTAATTGCATTTAACTAGAAATTCACATTGAGCTGAATGTTGCATTGTGTTTGAAAATGTGTTGCCCATTGCAACAACTGTAACTACTGTACTTAAAAGTCTATTGCCTATGTGCAAAGTATTTAAACTAAAGTAATTCATTCTGAGAAAGTATTTTTTGTAATGTAATGTATAATGTAATTACAATGTAATTTAAAAAATAAAATATGTAAAAGAAATTGTTTCTAAAAATGTAGTAAATCAGTATGAAAAAAATTAATATAAAAATTAATACATTTAAAAATTGTCATTTAAAAAACCTTTGAAATTCACTGAAAAAACCGTAGGTTTCAGGCACGTTATAGTTACAAATTAGCATTTTAAAAACCTTTGAAATTCACTGAAAAAACCATAGGTTTCAGACACGTTATAGTTAGAAATTAGCATTTAAAAAACCTTTGAAATTCACTGAAAAAACCAGAGGTTTTAGGGACAGTTATAGTTAGTTGGACATTGCACTCGTACAAAACCCGTGAAATTCCCCCGTTATAGTTAGTTCAGCTAACTATAACTCGCGCCCGCAATGCACTGCTGATGACGTCACATATTACATCACTCATGACATGGTCAGTGACATCACTGATGACATCACTGATGACATCTCAAATGACATCACTGATGACATCATCCACGTGATAATCTGATGCAGCTCCTCACACCCTAATATAACCTTTGATACACCCAATCTAAATTACAGAGTGCCATTCGGAAAACCATAGACACTCCAACACCAATAACTACATACCCACTCACTGATTCTTAGGTCTACACACACACATCCACTCACTCACCCGTACAGTCACTCATACTTATGGTCACTCAGTACAGGACTATCATATGCACTCTTACTCCTATATAGACACTCAAACACCGCCACTCATCCATAGAGGTACTCACACACCTAGTCAGTCATGCAAATAATTAAACACACTGCCATTTACTCACCTATACAGTTATACACACAGCAGCTCACTTAATCATACAAATACTAGCACATTGTTACGCTCTTATACAATCACTGATACAAGCACACACTCATCCATACAGCCACTATCACAATCACTCACTCTCGCTTATAGCTATTTATATACTCCAATACACATATATACTGCCTTTCACATATTTAGTTACTCACACATGTACCACTGGGACATACATTCACTCACTAACACACTCTTACACACACTTACCCACCCATACAGTCTATCACAGATGCACTCTTGAAACCATCCACCCAGTGAATCACCCACTCACACATCTATGCACAGTCGCACACACCCCATCCACACAAACACTCAGGCACCCATACAGATACTCATAGAACCAATAAATAACCCATATAGACACTCATGTAGCTATTCGCAAATCCATGCATCCACTTACACACCAACAGACGGATACAGACATTCACACAGTTTAGTCACTAACCCATGCATTCAGTAAGATACGTTTAATCACTCACTTGTAGTCAGTCACGCACGTACTAAATCATCCATTCAGACACTTATACACCCACTCATTCTTCAATACGCCTTTCCCTATATATATTAAACATATTTAAACTTTACAGAAACACACAGTCACTGGATGATGTCATCAGTGATGTCATTTGAGATGTCATCAGTGATGTCATCAGTGATGTCACTGACCATGTCATGAGTGATGTAATATGTGACGTCATCAGCAGTGCATTGCGGGGCGCGAGTTATAGTTAGCTGAACTAACTATAACGGGGAATTTCACGGGTTTTGTACGAGTGCAATGTCCAACTAACTATAACTGTCCCTAAAACCTCTGGTTTTTCAGTGAATTTCAAAGGTTTTTAAATGCTAATTTCTAACTATAACGTGTCTGAAACCTATGGTTTTTTCAGTGAATTTCAAAGGTTTTTAAAATGCTAATTTGTAACTATAACGTGCCTGAAACCTACAGTTTTTTCAGTGAATATATATATATATATATATATATATATATATATATTTCTGAATCTGTGCAAATCAAGCGATCACTCGGAGGTTTGCTTACACCAGTAGATGGTTTATTCCAGGGTTACGCGTTTCGCTTGCACAGCAAGCTTGGTCACACAGTGATACATGGGGAAGTTTGGCAATACATAGAGTATGTAGAAATTGAAAAAGGACCATTAGGTAGAAACATAACTGTAGCCAAAATGGCATCCATTTTAGAGTGTAGTTTTACCACCTATACTACAGTATAAATTGGTCACTCACAATAATAAAATGTATTAATCACATACAATTATTATCCAAAGTGTGTCACAAAACCTGTTATAATCACATAACGAAAAATAAAAAAATAAATATATATATACAACAGAAAAGTGACTTAATATATTAATTGCTCTGCATACTAGTAAAAATGCACTAGCCATTTTGTATACAATTCAAATTCAATATCAAGAGCAAACAAAGCGAAACAAAACACAAATGCATTATCACATACTAATAACGTATACTCAATTATAGTGTTTTTGACCAAGATTATATATTCTAATCCTAGCGTTACCATAAGTCATTTACTATTTTACTCAGCATGGTGCCTTATAAAGACCTGGTACACACTCAAAAGGTCTACTGTTTAGGGGCCATACTACATGGCACCCTGAATAATCTCTTGTTATACTCGGCATAGTGCCTTTTTGGAGACTTGTTAAGCAATGACAAATGCGGTCTGCTCTAACTGTTGCATGTTACATGGCAGTGGGCTGTAAAATATCCTCGCCAGATCAGGTGAATTACGAGATGGCCAATAGAATACTGGCTAAGTGCCTGATTGGATTTCCCACCAGCCAGGGGTCCCTACGTTCCTCTATGTGATTTGCCTATCCCCATACATCAACACTGCACTCGGTAGTCCACAAAGAATCTAGTAAATTAAATATGTATACGTGTCATAATCTTAAAAATTGTTAAAGAAATTAATCTAAGACTAAAGAGAGGATACTCAGTAAAAGCAAGTCTCTTATCTGTCTCGTCGAGCCCTCCACCAATATTGATAGAAGAAAAGGGTAGGGGTGGATTGCAGGGAAGGTGGTTCTCCGATTCTGCCCCTTCCTTTTCTCCTGTGAAAGAGAGAAAAATAGAAAAAGAAGAAATTTCTTTAAAAT
>CAWUFW010015523.1:210134-357191 GCA_963921515.1 Calotriton arnoldi
ATGTATTGCCAAACTTCCCCATGTATCACTGTGTGACCAAGCTTGCTGTGCAAGCGAAACGCGTAACCCTGGAATAAACCATCTACTGGTGTAAGCAAACCTCCGAGTGATCGCTTGATTTGCACAGATTCAGAAATTCTACAGTTGGCGTGCTCCGCCAACCTTTTGCGATCCTCTGCAGAGGGCGGGGGTAGGCAGAAGGAGCCCTGAACTTTATTTGTTGTAAGAGCCTTCCGGGGCCCGGCCTGAAGTATCCACATGGCAAGAAGAGGAGATCGGAGAGCTGATAGTAAGTCGGATTGAGGGAAAGTAACAGCTAATCGGACCAAGTAGTCTACGGACTGGATCACAGAGAAAATCGGGGAGAACGAGTCGACGGAGAAAAGCATCCGGGTCAGATAAGCGGGTTAATCGTGGCAGAGGAGTCTCTGAAGCAACTCGGATCACGGAGAAGGAAAAGGTGTGCAGGTAAGGACTCCGTTTGGGGCTGCCCGGGGATACGGGGAGGGGAGGGAGACGGGTCGGAGGACGCGTGTCCTTCTCACCTTCCACCCCGGTTGTACGGCGAGATACGGAGCCTGCACAACCTTTAAAGCGTAAATAATTGGGAAAAACGGCAGAAAGAAGAGGGAAAAAAACGCTCCATATAGAGCATTTCAGGATTCCCAATTACCCGCTACCAAATAACATCCCCCGTGTAGGAACCAAAAATAAGACGCAACATAAAGGGAAAGAACTGCAGATACTCCAACCTTTATATTTATACTTATATTCCTGTTTCATCTTTTTGGTGATTTTCCCTCCTGAATTCAAACTTGATATAATATAAGCATACCGGAGCTTATTAAAGGATCTCTCCGACCCTATCTTTGCCTAAGTATTTACCACGGACACTAACAATAGATCGTGTTTATGAATATAGCACGCTGGTATTGTTATCATTGACACATCAGGCAGCAGGAACCTCACATTGGTGAGGGGAGGTGCTTGTACCAGGACACTGCCAGTTCTTTACACGCAGTCCACACATTTTGTGCACAACAGTGTGCTTATAGGGAAAAAGAATATCAGAACATATGGAGGAAGAATTAGAGAGGAGGGCAGCTGCCCTCAGTCTCTTTTCCAGAGCGCCGAATAAAGGACAAATAAGAACAGAAACTAAACCCAAAGACACCACGCTACAAGAGAAACTTAGAAAATTTGAAAAAAACAAGAAGTCAGAAATATCTAAATGGTGGGAAGCCATCTCACTACAAGATTACATAGAAAAAGACATGGTGCCTAGAGGACTACGAATATACATTACTCCATCGTATGAGTCCCCCAATCCCAGGATGCTCGAAGAGTGGTCAGAGAATTCGGCAAAAAGCTCTAAACAAATGTTAACCATCCTGGTTAAGTACGCTTGGGAGGACAGGGCGTTACTCCTACAGGAATTAAAGACATTGGAAGAAGAACTGAAGAATCACAAAGAACAAGACATAATAAAGAAATTTGTAGATGACCTGAAACTGAGATAAAAAAACTACGAAGAGGATATAAAAGCACGTAAGCAGCGCAAACTCCATCGCGACTGCACAGATTACGAAAGTGGTCGTATATTAACCTACTCACATAAATATGACCACTTATATGAAAAATTATCATTAGGGAACCCCTGGAAAGCGAAATAGAGAATACAAGCGGAACTGAATCCGTTACTAGCAGTGATGTTGAAGTAGATGAAGACCAAATACAAACTCCCTAACATCAAAAGAACAAGGACAAAGAATCCAAACGACTTTTTTAGACGAGTTCCGGGTTCTAAGGACAAGGAGAGAGATACCACGGACTGTCCAACCAATGAAGTCACGAGGGAGAGGACGGGGACGGGGCAGAGGACAAGGAAGAAACCAGGAAGGAACTGGAGAAGGAGGAAACTCAAGCGACAAAGAGACCAAAAAAGGAGAGGACGAGGAAACCGGCTTATGGGAACCAGACAAATGGGCCAAAAGAATCAGAAATAATGGATGACGATATGGTAAATAGAACGATCATAAATTTATCATACAGACCTCTAACAATATTTGAAAAACGCACACTTTGCCTGGGACTCTCCTTCTGCCCTACTAATTCCTTTAACTATCCTGAAACCAGAATAGACATGTTCAAATTCGTAAGAAAGGTGAAACTTAAAAAGTGGCACAGCTTAAATTGTACACCTGCAATTCCCAAAAATAGACTGGTCAATGAGAACAATATGTTTCTCAGCATAAGAGACAGGGAAACACTGATAACTATGCAGGATCTGCATCAAGAATCAGGGCTAGATCAACTTACGGAACAATTCACCCCCAGAACAGACCGCCCAGCCCATACTGATTTCAGACCTAAATCTATTTTTCTACCACTCATGGCACACGATAATATTGATGCTTTCCATGAGACCATGATCAAAGATCTTATAAAATTTCGTAAAAAACATATAGTAGTATTGGTCCTACTAACTTTACAAAACAACAAAGGCAATTTATCGAATCACTGAAAGAAGATGAGAATATCATCATCCGCCCCGCTGACAAAGGTGGGAACATTGTACTTTGGGACAGGGCAGCTTACATTGTGGAGGCTACCAAACAGTTAACTGACATAAGATTCTATGTCCCCACTGATGTACATGAGTACAATGCAAGCATTGTCAGCATATGGAACATACTCACCGAGTATAAAGATAAAGGGATCCTACAATGGGAAGAATATTGTTACTTGAAGTGTGATTACCCGAGAACTCCCATTTTTTATCTGTTACCTAAGATACATAAGGATCCGAAAATACCTCCAGGTAGACCCATTGTATCCTCCATTGGTTGTGTTACGGAAAATATCTCTAAATATATAGATCACTTTCTCCGTGAATATGTAGTGAAACTTCCCTCGCATATAAGAGACACCAAAGACTTCCTGGTGAAAGTCAAGGATATTGTATGGGAAGATGACTATCAAATGATCACACTAGATGTCAATTCACTGTACTCTATTATTGACCATTCCTTGGGTGTTCGCTGTTGCCAACATTTTTTGAGCACACGTGAAATCTGTTACTTGGAACACACTGAAATGCTGATGGTGTTGATGAAATTTTGTCTACTTAATAATATGTTTTTATTTAATGGCACCATGTATAAACAATGCCTCGGGACTGCGATGGGGACTTGCTTTGCCCCCAGCTTTGCTCATTTGTTTCTGGGGGTATGGGAGGAGGAGGTCCTCAAAAAACTTAATCAAGACCCCGCCCACAAGAAGGTGATTAAATGGTATAGATACATCGATGACCTTTTCATTGTGTGGAAGGGCAGTGAGGAAAGTGCCATAGACATGATTGCAGACCTTAACTACAATACCTTTAACCTGAAACTCACTTACACTATCAGCAAGAAGCAAATAGAGTTCCTGGATGTGTTGGTGGAGATCACTAACAACAAGATTAGCACCAAACTCCACAGAAAATCAACAGCAGGCAACAGCCTCCTTCATGCTCTCAGCAGTCACCCTGAAATTTTGAAATGGAGTATTCCATTTGGTGAACTGCTGAGAGCAAGAAGGAACTGTAGTACACAAGAAAGTTTTTGAGTGAACAAGATAATATGATTTCAAGATTCAGAGAGAGGGTTACCGAACTGGGTCCTGAACAGAGCGAAAGATAGAATCAATAAAATTGAAAGAGAGGAAACACTGAGAGACAAAGATACTGAGGAAGATATCACAACGAGAGTGATCCTTACGTATAATAAAGAATCTAAGCCAATATCTAAAATATTGGCACGAAATTGGAATATCCTCACCAGTGATCCTATCATAGGACATACTATGCAAGAGAGACCACAGATAACTTACAGGAAAGGGAGAAATCTTGGAGATTTTCTGGTGAAAGGGGACATTACCAACACAAGATTACATACTCAGATTAATCTCCAAGGCTTCTTTCCCTGTGGCCACTGTAAAGCCTGCAGAAATAGCTCCATGAGGAAGAGTTACCATACACCCACAGGAGAAAGAACTATAAAACAATTCCTTACATGTGGCACTATATTTACTATCTATATCCTTGAATGCCCGTGTAGGAAAAGATATGTAGGCAGTACCACTTTAGCTACTAAGAAAAGGGTACTAGAACATATGAGGGCCATTGCTAATAAAGACCCCCAGTATCCAGTGGCTAGACATTTTGCTGAGTACCATCTCTCTAACAGTTCACTCCTGACTTTCTATGCGATAGAACAGATTGAACGTACAATGAGGGGAGGTAACAGAGTCCTTCAGTTGCGCAAAAAAGAATCATGGCATATAATTAACCTCCAAACTAAAAACCCTGAAGGGCTTAATCAAGACGAGGAAATGAACATTCATTTACATGAATAATATACTGTTATTGATTACGACTTTGTTGTAGATATATCTTTCCCTTGCATACTGTTAAAATGTGCATTTGTAACCTGTTTTTGATATTAGTTTTAATCTAGACTATGACATTGTTCATGGATTTTAAAGAAATTTCTTCTTTTTTCTATTTCTCTCTCTTTCACAGGAGAAAAGGAAGGGGCAGAATCGGAGAACCACCTTCCCTGCAATCCACCCCTACCCTTTTCTTCTATCAATATTGGTGGAGGGCTCGACGAGACAGATAAGAGACTTGCTTTTACTGAGTATCCTCTCTTTAGTCTTAGATTAATTTCTTTAACAATTTTTAAGATTATGACACGTATACATATTTAATTTACTAGATTCTTTGTGGACTACCGAGTGCAGTGTTGATGTATGGGGATAGGCAAATCACATAGAGGAACGTAGGGACCCCTGGCTGGTGGGAAATCCAATCAGGCACTTAGCCAGTGTTCTATTGGCCATCTCGTAATTCACCTGATCTGGCGAGGATATTTTACAGCCCACTGCCATGTAACATGCAACAGTTAGAGCAGACCGCATTTGTCATTGCTTAACAAGTCTCCAAAAAGGCACTATGCCGAGTATAACAAGAGATTATTCAGGGTGCCATGTAGTATGGCCCCTAAACAGTAGACCTTTTGAGTGTGTACCAGGTCTTTATAAGGCACCATGCCGAGTAAAATAGTAAATGACTTATGGTAACGCTAGGATTAGAATATATAATCTTGGTCAAAAACACTATAATTGAGTATACGTTATTAGTATGTGATAATGGCTTTGTGTTTTGTTTCGCTTTGTTTGCTCTTGATATTGAATTTGAATTGTATACAAAATGGCTAGTGCATTTTTACTAGTATGCAGAGCAATTAATATATTAAGTCACTTTTCTGTTGTATATATATATTTATTTTTTTATTTTTCGTTATGTGATTATAACAGGTTTTGTGACACACTTTGGATAATAATTGTATGTGATTAATACATTTTATTATTGTGAGTGACCAATTTATACTGTAGAATAGGTGGTAAAACTACACTCTAAAATGGATGCCATTTTGGCTACAGTTATGCTTCTACCTCATGGTCCTTTTTCAATTTCTACATACTCTATGTATTGCCAAACTTCCCCATGTATCACTGTGTGACCAAGCTTGCTGTGCAAGCGAAACGCGTAACCCTGGAATAAACCATCTACTGGTGTAAGCAAACCTCCGAGTGATCGCTTGATTTGCACAGATTCAGAAATTCTACAGTTGGCGTGCTCCGCCAACCTTTGCGATCCTCTGCAGAGGGCGGGGGTAGAGCAGAAGGAGCCCTGAACTTTATATATATATATATATATATATATATATATATATATATATATATATATATATATATATATATATATATCCAGGCTGCTGTTCGCAGAGGGACTGAAACTCTTGCAGACCCTTATAAAGTTCTGATTAGTCAATACTGCTGAAATTCTGCTTAAATTGAATTGTGAGGGATCTTTTCTAGCAGATACCCACTTTCGTGGGTTGTTGTCAAGACACAGTAATTTACTATATTTTTGCTACTGAGGATCTGGGTTGGATGGTTCTCTCTGCTGGGGTAAGTGTCAATGAGCATAGTGACCATAACCCTCTAGAGTTAGTACTTGATCTTCCTGACAGTAAGCGAACATACAAATCCCTAGGGCTGACACACTTGAGCATAAGGGATACTGGGCTTAGGGTGAGTTGGCAAATAGCCCATATCCCATCTGTGATGACTGGCGTGGTGGGATCCAATCCAGCAATCATCACTGAGTGCTTCCTGACAGATAACGCCTCACCATCTGATATTATATTAGCTTTTGGGAAACTGAATAATTTTATCAGAGACCTTATTAACAACAACTGCAGACCTAATGTAGATCTGCTAGGAGTCCTTATTCAGGATGGTTTGACAGTACATGCAGAGCTGTGAACAAAAGGTTACATCTAGCCCTTAATTGTAAACCAAGATACTGGTTGCAGTTGCTAGGCTGGAATCCAGGCAATTAATTAGAATTTGGAAATTAGGGTTAAGGCTGAAATGTGAGAGAAGATTGTTCAAGCAAAAGGGATACCTCGAAATTTTGGAACATTGTAAACAAAGGGAACAAAGGAAACATTAGTACCTCTATGACCAAGGCGTTAGGATCAAATATTAGTCCGGAGACTGGTTGTACTATTTTAAGTGTATTTACTCCCTTGGGGAAAATCCTGGTAAGTACGAGATGGGGTCAGCTCCACACTTCCCCTTGGAGAATAGATTTGATCTTGAGGAAGTCACAGCGGCTATCCTAGACAGCCTTCTAAAAAGGTGCTGGGCCCAGATGGGGACCCGATGGACCTCCATAAAGTGAATATTCCTCTGTGGGCCCTCATCATTACCAATGTCCTTAATGCTGCAGTCTCCCAAAAAATCTCTGCCTCTTGGCAATCAGCTTGTATAGTACCAGTTTTTAAGAAAGGTAATAGGAAGGATCCTAGATATTACAGACGGATCTCTTTGCAAAACCTTCAGCAACTACAAGATGAGAACTCAACAGCACAAGGTGAAACCAATTTGGAAGAGTTTGAATTCAATAGAACAATACGTACTCATTTCAAACCCAAATCTAAATTCTGTCCTGTGATGGTTCGAGACAATCTGGACATTTTCAATGAAAAGGTCACCACAGAATTGAAAAAATTGTACTTATCAACCACGCGAGTACAAAAAAGTACAATAAACAAGATAATTTATATTTTCAATTAATGAAAAAACTTCAAACTGATCAGGATATCATCATTCGACAGTCGGACAAGGGGGTAACGTGGTACTGTGGCCACGTAATCTTTATATGGAGGAGGCTCTCTGTCAACTAAATGACAGGGATTGTTATCGCAGGAGCACCATGGCAACGGTCAAAGAATCTTGGAATGATATCTATATTAAACTTCGTGCATGGAAAACCGCAGGATTACTCACTATTGAGGAGTTTAATTTTTTGAAGACTGAGCATCCGGTAATTCCAGTAATCTATTTCATTCCTAAAGTCCATAAAGACATGAGTAAACCCCTGGCAGGCCAATTATATCAGCATGTGGCAGCATCATGGAGAATACTTCAAGATATGTGGATTATTTCTTGCAGGAGCATGTGAGGAAACTCCCGTCATACGTCCAGGACACCAGTGATTTCCTGAGAAAGATACAAGATGTGACATGGGATGCAGATTGCATACTCATCTCACTTGATGTGAAGTCACTTTACACCAGTATCCACAATAAGGACGGAGTAAGAGCTGTAGAGTATTATTTGAATTTGAAACCTATGTACCTCTACATGCATAACAAAATGCTGATTTCCATGATTGTATCCTGTCTGGAGAACAATTTCTTTCTTTTTCAGAATCAGGTTTTCCAGCAGACCAGAGGTGTCGCCATGGGGGCCTGTTTTTCTCCAAGTTATGCCTGTTTGCATATGGGGTATTGGGAGGAACAGGTACTCATGGCGGCACACAGTGAAACTCTTTCCAAACATGTCCTTTGCTGGTACAGGTACATAGATGATCTGTTCATGATTTGGAGAGGTATAGAACGGGATGCCCTAAAATTTATTGAACAGATCAATGTGAACAATTTGAACTTACAATTCTCTGCCCAAATGAGTAAGGAGGCTATTATTTTTCTAGATGTAGAAGTGTTTGTGGTTAACAACAAATTGGAAACCAAGCTCCATCGGAAACCAACTGCGGGGAATACCATTCTCCATGCATCTAGTCATCACCCCCAACACTTGATTCACAGCATCCCCTATGGGGAGATGCTGCGAATACGCAGGATCTGCAGCACAGACAAGGAATATGTGCAGGCACAAGAGGAGAGTAGAAAAAGATTCCTTGCCAGAGGGTATTCCAGGGATGTTATTAGAATGGCCGTAGACAAGGTTAACAAGAAAGAGAGGTTGAAACATTAACAACTAGATTCAATCCTCGCATTTGCAGTCAGGAGCAGAGCGTACAATCAGCACGTCTCATTCTGACATATAACCGCCAACACAAAGCCCTACGGAAAATAGTTAATAGAAATTGGGCTTTGGTTCAGAATGATTCGGTTTTAGAGAACATAGTTACCAATGGCCCTAAAATCACGTTTAGAAAAGCTCGCTCCATGAGTAATTCCCTCGTGAAAAGCAGCCCTGAGATTAAATCCATGACAACATGGCTTAATGCGAGGAATGGTTTTATCAAATGTGCCATTTGCAAGGCCTGTAAATATGGGATAAACAGAACATCTTATACAACTCCATTTAAACCTAAGCCTGTAGTCATCAACAAAAAACTCAACTGCAAAACAGAATATGCAGTATATGTGCTGGAGTGTTCGTGTGGCCTGCAGTATGTGGGTAGTACCAAGCTGCAGGTCCACAAGCGAATACTCCAGCATATTAGGGCCATCACTAACAATGATGAAGCCTATCCGGTGGCAAGACATTTTAAAACCTCACATAATAACAACTTGGAGGATCTGAGATACTTTGTTATCGATACAGTCTTGCCTCTCAGACGAGGAGGCAACCGTGAGTCAATGCTGAGGAAACTAGAAACTCACTATATACTAGAGTTAGATAGTAAAACTCCTAACGGTTTGAATTCCAGTGAGGATTTCTACACCTGCCTGTAATCATCATGATTTACCATGATTAGTGTGCCTGTAATTATTATGGATTTTATGCATTTAACCTATTTTTTATACATCTCGTGGGTTTACATATGCTGCCTCAATTTTTTACATTTTTTTACATTTATACAATTTTTAACAATTTGTTGTTCCATTGTTTTAGCTTTCACACAATGGTAATTTTTAATGTCTCATACCAGGTTTCGAAATCACGGCCGTGAGGGAACTGGTGGCAGATTAGTTTGTTTAAAAATCATATACAATTGTTTCAATTTGACATAGGCTAAGAACTAAGCCCACTAGGGCACAATTTATCACTTTTCCTTGTTTCTTTGTTTTGGTCATGTTTTTATTATAATACAAACATTTCCATATAGTGAGTAAGTGCGGTATTCAAACTCGGCATACTCACTTGTTCAGGCACATAAGCTAAAGCAACTATGTACAATGGGATTTTAGAAAATGATTTTTTGTTTTCTTTTAGGTCTTATGTGATGTTGTTTTTAGCTTGTTTTTAGCATATTTTAAGCTACCTTTTACTATGCTATGCCTGTCATCTATATGTATTCATGTATTTATTTATTTATCAATAATTATATGAAATGTGGTTTTGTCTGGGGAAACTTTTCTCGATACATGACTATACAATGATACAATATTGCCCATGAAACAAGGATGTAGATACATTGTATCTGTTCTTCTATGTCTATGAATGATTGTTAAGCACTGGCACTTTAAATAGGTGAAAGCACCACTTCAGCGCGTCATGTGATCAAGGCATCGTGGATGCCGAAACGCGTAATGGCGATGGTGCAGGGCGTTTGTTTTGAATAAATCACACATTGCACCTCAAAGGGTCTGTTTTCGTCTGTCCAGGAGTGGATGTTGTGGGGCGAAGTCCAGGGATATATATATATATATATATATATATATATATATATATATATATATATATATATATATATCCAGGCTGCTGTTCGCAGAGGGACGAAACTCTTGCAGACCCTTATAAAGTTCTGATTAGTCAATACTGCTGAAATTCTGCTTAAATTGAATTGTGAGGGATCTTTTCTAGCAGATACCCACTTTCGTGGGTTGTTGTCAAGACACAGTAATTTACTATATTTTTGCTACTGAGGATCTGGGTTGGATGGTTCTCTCTGCTGGGGTAAGTGTCAATGAGCATAGTGACCATAACCCTCTAGAGTTAGTACTTGATCTTCCTGACAGTGAGCGAACATACAAATCCCTAGGGCTGACACACTTGAGCATAAGGGATACTGGGCTTAGGGTGAGTTGGCAAATAGCCCATATCCCATCTGTGATGACTGGCGTGGTGGGATCCAATCCAGCAATCATCACTGAGTGCTTCCTGACAGATAACGCCTCACCATCTGATATTATATTAGCTTTTGGGAAACTGAATAATTTTATCAGAGACCTTATTAACAACAACTGCAGACCTAATGTAGATCTGCTAGGAGTCCTTATTCAGGATGGTTTGACAGTACATGCAGAGCTGTGAACAAAAGGTTACATCTAGCCCTTAATTGTAAACCAAGATACTGGTTGCAGTTGCTAGGCTGGAATCCAGGCAATTAATTAGAATTTGGAAATTAGGGTTAAGGCTGAAATGTGAGAGAAGATTGTTCAAGCAAAAGGGATACCTCGAAATTTTGGAACATTGTAAACAAAGGGAACAAAGGAAACATTAGTACCTCTATGACCAAGGCGTTAGGATCAAATATTAGTCCGGAGACTGGTTGTACTATTTTAAGTGTATTTACTCCCTTGGGGAAAATCCTGGTAAGTACGAGATGGGGTCAGCTCCACACTTCCCCTTGGAGAATAGATTTGATCTTGAGGAAGTCACAGCGGCTATCCTAGACAGCCTTCTAAAAGGTGCTGGGCCCAGATGGGGTCCCGATGGACCTCCATAAAGTGAATATTCCTCTGTGGGCCCTCATCATTACCAATGTCCTTAATGCTGCAGTCTCCCAAAAAATCTCTGCCTCTTGGCAATCAGCTTGTATAGTACCAGTTTTTAAGAAAGGTAATAGGAAGGATCCTAGATATTACAGACGGATCTCTTTGTTGGATTTAATGGTAAAGGCGGTAGGGCATATAGTTTTGCATTTGATTGAGGACTGGATCAAACAAAACAATATTCTTAGCTTTGTGCAGTAAGGCTTCAGAGAAGGTATTGGGTCTCAAGAGCAGTGCCTGAATCTACACCGCCTGATAGAGAAGTACACGATTACTATAAAGGGGTCATTAGATCTTGCTGTTATGGATCTTAGGAGAGCTTTTGTCGGGTAAATCGCTCTAAGCTCTGGTGCATTTTAATTACTTTAGGTCTTACCCATTTGATTGTTAATTTCTTACAGGCCCTGCATATGGGGGTTAAAGCATCAGTTAGGTATGGGGTGGAGGTCGAGTACTCCAAAACTTTTATTCTGTCTAGGGGTGTCCATCGGGCTTGTTTTAGCCCCCATTTTATTTCTTTGATATATTAATGGGCTGTACTCTTATCTAGTCATACTGGGAAAGGATCTTCCTAAGGTGAAAGCGAAATATGCCCCTCTTACTTTACGCCAATGATGCGGTTTTGCTCTAACACACTCCTAACGGCCTGCGAGGCCTTATAGGTACTTTCGTTAAATTTACGGATGACTTAGATTTAGAATCCAATATATCTAACATGCACTTTATGGTGTGTGGAAAGCAGCAATGCAAAACAGGATCCATGATGATTAAGGGACAAAATATTAGGTGGGTTAGAGAGTTCTCTTATCTGGGTGTCACCTTTGATTCCTGTAGCAGTTGGTTGCCATGTATTTCAAAACATTGTACTTGTTTTAACCATTCTGTATGAGCCTTACTTAGGCTGGCATCTAAAGTTGGTTATAAACAAATTGTGCCTTTATTGGAGGTGTACAAACCTAAATGTTTACTGATTATGACCTTTGGGGCATCCATTTCGGGGTATCGAGACAGCTCAAACTTACAGCAAGAGGAGAATTGCTTTTGTCGGCATCTGCTTAGTGTTTGGCCCAGGTAGTCCCCATTTTTTTCTACAAAAGAAATTGAGCTTAAGTTGTGTTGAAGATCGCATTAAGCTTGCACCACTTCTCCTCTGGATATCTGTCTTGTGAATGCACACACCGAATTTAAACGGGAGATTATCACAGATTGTTTAGTCTGTGATTTGGGGCACACAATCCTATATTTAAGGTACATCAGGAGCATCACAGAAACATTAGAAAGAACTGAGCTATATTTGTCCTCACAATTGTTGACTAAAAGGGAGAGTGGTCTAGTTAAGAAGACATTTTTGAGAGTTACATCTGCTGCTAGAGAAATAAATGGAATTGGAGATGCCATCACTGAGAACGTACATTATTTTAAAGATGACTGAGTGTATTTAACCTTATCTCTCACAGGTGAAAAATATTTCGGAAAGATCGCTCCTGATTAGGTTAAAAATATAATTTATAAATTTGCATTTTTTCTAAATTATTGGTTGGGCTCTATCAGATATAATTTCTGCTTTCCCTTTGAACAGTATGATTCAAAATCTACTTTAATGTGCCCCTGTGCTGGGACCTCCCAGCAGAGACTGATGCACTTCAGCCTCTTTTGTACTTATTTTGAACCTTTTAGATGTATATATTTTTACCTATTTTAAGAGCTCATGGCTTCCGACAATGTAGACCAGCTATTTATTATCTTTGTATGTTATCTGACCCTGTCATGTGTTTTCCATTGGGGGCATTTTTAAAGGGTGCCCTGCGTTGGTGCACTTCTGTAAACTTTCAATTCATTCTATTATATATAACTTTGTATAACTGATATTACAGTGTATTTTAACATGATGATTGCTCTTTTATGATTATATTTTAATAATCGACTAAAAATTGAATTGAATTGACTATCCCCACTCCAATCTAAGGGGATTATTACGAGTCTGGAGGTCCACAGACCACCAGACTCACGGGGGCATGGCAGTGGCTGTCACCCAACCACCCTATTACGACCAGGGCAGTTGGGCCGCCCCGGGACCACCGCAACGACCAGGGATCATAGATGCCTGGCAGTGGCCCGGCGGTCTTGAGGCCACAATATTCTTGGGGTGTTACGAGTTTCCTCACTGCTACACTTTTCATGGCAGTGCGACCGCCATGAAAAGTGTGGCAGTGAGGAAACAAAGGGGACCCTACTGGGGGTCCCCTGGTGCCTCACATTATGTGGATGCAGACAGGGGTGCACAACAGTCCATGCTGTGTAGGTACTGCCTTTCATAGGCACCGTCTTGGGAACTTTAAAGGACCGCCCGCCGGACAAGAGAAAACTCCTGATCTGGTGGGCGGTTCGCACATGGGTTTGGTGGTGCGGGAGCGGGTGGTCCCACTCCGCACCACCAAACTCATAACTTGTTACATTGTGCACTGAGTGCTGAATCCAACTCTATGAGTGTGAAAAATGATGGATCAGCTTTCTAAATGGCAAGTAAATGGGAATGGATCTCAGCTATTTGTGCAACGGAATCACCTAAGGATCAAAGGAGAAGTGTCCGAGTGGCGTAATATTTGAATCATAGATACAAGCAGCAGGCAAGCTCAAAGCAAAAGAAGGAACCTTTGTGTGAGTGCTTAATGCTTTGAAGTCACCATCTTCAAAAACTCCCTGCTCTGCAGCACAAGCTGTGGAGTATGTATGCTTAGTGCCAACTGTGGGCTGCATAGAGCCATACATATACATACATATACAACAGCCTAATACAGCCATACATATACAACAGCCTTATACTCATGTATTGGGAATATATGTGGAGTTTGCGGAATTGCTTGCTGATATAAAATTTCATAGTGTAGGATCGTACTCAAATTTCTAATGGATACTTTTCACCACTGATATCTTTAGAATACACCCAGGACAGATCCCTCAGCAGGTAGCTCGGCGTTGATCAAGCGCCGTTCCCGAACCAGTAACTGGAGCCCCACACAAGTGCCACCCAAGCTTACTGACATCAGTTTTCTTTCTTCCTGCGCCTTTGTATGTGAATCTGGTGCTAGCTCCTATCATTTTGTTGTCAATTGGCAAGTCTTTTGTGGCAAAATTATTTTCCACTGTGCAAAAGAACATGTCCCCTCCTAAAAGTACAGACTTTAAGACTTGTGGGGATTGTCACATTGTCTATAGTTTGAAAACAGCTCTGTATTCACCATAAGCAAATTGTTTGGTGGAAGGAATGAACAGGGTTGTAAAGAGTTGTGATCTAAGGGCCGTTGACAGTAAAGTGTCTTTGACAGAGGTTGTACATGAGGATTGGTGGGCTCATGGAATCACTCGAACTGCATCATTTCTGAATCCCTGTTTTTTCACTCAAAGGCAAGCTGCCTGTTCTGCTTGACAATGGGTTTGAAGGCTGATGACATGAAGACTCTACTTGAAAAAACATTGTTAGGGGGAGCATGGAATTTCAAAAGAAGTATAAAGCCAGGTATGATATGATGCTAACAATGGTGTGAGAACATCTGAATGGAGAGAGGGTGATGCAGTCCTTTTGAAAAAGCACAGTCTTTTTTTTTTTTTTTTTTTTTTTTAGAAAGGCACTTCTAAGTTTCTGGAGCCCTTCATTATTCAGAAGGTTAGAAAAAATGTTGTCATTTTAGTCTCTGGAGATGTTTGGAACATATTGAGATTGGTGGAAACCATTTTGATGCCCAATTAATTGTACAATGTTCTGTATATCATAGGATGACTCATTTGTGAACATGTATGTATTTGTTTTTAAATTATAGGTTATTATTATCACTGCATAAAACAATGGGAGGGTTATCTGTTGTTATTTTTTTTTACTTGTTTTTGGGCTGAGTTTCTTTTCCTCTATATCTTTGAATTTGTGTTTGTTTTTCTGTGTAATTTAATGTTTATTGTATTTGGGGAGGAAGGTGTATCATGATCTCTGCCAGTGATGTGCACCATAGAATGTGGAAGGATTCAGTCCCAGAAATGATGTGTCAATAGGTAAATTAGCATTTCCTACCAGAGCTGAGACTTGAAAAGGGAAAGGATGAAAATGGCTACAATCTTGTGAGCAATACAATCCAAATTTATAGAAATCTGTATTCAAATAAATATCAAAGGAGAGTTGCTCAAATGGCCTAACATTTTAGTCACAGATACAGGCAGCAGGCCAGCTACATGGCAAAAAAAGGAACAGGTCGACTTAGCTCATTTTCAGGGAAGAGAATTTGTCTAAAATACTGTTGGTGGAAGAGCACTCTGGACCTCAGAAGAGTGTGTTTATGAGACAGGTCTCAATACTCTTGCCCTCACTCATCACTCACGAATTGGCAGCTACAGAGTTGTGACCACCTAAGTAAGGTGTGATTACATAAAAATGAAAAAGTAAAAGCTTGGGAAAGCATATCACTAACCTTGTAAGCTTCACTCTTAGTACCAAATGTAGTTGTTATACCATGTTCTACTGCAAGAGATTCAGACACAGGGAGCTGAGTGACGGCCTTCCACAAGTGACTGCCGTCTTCCCACATTACTACTTTTGCTCTTTCTGATATCTCTGACACCTCCTCTCCAAAATGAAGCAATCTGTGCTATTTAAAGAATGCAGAATAAAGTTTTGCTTTTTAGATAGCAGGTTTGACATAATTTGGAATCTTAACAGATGGAGGATGTTAAATATAAATATAGATTCCAATCTATAATGGTGATTAAGCTTTGCACTGGGAATGTCAAAGGTTTAAAAATAAAGTGAAAAGGGAGCAGCTCATGAACTATTTAGATATTTTGATGTAACTAATTTATTTTTCTGGAAAAAAACAACCTGTCCAAAAGAAGCATTCACATGTCTAATACCTAATTTTGTGGGAAATAGTTTTTGCCACACAAAATTCAAGCATTAGGGTAGCAATATTGATAAGAAGAGAGTTGGATGTAAAAATCTTTGACTATAGGGAAGATTCTGAAGGTAGGGTGGTCGCAAACCAAATAATGATATTGGACCATAGAATCAATTTAGTAGGCGTGTATGGTCCTGTAATATAGCACAATATGTCTGGACCTAAAAGTCTAACATATGTTTAATGGAAAAACAGCAAGCAGCCAAGCAAAAATCAGCAAATGACAATTTTCAATTCAATGACCCAGACTAGCCACTCAAAATCCAGTTGCAGCATATAATCCTAAATTCCATTCAAATTAGACCTGTTTTTATACTCTTTATTTCCCATAAAATTCAATTGGAACATGAGGACATGTTCGAAACTGTTCCTTCAGTGAAACCAACTAATGAGCAGGAGGCACGATCACAAGAATACGAGAGGTCCTTTGAGAGACAGATAGTGATACATTAATCTACGGCATAACACACTACTTTCTGAAAATTATGTTTCTTTTTGATTGCCAACATTGAAAGATTTACTAGTAGATGCATACAATGTGTTAATGTACAACACAACATAAAATGGCTTCTGAGCTTAGAAGAATCATGAAACTTAGGGGCTGATTTGGAGTTTGGCAGAGAGGGTACTCTGTTGCAAAGGAATACACTCTCTGCCAAACTGAAGGTCCGCCCGCCTGATTTTTAGTTGTGCAGACCTTAAGTATGTCAGCGACGGGGACTATTCTGTCTTTGTCGCTTATTTAGAGTGGGCGGTTGAATGGACAGCTTTTAATCTCGTCTACCACCTTAAAAAGTCTGGTAGTAAGGGACAGTAAAAATGTTTAAATGACCCCCACACCATCAGAGAATATTCCCATGGTCTGGGGATCATCAGCTTTTGTTTATTCATGAAACAAAACCCTGCATCAGGATTTAATTTTTGAAAAAACAAAAACAGGTTAAACTTTTGATGGATGGTACCATCATTTTGAAGGTATGCCTTACATTTCAGCCACATAATCTTTATGTTTGAATAGTAACGTGAATTTTCTAAACAATATACAGGTTCTAAAGTCCCCACAAAAATCTGTGGGCCTCAGACTTTTAGGCTGTGATATAATCATACATTTAGGTGTATTTGAAAGGAATATTTGCCATACAAATTGCGAGCCAGCATTGTAAGAGGTTTTACAGACGATTCATATTTCCTTGAATTGGATGTGCTTAGGCAAAGGAAGCCAATGCATAAGCTATGTCCACATAGACAGGTAAACATAATCATATCTGTAAATGTATTCAAGAGCCTAGCTGCAACTTTTTTTATTCACTGGTCATTGGAAATGAACTTCTCTGCAGGTTTGATGGCATCTCTGTTATTATAAACGGAAAACACAAGTGCCTTTTACTTTCTCCTTTTATCTCTCCCCCTCTATTGAGTACAGAGCAATAAACAGAGAGTAAGGTGCACTCCAAAAGCTAGTTTGGGGAAACTATCCTGGGTGAGCTAACCTCTGTGAAATAACCTGGGGGAGCTAACATGGGCCAGCTAACAGTTCAAGCTAACTTCGGGAAGATAAAGTGGATAAGCCAAGATTTCTGAGGCAATCTGATCAAGCTAACCTGTGTGAGCTAGCCTGACGTGTAATACAAGGCTGCTCAGGATGTTAGCATAAAACTCTGTTATTAGAGCAAAAATCTGATTTGTTGAGAATCAGCTTGAAAATGGCAGACAATACTCACAAGAACTCTGTTGTGCTATTATTTGTTGTTATTTGACCATTAGAGATTGTGGCATTTTTTCAAGACTTTTGGACTCGTAGTGAAACCGGTCTTTTGGGAAATCTAGTAGAATCCTGAAAATTCTAGATTAAAGTTTGATTGGATTTGCAGAGAAGAAGGGAACAAATAGAAGACATATTCTAACATACGTCAAAATAAATTAGCATTCTGATTTTCTTTGTGTCCATCAGCATAGGACTCTGTAAAAATATGTTAGTTTAGGTGCAGACGTAATGAATAGTTTATAGTGCCCAGGAGTGCAGGTGTGCCACTGCTATGATAACTGCTAATTTAGTATTTCCTCAGAATTATATAATCTCTGTCAACTAGTTGGTGATCTCACACCTTCCGTAACTCACACAAGCCTGATAGTCTTCGACTGGCAAGGGGTACACATGTGCCCCATCAGTATTGTATGATGGTCCCAGGTTTACAATAAATAAGGAAATCCCGAACTTTGATTGTTGTAGTCTCAATGGCTAAACTAATCAATTGATAATTCTCTAAACTAGGTTAATCTACCATGCGACTGTAGTGAGAGCAGAAGGAAATCTCTAAAATTTCGCCAAGCTACGACTCTAAATCCATTACATTTTGTTGTCTAAAAGACAATGATTCTGGACATTTATGGTGGGAAAAATGTTTTGCAAGCATTGGTTTTGCTAATGGATTCTGATACTTCAGTGCCAGGACTGAGCAAAGCCAGCTTCCTGGGCATCCCTAGTACTTGATGGATCAGCGTGCACGCACTGCTCTGTGAGACATGATGTATCTACAATATGAGCATTAACCAAACCCATCGCTTGCCATTGGTACTTTGTTGTGCCATGCTTAAATGGTGGCTTTCTATTGGTCCATCGTTTTAAATTGTCCTGCCTTTGGGTGCTTGGTTGACGCCTGGGCGATTTCACTCATTGTTTTCTTTTGTTTGTCCAACCAACTTCTTGGTTCCTACTGGCCCAGAGCGAGATGGCCCCTCCGACTTGGAATTCGCGTCAGCCAAAGCCCCTCCTCCTCCAGTTGGCTGCTTCATTGTAACAACCATCGGCTCCAGTAAGGTTACTAGTACAAACAATCACTTGTTTCATGGCTCTTGGTCCCACCTCAGCACTGCAGTGTTGCTCTCACTGAGCCGGGCCACCCCCGCTGTGGGAGCTATAATGTAAATGCTGGCCGCCGGCGAACATCAATTAATTTCTGAGCTTCGCCAGCCCAAGGGAGAGTCAGGCCTGTAAATCTTATCTGCTCAATTTTGTTGTACGTTCAAAGACTTAGGTCAAATGTCAGACACTGTTTTTAACATGCTGTTGCACAATATTAGTGCTGCGCTTTACTGTATTAGTTTATCAACCTCCTTTTCTCGTGGAAACGCCACTGCCTTGCAGTTTTTTGTTGCTGATTTAACATATAGAGTTCCTAGATTTAAAAAAAGATGCAAAATGTTCCGCGTGGGAGATACGTTGACATGTGTAGGGACTAATGTAGATAAACAGCGGCGTCACAGAAGCATATAAGTTGAAGGAAATGGTCACAATATATTAGTGATCGGCGGGTTTAATTTGTTCTCTTAGCACATGAATGTGTGCGAATAGACTTCACATGAATATGCTGATGCCGCATTGTTAAGAGTAGATATACTATAAGGCAGTTTACTGCTATCACGAAGTGTTCGGATAAATATGGCCTCTCACTTCCATGGCTCCCAGTGGTTCGTTTCTAAATCACTGGGTGCACCTGTCAGCCAGCACGGGCAGTAATTTAATGACTAAAAGCAGGGAGGAGTGCATTACATAATAACAAGTTGTGGACAGGGTACCCACTTGGCGTTTGAGTGGGATCACGATGACTGTGTCCACTGTTGAAAGGTGACAGTTGGACAAGAGATGTAAACACTATGGCTTATGTGCACTACTCGTGTGCAAACCATGGTCAGTGTGGGAGGAGGGGATAGGTGTGAGGTGCAAAATTTCCGTTTACGTATTTAAGATTTTACAGAAGATGAACGAAATCCTCAGGAAGATGGGGGCAAAAACAATTTACAACACAACAATGGAATTCAAGCAAAAGTGCTTTTTTTAAAATTCAAATTTAGTACAGAAGGCGATCACTCACGTAGGGGGGCTCCAGGCAGTTGACGGTGTATGAATCAGACTGCGGCAAACAATTGAAATGCAAGGCAGCCTTTAGCATTGTGATGCACAGTGGAAATGAGAGAGAAGTACAAGAAAAGCTGCAACATGGGGATGCTGTGAGGCATGACCATCGTGTAGGTTGCATTTGGGAGGCTGGTGAACAAGAGATAAGTAGGGAAAGTAGCGGGAGAGGTTGGAGATCAGAAGAGAAGATAACAAGATAGTTTAGAGAATAAGAGGACATTTTAGAGCGCCAGAGGTTTTGTGGCAGTGGCATTGCATCATCACACTTTTTTTTTAAACAGTGCCGACTTCAAGAGCCAAGTAAAAAAAACTCTGAGACTAAGGAGCCTGGACTGCAGCTTAAGTTCCTGCTGTTGTGCAAAAAGATTTAGCAATAAGGGAATTAGTGCTACAGGAGTTTACGTACTTATTAAATCCCTTTTTGACTTCCCTGGCGTCTGTCGCGGGGTAGCAGTGCAGCCTCAGCTGCATTTGCTCATGCAGGGCACTTCACAGTGGTGGTTTAAGCAGTCAACAAAATCTCTATTTCTGAGTGTCAAGTTTGGGCACTTCTAACTGTTGCTGCTCACATTGTTCTGGAAAGAACACCCACTGCAGGTTTCCTAAGGAGTGTTAATGTAGCCGATTAAATCTGAAAGGCATCTCTACCCTCTCCCCCACTGGGCTGTTTAACCCTTCATTGCCTACAAGAAAAAAATGTAAGAAACCCAGGAACTAACATTTATTTAGCATTTCACAACCCCAATTGTTTGGTTGGAGGACAGAGAATACCATCTTCTATTTTAGTTTTCTTTAACCATGTGCTCGCTGCATTGTGGTCCTTGTAGTTTGGCCTTTTAACAGTTTTATCATGGGCTCAAAAAGAAATTTGCCTTTCTTACTTTTCTTAGCAACCAGGATAATATGCTGCATAGCTAAAAACATATAAGTTCCCAAAGGCGAGACCGATTGCATTGCAAATGCTTGTTTTTCTTATTTTCATCTGGTACATTATACCATACTTCTGCTTTTTCAAAGTACTATAAGTAAAGGGTGTAACCATTACTCAATTTATTAGCACTCATTGTACTGATCTATGAAGGATGGAAGGCTGAGGTGTCCTTTCTGCTCATCGAGGTTAGTCAGACCTTTTATTTCACTAGTCATTTCCCTGGTGGCCTGGAATTCTTGAAGGCTGATTTTGAAAGCCCATGACTGCTTCTGGTGCCTCTGTCACTCGCCCCTGCTCCAGAGGTTAATTGCAGTAGGCAAGAGGAGGCTTTAAGAGCGAGAGAAAGAGGGGGAGAGAGGGAGGGGAAAGATAGAGAGAAAGCAAACAGGAAATCAGAAGAGAGAGGAGAAAAGGAGAGAGAGAGAATGGATGGATGGAAAAAAGAGATATCATGAGGAAATGAAAGGGGCTGGGCTGGTTTGAGCATTTTTGTCAGGGCTGCTTTTGGTTCTCCAGTATGACCCTGCTTCTCATGACTTGCAGAACACTGCATGTTTCAGCTGAAGGGGTTCAACACACTAACTAATCCATCCGGCTGGCTGCGGCTCTCAGAGTTAAAACACCAGGCCACCTTGAAATTTCAAAAAAAGAAGTACCACCTTTTGGTAAATGTTTACTAGTTAGTCTAAGTTCTCAAAAGTACTTTCATAAGGCTGGAGAAAAAAGTGGAACAAAATTATGTAATCTTGCATGTTTATTTTGGCTATGGACTAACTTTTACACATAGTTGGTAGATCTTACCTGGAGCTTACATTGGGGTAAAACCAACACAGTTACACATTGTAACAGTTTGAACATTTTGCATGTGTCTTTGTAATGCTTTTAAAATTATACTGTACCCTGTAACTTCCTATAAATTCAGATAACTCCCTTTACTTTAGTGCTTGCCATTTAACAAGAGACGCATGTGGTGCTGGCAAAATGTTCAGGCCAAGACTCTAAGCTGGAGAATAGCATTCAGAAGAAGGCAGATGGATGGGCTACAATTCTGTTGTTGGTTTTAAGCACAAAATGTTTCCAGTTTTTTTTTGCTGCTGACACAGAGGAATTAGGCTGCCTTTACGAATATTTCTGAAGAGTATTTTAGTCACTAGAATTAGCTAGACTTTTCAATTTCTTCATTGCCACATTTTACAAATATCTCAAGTGATTTCATAGTGCTTATCCCTAGAAAGCAACAGCTTGTGGTATCTCTGGGTGGGGTGTGCCGCTTAGGGCATCTACAAGTTGTCTGTTGTTTCTGGACTGAAAATTATCTGGACCCTGTTTTACCAGATGCAGATTCTCACCGGTAAAACCACTGGAGGGACAGGAGATGCAGGTTGACGGACGGCACAGCATCCGCCTAACCCCTCCATCACCACTGAGGGAGAAGATAATGCTCCTCCTAGAGACTACCAAACCACTTCAACCTCCAAAGCCTCCCCCCCTGCTTCCTACCCAACAGCCCTTACCCTGAACTGCACAGGCACCCACTGAGATACTTTCCATCTGCTAAGAGCAGATGGTAAATATCCTTAATAAAGTCCACAGAATCAGGGGATACCTTCGGGAAACAACCAAGTAAAATTCCATCCCACAGACCAAGACCATCATGAACCCACCCTTACTTTAGCACCTGGAGCTGAGGAATGGTGCTACTGGGCAGTTGTGTGCAACGCAAAACCTTAATATGGTTATGTATTTGGCCCATGCGTAATTTTTGTTATACTTGCACAATATGGCATAATCTCAGTAATTTTGTATAGGAACTTGTATGCGTAATTCCCAAGATTAGGCCATATAACATATGAAGAATTCTGGGGCATATTAGGTTCAATTCTCAGCCCCCTATTATTTAATATCTATGTCAAACCCCTGGCGGTGATCGCTGAAGAAGCAGGGCTGTCCCTCTTCTCGTATGCGGATGATACCCAGATCATCTTCGCCCTGTCTGCGGAGAAGATGTCTGGGCCTTCAATACTTCAAGATGGCCATCTTGGATGCAAATAAATCTTCTTAAACTTAACGGTGACAAGACTGAGGTCCTCATCCTGGGGAAAGATAAAGACCTTTGGGGCCCTGAACATTGGCCCTCTGAAATGGGATCAGTGCCCCAGCCCACCCATCAAGTCCGAAACTTGGGCTTTATTATTGACGACCAATTAGCTATGAGACAGCAGGCTGTAAAGGTGGCGGCTACTTGTTTTACCATTTTGAAATGGCTAAAAAAAATCATCTGGATGCTTCCTTGCTCCACTCAAAGAACCGTAGTCCAGGCACTTGTGACTTCTAGACTGGACTATGGTAACATTCTCTATTTGGGGGTTAACAGAGATGTGCTACGGAGGCTGCAGGTGGTTCAGAATTCGGCCGCCAGACTTCTGTGTCAGATTCCTAAAACTGCCTCTCTCTCCAGCTCGCTGCGTGATCTTCACTGGCTTAAGGTAGAAAGTTGTGTCAAATTTAAAGCTTTGGGGTACATGTTCAAGATCAAGTCTGGCACAACCCCTCAGTACCTACAAGCCTTAGTTCAGCCTTATCGACCCCCTCGGCTGCTACGTTCCACGTCGCAGGGTAAATTCTTGGTTCCTAGAATTAGACTCTCTCGGATGGCTGGTCGCTCCTTTGCTTACCTTGGTCCTATCTTGTGGAACTCTCTTCCCATCTCACTTCGCAATAAAACAAGTTTTGTGAACTTTTGCAAATGTTTGAAGACCTGGTTGTTTGACCAATAATTTCTTATCTCTTCTTTCTGTCAGGCTGGCGCTGGGAAACCCTTGTTGGGTAGCTGTGCGCCTTACAAAACTAACTTAACATAACATAACATAAAAATGCACAAGACATCACACACAACACTAAGATGGAGAGAAGCCTGTTAGCTGACAGTGACACCAGAGGCCTCTGCAAAATGCTTCTTCTCATGATGAGTGCTAACCCTTATAAGAACTAAAATAGATGGCATTGAGGAAGGAGATTCCTGCCAAGAAAGTGGCCAGTGAGAGGAAAAAGATGTCAGTTGTCAGTACCACCACTGGCACAAAGCCCTCTCCCATTTTCCGGAAACATGACATACCTGCTGTACCCTCCTCTGGACAAGAAGGGGCTGGGAGGAGGCACATCCCTGGATTAACCACATCTGCACCACCACCTAAACCAAAGTCCATGTCTCAGCACTACAGTGACGGCAGTCATGGAAAGCAGTGAGTCTGAAATTGATTTGTCCCTGCAGCTTTGCAGGAAAGTCAACAACTGGAACCACTGACTGCAACACCTGATCTTCTGGAAGTAGGAGCAAAGCAGGACATTGTGCTAGTTACAGAGTTGGATAGTGTTGTGACTCTTCTTCCATTGGACATATCCCCTTCATGATCTCTGGTAAGCAACACAAGGAGCACCCCTCCATCTTCTTCCAATACCCCTTTTAATAATCTTGACATGGATTGGAATCTGTCCGAGACGTACCACAAGAGACAAGGGGAAAAAAAGGTTCCCGAAAGCCTTTGAAGTGAGGAATAATGATGATCAGCCAGTGTTTGTTGGTGTGGAGAGTGGCACAGATGAAGTACAGATGACCTATATTCAACCTACTCTGTGTCATGTAGTTACACCAACACTGCCTGATTCCATCTTTTCAAGACACTGTAAAACCTGCAGCAATCTCCGCCCATACGCAGGCACGGCCAACCTGCAAACAAAACAGCCTAGCTCCACTTCAACAAGTTCCTCAGGCTTTGGCACAATAAGATAGCTCTCCTCCCCAATTTGGGACTTCCTTACACTTAGGCCGCATGAGACGCACAAAGCATAATGCTCATTTTGCTGCAGAAACGTTTGTTGTGGTTAGCCAGGTGGACAATATGATGCCAACACACAACCGTATGGGAAGATCACCTCAGAAGGATAGCTGCTGGTGAGAGAGAAGTTGAACTGATAGAAGGAGGTGGTGGCAAGGAAGAATTAGAGGATGTCAGTGTCATACGAAGCAGCCCAGTGACTGCTGCTCGTAGTCTGCAGTCATCACCTGCAGCAGCCTCAGAATGGCACAGGGGACAGAGGGACACAATCACCCCACAGTGCTCTAACAGCCTACCTGCTTCCTGTAGGTCACTAGTGGAGGAATTACAAAGAAAACAGTCACAATAACTGACTATCAAGGCTATGTTTACCAAGGAGTCGCCGTAACACAAAACCCATGTGAAAGTTTATTTATACAATGGGAAGCTGGCCAGAATGTTAGCACTTGACCTCCTATTATGTAATATTCTGTTATATTATGAGTATTTGTAAAGAGATCTTTCACCCTGGAGGGTATCCTGGCACTGAAGCCAGAGCAATCATGTCCTAGCATAGGGCGAGCCTAGTAGAGCTAGTCGAAGAGCCAAGTTTCAGTTTCTTGCGGGATTCAAGAATTGAGGAGGTGGCTCTGATATGCAACGGCAAGTCGTTGCAGTCTTTAGGAGTGATGTGGGAGAAGGTCCGACCCCCGTTTCTGGTTTTGCGTATGCGTGGGATGTGAGCGAATAGGAGTTCGTAAAATCAGAGGTGTCTGGTGGGTTTGCAGAATCTGATGCAGTTGTTGAGGTAGGCTGGACCCGTGTTGTGTAGGTCTTTGAAGGTTTGCATGAGGAATTTGAACCAAGCTTGTTTGTGTATGTAACGCCACTGAAGCTCCCTAAGGCTAGGAGTGGTGTGCGTGGTAGGTTGAGTGTGATCCTGACTGCTCAGTTGTTTATGGTTTGGAGTCACCCAGTCAGTCGAGTGCTCATTCCGGCATATAAGGTGTTTCCATAGTCCACCTAGCTTGCGATGATTGCTTGTATGACAGTTCTGTGGGTACTGAACCTAAGGCATTTGAAAATCTTTTTCAGCATCTTCGGGATGGGGAAGAAGGAGGCAGATACAGTGTTGACTTGGGTGTTCAAGATGAGTTGGTTGTCGATAATTATGCTGAGATTCTTGGTATAGATGGAGGAGGTGGTTGTAGGCCCAAGTTCTGCTAGCTGCCAGTGGAGTGCCATGGTGATGAGTATCTACCAAAGATTACAATTTCTGTATTGTCAGTGTTTGGTTTGAGACTGCTGGTTTTCATCCAGTCCCCAACTTCAGACATATAAATAGAGAACTTTGTGTTAGATGTTTTGTAAGAGAGGGATAAGATGTAGGATAAGATGTTGATTCCATAGGCACAGATGATGTTGGCGAACGGGATCATGTATATGTGAAAGAGGGTCGGGGTCAGTGATAAGACTTACTGTATTCTACAGAGGAGGTTGTGGGTGTCCCAGCAGTAAGGACTTCAGCCAACCGACTGATTGTGGCCAGCCATGAAGGACCATAGCCAGCAGAGAGTGGGTCCTTGGATGCCAGCTTCGTGCAGTCATGGAATGAGGATGGGGTGGGAGAAGGTATCAATGGCAGTGGAAAGGACCAGGAGGATGAGGGCTGCGGTGTCTCCTACTTCAAAATCATGGGGATGGCGTCCGTTGTGCTGTGGTTTGATCAGAAGCCAGATTGAATAGCATAGAGGGGATGGTTTATATTGGGGTGGGTGGCTAGGTGTTTGTTTATCAGCTAGAGTAGAAAGGAGAAAGGTCGGTAGCTAGCTTGCATTGTCAGGTCCACAGAGGGCTTCTTGAGGAGGGAAGCACAGTGGTGCGCTTCCAGACATTCAGATTGGTGGTTGTTGTGATGGAGACTTTAAGGATCAGGTTGAACTCTGAGCTAAAAACCTGAAGTCCTTTGATGGAGACATGGTGTAGGCAAGAGTCTAAGAGGGCTTCGGAGTGGATGGGTTGCACTGCTGTAGCGGTTTCATCTGTGTTGATAGTGAGCCATGCGTTCAGTGTTTTTCCTTTGGTGTTGGTGGAGGTAGCAAGGCATGCTGCGAGGTTGGAAGGTTCAGTTGGGTATTGAAGTTATCATAGATGCTGGTTATCTTGTTGCAGAAGAAGAGCAAGAGCTTGGTGCTGAGGTCCTGTGAGGGGGGGTGATGCTGGTGGAGCTGGCTGCTGGGAAGGTGAAGTATTTCGTGAGAGTAAATATTTCTTTGGGGCTGCTAGTGCTGGCCTCAAAGCAGTCTGCAAGCATGGCTCGGATCAGCTGATGGTAACATCTGAGGGTAGATTTGAAGGTATTCCTGTCCACATTGTCCTGGTTCATTCTCTATCTAAACCTTAGTTGTTTGCAGTGGCATTTGGTCATCCTCAGCTCCTCCGAGCATCAGCTAGCCTATGGTCTGTTTTTTGTGGTTTTGTTAGATTTGAGGGATGCCAAGGTATTGGTGCAGGGGTTGATACAGTCCAGGTGGAACCAGGGAGTGGACCGTGTTCCAGGAGTTTGGTAGTTCAAGGTTCTTCTGAGACCTTTTTCCAGTCTCAGCAAGCGGATTTGACTGTGGTGGCTCTGTGGTGATGTGGGATGGGAGTTGCAAAGTTGATAAGGACATGGTTGGTCGAGGTGATTGGAGTAGGATTGTTTACCGTGATGTTGCTGAAGATGGTAAATATTGGGTCCAGTAGGTGTCGGGCAGTGTGAGTGGGTCCTTTAACATGTTAGGTGAGTCTGAGGATTTCCAGTTTTTCAAGCAGGGTTGTTCTGTTGGTTCAGTGTGGTCTCCAGGTGGAAATTCAGGTCTATGAGGAGGTCGTAGGTGCTAGAGTTGAAGAGGGGGGTGTAACAAAGTCTGTGAAGGTGCTGGTGAAGTTGGTGTGTGGTTCTGGTACGTGGTAGATGAGGGTAATGCTTAGGGTGGAATTTGTTGTGATTAAGAGATTAAAGATCAGGTGCTCCATGTTGCCGGATGTGGTGGTGCAGCAGATGGAGTCCTTAATAACAATGGTGATTCCGCCTCTGGGCTTGTGTGGCCTGTCATGTCTAGTGATCTTGTATGTGGGTGGGATGGCTGAGGCAATGTTGGGGGCAGACACAGGGGTCAGCCAAGTTCCTGTGAGGAGTAGCAGGTCTGGTGAGTGGTTGTGGAGCAGGTCCCAGATTTCGGTGGTGTGTCTGGTGAGAAAGCAAGTGTTGACAAGTATGCAGGCTAGGGCACAGCATGGTGCGGTGGGTGTCTGGTGTGTGTGGATGTGGGAGAGTCAGGTATTTGGAGTTGCCAGTGTAAGTGTGGTGAGAGGAGTTTGTGGGAGGGCTAAAGGGAACTTGCAGGAAGCACAAGTTAAAGCTCCATCTGTGTGGTGTGGCAGTAGTGTAGAGAGCAGCAATCTAGATTCAGTGCATGGAGGTTTTGCAGCAGTGTAGCACTCCAGGTTTCCTGGAGCTGGGCACAGACATGGAGCAGATGGGTGCAGGCAGGCTTACCTTTGGCTCCTCCTTGGCACACCAGAGATACTTTTGCTGCTCTTCCAAGCTGTAGCTGCCATTAAGTAGGTCCCGGGTAGACCAGGGGGCAGTAGGTGAGGCTGGGAGAGGGGAAAGAGGAAGAATGTGGCAAGGCAGGAAAAAGGTAAAGGATGCAAGCAGAAAAAGGAGGCAAAAAAGGGGAAATAGAGCATATAAGTGAGCAAATAGGGGAAAAAATAGCTTAATAGGTAAGCCTGGGCGGAGTTCGCGGAATTCCGTGTAGCAAATAAAAAATCCGCCGCGCTACGCGGAGCTCCGCGAGCAGCGGAGTGCATTAGATAAATGCCGTTCGTGGTGATTTTCAGTGCCAGGAGCTTGTCGCACTGTGCAATCATCGCAAATGGCACCATGCACTGTGCAAGTGGGCGCTGCTTCCTTTTTGCCTCTCGAGTAAATTTTTACTCGAGCAGCAGCTTTCCCAAAGCGAACGGATGGTTTCTCAACACGAGCGTTCGTGAGCATACGCGACCACTCGCAATGACAAATCTAACGGCCCGCATTGAGAAATCTCGCTGGGAGGTTGATTTTCCACGCTCTCGCTCGCCAACTTGATGTTGACGAATGAGGAAAAATCTCATCGGGAGGTGCATTTTCCTCGCTCGCCAACTTGCCGTTGATGAATGCGAGCGAGGGGAAAAACTCCGCTCCGCAAAGCGGAGTTTTTCGGAACTCTGCGAGCTCTGCGTAACGCAGAGTATAGAAATCTCCCAAAACTCCACGAGCAGAGTGGAGTTCACCGCCAAGACTTAGAAATAGGCACCAAAAAAATGAGTGGAAAAAAGAAGAGCAAGACAAGAAAAAGGAAAAAGGAACGAGATGAGAAAACAGAAAACAATGAGCGAGATGAGAAAGAAAGGGAGAATAAGGTGAGAAAATTAGAGTTAAAAAGAGCTCAGGAATAAGAGGGAGAATGAGCAAGATAAACAAGTAAGACCTAATACAGAGCTGGGAAACAAGAGTGAGAGAGCGAGAAATGACAGCGAATAAACATGAAAGGGCAGAGAGAATATGTGAAAGAAGCATAAGGGCACAGGGAGAGAGTGGAAGCCGAGCGCTAAAGGTATACAGTGGACTGTGGCAGCCAAATAGAAGAAAGAAACAGGCAGACAGATAAACAGAGCAAAAACAGAGACACTATACAAGACAAGAAGGGTAAGCAACTGCAATAAGAGACAACCAAAAGCAAGAGTGAGTGAGGTGCGAGAAAGAGAGAGAGAGTAGAGAGAAGCAGCTGGAGAGCAAGGCACTGAGCATAGAAGCAGGGTCCCAAAGGGCCTTACCTACTTAGAGGAACAGGCGCAGCTAAATCCTATGTGGGGGCCAGGCAGCATCTACTTAATCCTTAATCCTCCCTTTTTCTCTCATGGGAGGAAAGGGGGTTCTTGAATTTGTGGATACTCTCTATCCAAAAAGTTAAGGTTCCCAGCCACACCTATTTTTCCAGTTTTGCTGTGCCAGTGCTCAGCCATTAAGTAGTGCAATTGGTTGGCAAAGCTATGAAGGAGAGCTCTGTTTGGCCCATCCACCTCATGTCAGACAAGTGGAGCAGTTGTCAAGCAACAGATCACATGTACATCACTGCACACTGACTCTCCTTCAAGGGAGTAAAGCAAAAGCTAGCTGTTGGTCTCACCTCTGAATATGCTTTTTGAGGCATTTGGCGACATGTAACACTTGGGATGTTTTGCTGTGGGGGATTCACACACACCTACCAACACCTCAGGCGAATTTAATACCAAAGTCTACTAATGGCCTCTATCCAGATGTCTCAGCATTAGGTTTGTTGCCACTGGAAAAATTGCAATAATATTGACAGAGCCACGGCTGATGGGGGATACTTCAAAGTCCTATGTTTAGCAAATTGCATAAATGTAACTGTGCAGGATTTCCTAAAAAAATGTAATCTGCAACATATTGGCCACCTGCTATCGAATTTGCACTCAGTTTAGTCATTCTTTCAAACCCGAAAGCAGGTGAGGATCATTTTGCGTGCTAATAGAGTCCCTGTAAAAACCCTCATACAGAAGGTGCTAAGACACTGGAGCTTCACCTATTATATGCTTTAATGCCTGCTTAAGAAGTAAATGCCTTTAAAAGATTACGTACTACAAAGGAGAGGCAATAGATCTTCCAAAGCAATGAAAATGGAGGTGGTGAATGGGAGCTAGAGGAGTGCCAGATCCAAATGTTATTGCCTTTTGAGTTTATGACACGGGAAGTCAACAGGTAGGACAGTACCATGAGCCAAGTGATCATGTTGATGCACCTCCTGCAGAAACATTTGCTAAAAATGGAACAAACATTTACCAATGTTAATGAAGAAGCAGAAGCTTTGGTAAACAGCTTAATACTTCACTTGAACATGAATAAAAGGCTGCAAAAAGAGATTGTGTGCCCCCAAGAGTGCATTTGTGCCATGATACTGGAACCACAGTAGAAAAAAACTCTGACCGTTTTCTTTCCTTTGTCAACATTGGATGCCTGGATTTACAGGAATTGGATCGCCAGGAAAATGGATGATCTAGAACATAAATGATTGCACATGTGAGGCCATGGCAGAGCTGAAGTGCAGCCTTTAACCTCTGGAGAGTGTGGTTCTGTTGGCTCTGAGCCCTCCAGAAGCCTGTAACAACTGCAGCAGCACCCAAGACTATTGCTGGTACTACTAAACTGACAGTAACAACAGCTTTACTTCTAATCTCTGCGAAGGGTTGGTGTTATAAGGTGGACTTAAATGAAATGTACAGGTGCTGGAAACGCAGACAAACTATGTGTCAACAACAATGACAATTGAAAAGATGGTTCAAGACTAGCTGGATGACCCAACAAAGGTGCACCTTGATCAAGGCTCATTGAAGCATTGGAATGGGAAGAAGGAACAGTGGTCATCACTCAGCAGGCTGGTACTAAGGTATCTAACATATCCGTTTGCCAGTGAATCTTTGGAGTGTATGTTCAGTGCAGCTGGTGTAGTTCAGTGCAGCTGGTGCAGCCTGACCAGAAATGTGAAGAGACTAAAGATTATTACAATTAATAAACATTTAATTTCCAAATATTATCAGGATCTATAAGAAACACCCATGGTGGAGTGAGTGATCATCTTCCAGTCATAACAAAACAACAAACAAGACTACTTTATACCTGTAGCTATAGTGAGGTCTGTATTTACATAGGAAATGCCTTGTTTGCTTTGGTAATTAATTTGGTGCCATGTAACAAATCCTTACAAAACTTTCCAAAAAAGTGCTCATGGAAAGTGTGGGATAATCCATCAGGCAGGGTCATAAAAAGGAGGGAACCAAAACATAGAATAGCCATGCATTATCCATGAACTTTTTTAAAAAGGGCTACAGCCCAAACGGCTCAATGCAATTACACTAAATTTGGCAGGAGGCTAAATTTGGTGGTCACAAAAGTATGCTTTTTGTAATTTGGTATAAATTGGTTCAGTATTTTTTGAGAAATGAAGGTTAAAAAAGGTTAGGTTTGTGAGAGGTACGAGAGAGTCCCACGGTTGTGAAAATTAAAAAAATTGAGTCATCTGTTTGGTCGAGAGGGCTTTTTTCCCCATCATGCATCTTGTGAGTCCTGCGGGAGCTCGTGCTCTGATTGGCTAGCCACAACATGAAGAAAAATGTTGTGGTCGCCATTTCAGAACATGAGAACTTGTGCCCTAAAGTAACTATAACTGGCACCGTCGCTATGCACTTCTAAGAAACGTACATATTATGTCACTCATGACATGTTCTATGACACCGTTGATAACATCACTGCAACATTGGAAATTACATCATTGATGACAACACTGTGCATGGCTAAGCGAGTTATAGTTCCTTAAGGGCATGAGCTAACTTTAACTGGTGAATTTCAGTGTTTTTGTTTGTTTTAAATGGTATATTTTGACAGACCTTTTCAACTAACTATAACATCCCTTTAACCTTTGTTTTTTTCAGTGAATAGATATATATTTGGTGTGCCATAGTGAGGCTTACGCCAGCTATTGTGAATGCACTTAAATGGACCAGTGTTAATCAAGAAGGAACTTGCCAGGACTGCACAGCAGTGAGAGGTGACAAAGACCTATTCAACTTTCAGTTCAGCCATAGACTTTGGAATGAGCAATGGTACAATGCTTATATACATCTTGTATATCGCTTCCATGGAAAGGAGAGGTATACAGGTAAATGCCAAACTTGGAACATGTAACTTGCACCATTTAATACCAAATGGTGATTATTCATGTGATGGCTGATAGGGTGGTGACAGGTAAACTAAACTTGATATGTAATATTTGAGTGATCATTCTGGATTATAAATGCTTCGATATGTCGCTGGGATTGTAACTTTACTCGATTGTCCTCTCGTTAAATTAAGTCCTTCATCTGATTTATAGATTCTTCTGAGACCACTCAGTTTTCCTCGACTAGACAAACACTCAATTTCTTTTTATTTTCTTGTTCAACAGGTTGATCTCTTTTTGGATGAAATAGAATCTGCAAGTACCTTTGACAACAGCCAAAAGAAGGACCTGGGGGCTAGTAAAGAGAAAGTCTGTTTGAATGGATCGCTGACATAATATTGATGCATACAAAATTGAAACACAACAATATTGGAAATTAAATATCGATTACAAAAATATAGACTTCCTATACTTAACTAGTAACCACAAATATCAAGAACAGAAATATTGTTGTTAAAAATATTGATTTTAATCTATATCAAAAACTGAAGTATCAGAAACAAAAGTATTGTTACCTTTAAATAGACATATAATATGTCAAACATATTGATTCATACAATATTGACTACAATATTATCGCTGAAATAATCAAATATTCATTCATAAATATAAAAGAAACACTGTATACATAAAACATTTATTGGAAATAAACCCAGAACATTTTATACACATTGTTAAATTAAATATAAATATATTACATCAACAAAATCATTACCATTCACCCCAATAAATTATATGCGTAAAATCATACCAATACAATCCCAAAAAATATTACCATTAACTATAAACATTTAAACAACCACCTAAATAATAATAAATATATACAAAAAAATTATATTAAAAACTATCAAACTACATATCATACATTAAAACAAAAATCTAAATTAGCATTTACCACAGAAGGACATAACTGATAAAATACATTCAAACTAACCCAATCAATAAAATATAAGTAAATCAGAGAAACAATTAAATCAACAATATTAAAGGCACATTAATTGAAACAACTAAGGGCCTGATTACAATGTCGGTGGGACCGCCACAACAGGCCGTTGGTGGTGGTCCCACCAACAGACAGGCCTTCGGTCTGACCGCCGCATTAGGATGCAGGCGCTCGGACCGCAGAGGTCAGGGGGAAAGACAGCCACCTCTGACAGGATCTAGGATCCTGTTGGGGCGGCGATCGGAATCGTATCCCTAACATGGAGACACAGGCACCGCTGTAGGGATTACGATTTCCCTTTCCGACAGCCTTTCATGTTGGTCCAACCACTATGATAAAGCTGTCGGAAATGGACTTTGGGGGCCTCAAGCAGGTCCCCCGTCCCCCGTGGCCCACTGTAAAATGACCCTGAGGGCACAATCAGAGCCCATGTGGTGCCTGGCACACGGTGCATGGATGTGCACAAAGGGCTCATGCACAATGCAGCTTGTGCTGCTGCCCTTTTCCTGGACAGCAGCACAAGCCGCAATGTAAAATAGTACTTTTCTGACCACCAGCACGGCGGTCTTATCCTAATTGGGCAGTTGGACCGCCACCTGTTTGTCGGTCAGTCTCCAGACCGACGTGATAGCGGGCGGCGGTCCGACTGTCCATTATCGTAATGAGCCCCTTAATACTTCAAAAACAACAGATGCTCCAAGACGAGGAAACTCTCAACAACTACCTCACCAAGTAAGTAAAACTTATATTTAAACTAAAACATACTTCTTAAAAAACCTAAAAATGTAAAATTACAAATAATTAATAACTCTCAAACTTCTATCTCTTTACATAGACTTCCTAAAACATAAAAGTATGACTTGAAAAATCGATAAACTGCCAAAAAAATAAACGATATAAGTTTACATAAATTATTACAAAATTGTAAACTCATTCAAATACCGAGTAAAATTAAACCTAACACCTCAACCTCTACAAACAACCACTGAATTAACATTTAAAATGAAACAAACAATTTTTTTATCCATCAGAAAATAAAGCACCTGCTCCACATTAAAACACTCCAGAACAGAAAAGCTGCAATCCTGTGTGAAACATATTAATGGAACATACATGTAAGTATAGAAAATAGAAGTTGTTGCATAATTTTACATGTAAATAGCAAACATACAAACTTTAAAATACTGTACATATTTATACTATTACAATACTTTCAGATACAATGACAAGGCAGGAAAGTATATTACTTCATAGAAAGGAAAGCAGTTAATAAATCAGATGGGCTGTACCTACAACCAAGAAAGTGCATCAACAGAAAATATAAACTGTAAATGTACCAAATATTTTTCTAATGCATGCTATGGAAGGGCAACTACAAACAATGATATCGTAATTCATGTAAGAGAGCACAACCACCCCCAAATGTGACAGAAATAGAAGTAAGGGAGATATTACAAGAAATAAAAGAGGCAAGCACTAGTTCCCAAGAACCCACAACCAAAATCCTTCAAGAAATACTTCCTAAAGTCCCCAAACACATCACAGGCCAACTACCACCTACACCCACTATAAAAGGTTAAATTGCATGAATTAAAAAGCCACCAGAGACCCTCCTCCTGCCACTAGAAGATATAAAGAACAGTTAACATATAACAATTATACATAATGAAGAGCATTTCCTTTTACAAGACAACCCAAATAATGAGACATTAATCCTAATATTCTCCACTGCAAATAACTTACTAAAACTTAGTCAATGTCAAACGGGGATAATGGATGGGACATTCAAAATGTGTCCTAAACCATTCACTCAGATATACACCATACACTGTGCATATCAAAATACAAATATTCCTCCGGAGGATATTCTACAAACAGGCAATTTGCATTTGAAATTTTAAAAAATGATAGCACTAGCCTATGTCCCTGTCACAGAGGTGGCCAAACACTAACATTTCCTAATAGAAAGCCCTTTCTGCCAACAAAATGAAAACAAACAAAGCCCCCTAATGAATTATTTCAAAGACCCTTGGGTTGGCACAATACATTGCTCTGGACACTGACGCCAACCCAAATTCAAAATACCATGGTGGGATGTCTATGACAGTACCTTGGTACAGGAAGCCAAAACAAACAATGCAATGGAAGGATGCTACAATGCCTTCCAATCTGCACTAGGCAGAACCCAAAATACACTCTATTAATTTATAGAAGTATTACAAAAAGATCAAAGCTGGCAACAACTACAAATGGAACAATCTGTACCATTTAGACCACCAATCTCATACCTTCCAGTAAAATAGTATGCACAAAATATAAACATATGCTCAGGTAACAAGAAAAAATAGGACAGGTAGTAGTGGTTCTACAGACTGCACCTCTTTTGTAATGTGCCACAATCGTAAAATGATCTATGTAATATCACTTAGGTGCTCTTTTGGTATACGTGCACCCAACTACCATGGATGCATAAAGCACATTAGTACATAGTACCTCTGTGTATACATGAGAAACCAAAATGCCAGAGCACTCCCAATAACTGTCAAAAAGAACAATTTCAAATCTTCATATTATTTCATTATCACATAGTTATTCACTCTACAATTGAAGACAAGAGCCAAAATGGTTGTTGAACGTAGCCTGTATTAGAACCAGCTGACACGTGTTTCATCACACAGTCAATACTTCAAGGCTGTAATTACACATATATACAGTTGTATTCCTTTCTAACATTTTCTAAGGACAAATACTGTTTATCATCACCATAGAGAATATTTGGTAGAATGTTTTTGAGTCAAGTCTCTAGGAGGAAAGAGAAACCTTGATTTCACCATCTTGTAAAAGTTGTTGTGTATAGTACAAGCATTACACATGCATTATGTGCAACAAAAAAAAATCTTTCTGGTCCATATTGATTGTGTATATTTCTAAAAAGGAAGGTCGAAAGAGAGAGAAACCTTTTCTTCTCATCAAATAATAAGCGTTGACCCTTCACCAGAAAACATGAGATTGAGAAGTTAAAGAAAATGGGAAATAAAAATGTCCCCGTACTAACCCATATAATCAGTCGAGTAATCTTGGGATATGGAGTAATATTCGAGGGTCAGGATATTTTGTTGGAGCTACATGGTTACTAGTGAGAAGAGATTAGCATAGTTAGCAATCTGACAGTTGCAGTGTGTCTTTTTATAGAAAGAGCCCGTCATTTAAATATGCGAGCGTGAGTTCGCTTACAATTAATGACATGTAATCGATTCGTCGTTTTGAGTATTGCAACTGCTGCACGTAGTCCAAATGTTCTTCTTATTCTAAAAAGTAGGCGTCCTTAAGTACGGGTATTGTTCACAGAGGTTTGTCTTAAAGAGATATATCAGTGTGATAAGCTATTCCACAATGTTTATCAGAGAGGGCCACATTAAAGGCACAACAGATAAATGGATGTGCAGCTTCCCACCTGTGGTGTAGCCTCTGTTGTGTATGATGTCAATCCTACCCGACTAGTTCAGGCAGAGGGAGCTATAATAAGTCCACTGCATCTGTAAATAATCATATATTGCAAAAGTCAACTTCAAAGACAACATTCATTAGAGTCTTATACAATGTTCCCGTACTCATATATCATGGGCCTCTTTCCACAAACATGCCGCTTTTGTAGGAGAAACAACTGTTTTTCAACACAGTAGGATCGAATATTTACCCTAGCTCATGATTTTATTTATCCGACTAGACTAATACACAAATCTTTTATACTGTTATACTTGAGGTAACAAATACAAACCTGATTACTTTGGTACCGAATATGGTTACGATTACATCGGGGTCATGTTCGCTATGCTTTTGTTATGGACATAAAAAACAGTCAAGTTAGGGTCAAGATATATTCTTTAAAGAAATATGTTAATGGTAGATAATATATGCTTTTGGCGGAGTTGCATTTACATCATCCGTGTAGGGTACGGTAGTGATGTAGCCTTCCACTCCATACATGTTATCTTAATTATGCAACGTTGGGCTGTTCTATACTCCCTGGACGTTGGACATTTGCTTTCTTACTTTGGGTGAAGCACACCGCTTCCAAATCACATATTTGATTTTCTTGCGGCCGCATGAAAATGAGAACGGGAACATTGTATGAGGCTCTAATGAATGTTGTCTTTGAAGTTGACTTTTGCAATTTATGATTATTTACAGATGCAGGGGACTTCTTATGGCTCCCTCTGCCTGAACTATTCAGGTAGGATTGACATCATACACAACAGAGACTACACCACAGGTGAGAAGCTGCACATGCATTTAACTGTTGTGCATTTAATGCGGTCCTCTATGATCAACATTGTGCAATAGCTTATAACACTAATATATCTCTTTAGGACAAACCTCTGTGAACAATACCCGTATTTAAGAACGCCCACTTTTTAGAATAAGAAGAACATTTGGACTACGTGCCGCAGTTACTATACTCAAAACGACGAATCGGTTACACATCACTAATTGTAAGCTAACTCAAGCTTGCATATTTAAATTATGGGCTCTTTCTATAAAAAGACACTGCAACTGTCAGATTGCTAACTACGCTACTCTCTTCTCACTAGTAACCGTGTAGCTCCAACGAACTATCCTGACCTTCAAATATTACTACATATCCCAAGATTACTCGACTGATTATATGGGACATTTTTGTTTCCCGTTTTATTTAACTTCTCATTCCCATGTTTTCTGGTGAAGGGTCAACGCTTATTACTTGATGAGAAGAAAAGGTTTCTCTCTCTTTCAAACTTCCTTTTTAGAAATATACACAACCAACAGGGACCAGAAAGATTTTTTTTTGCAGATAATGCATGTGTAATGCTTGTACTATTACTACTATACACAACAACTTTTGCATGATGATGAAATCATGGTTTCTCTTTCTTCCTAGAGACTTGACACAAAAACAATCTACCAAATATTCTCGATGGTGATGGTAGACATTATTTGTCCTTAGAAAATGCTATAAATGAATACAACTGTATATATGTGTAATTACAGCTTTGAAGGAGTCACTGCATGATGAAACACGTGTCAGCTGTCTTTTCCTGGTTCCAATACAGGCTACGCTCAACAACGATTTGGCTCTTGTCTTCAATTGTAGAGTGAATAACTATGCGATTATGAAATAATATGAAGATTTGAAATTGTTCTTTTTTGACAGTTATTGGGAGTGCTCTGGTTTTATGGTTTCTCATATGTTCAGGTAACAACTGACAAATACTGGGAACAAAATATATATTTACTTCACAACGGAACTGCCTCAGCATAGTTCCTCGGCACTTGTACAAAGGGAAGTGTGCGGTCTCGAGGTTAAACCTACTTACAATGAAAATGGATGTGGGTAGCACCAAATGGGTGGCTCATAAAAGTACACATTATACCTGTGTTTCAGGAAAATGGAGACATCATTATTAATGTCGCCCTCATACACAAGAAAGAGTAATTGAGAAAGTATACTGTACCAATATAGGGGGGAACTTAAAAGTGCTCACTCAATTACGTCAAACAATACATGTTTCACACAGCCCCCGGCATGCTAACCAGTTCAATTAGCTATAACATAGTGGTGTATCCACTAGGTCGAGCCATATCCTCTGTCCAGCTGGAGGGATGTGGCCTGTGGTGGAATTGAAAGGGAGAGGCCCCCGTATACTTCAGGGGGAAAAGCAGGCAGTACAATCAAGCCCCAATTGGCAACTCATAAAATAAAGGAATGAATCAGTCCATGAATCACTAACCCCCATATCAATGAATAAACTGAAAAGGATACATTAGCTCTTATGCTTTACATGTCAGAACTTCAACATCTCTGAAGTCCAGAAGATATATCAACAGCTCTCATATTTCAAACCTTGGTTCAACCACACCAAGTGAATACATAAAATGTGGAAAAAAGAAACACCATTAAAATCAATAAAACACAGGTAACAAAACCTATCTCTACTCAGGGATCTAAGCACAAGATATATGGGTACAAATCTACAATGGAGCAACTCAAATATACATACATCTTTGAAGGCCGCGGACAGGATGACGCAGAGATGGAAAAATGCCTCCTAGTCCCACGGGCCTACAAGGTATCAAGTTAAGGGGTCAATCTCAGTGTACTGATAACTCCTCATCTAGGTTGAGACCAACTGGGTGTAAGGTGCCATACCCAATTATGAGTTTGGATTCCAAGCTTCTGAGTTCTAGAGCCTCCACTTTCCTAAAATGGTATTCTGTCTAGCATGCTGATTTCAGGAGATTTCCATTTTTGGCATGGTGTGATTTGAAATGTCGGGCAATTGGATACTGCTTTTCATCATTCACAATGGCCCGCAGGTGTTCCAACACTCTTTTCTTGGCTTTATTTATCGTGCTGCCCATGTACAATTTATTACATTGGCAGCACAGAGAATAAATGCAGTAGTCGGAGTTACAGTTCAGGTGTTTCCTTATATTGTAGAGTTGGCAGACCGATGGGAATTGGATCTGTTTTTTGTTCTCACTATGCATGCAGACTTTGCAGTTACCACGGATGAAAAAACCTTGAATGCTCATTTTGGTTTTGGCTGACCTTACAAAGCTTTGGTTTAAGGAATCCTGCAGGGAAGTGCTTCTCCTAAAAGTGACTTTAGGGTGATCCTCAATATGGCGAGCTAAAAAATCATCAGTCTGGAGCACATGCCAAAATTTAGAGTGAATCTGCTTGACCTCCCATGTTCTGTCATGATAAGTAGTAACAAACCTGAGGGGTTGTGGAACTTGTCCATCTTTATTTCTGGGTATGAATAAGTCTTCTCTGCTGATCTGGCCTACCTTGTCACGGACCTTATCAATATAAGTCCTGGAGTACCCTCTATCCAGGAATCTGTTGGTCATGATATCCAGTTCTTTTTGGAAGGCCAGTTTGGAACTACAGTTCCTTTTGCCTCCAAGTAGCTCGCCAAATGGGATACTGTGTATCAGATTACTGGGGTGGCTACTGCTGTCATGCAGCAAGCTGTTGCCTGCTGTCTTCTTACGAAATAAGCTGCTCTGAAGTTTTTTATCATGTACCTCGAACTGTAAGTCCAGAAATTCAATCTTGGCAGTGTCCATTTGACTGGTAAATTTTAAATTAGGGGTGTTATCATTGAGGATGTTAAGAAACTCCTGGGCTGATTCCTTGCTACCATTCCAGATATAAAAAATGTAATCGATATAATGGACCCAGAGGACAGTTTAGTCGTCAAAATGACAGATGTTGCTGGCCACCTGTTCCTCCCACCAGCCAAGGTATAAGCCCACGTAGCTGGGGGCGAAATAGGTGGCCATGTTCGTTCCCTGGGTCTGTTGGAAGATCTGTTTGTCAAAAGTAAAGAAATTGTTGGTTAGGCATACCCGCATCATATCAAGCACCATCTCCGTATGTAAGAGGTATGATAGCGAGCGTTCTTTCAGAAAGTTTCTGCTGGCCTTGACCCCTAGTTCGTGTGGCATGCATGTGTGGAGACTATTAACGTCCAAGGTCATGAGCAAGAAACTATCCTCCCATGTGAAGTCATTAATAAGTCGCAGGAAATCTTCAGTGTCTTTTATGTATGATGGTAATGTCTCAACAAAGGGACGTAGGAAAAAATCCACGAATCTTGATGTATTCTCTAGTAAGCTTCTCCTTGAGGAGATGATGGGTGTACCCGAGGGATAAGTTGAATTCTTATGGAGTCTGGGCAAGAAATAGAGTGCTGGGAGTTTGGGGAACTCACATCTTAGGGATTGTTACTCCTCCTACTCAATCAGATTTTGATTCTTCCAGTCTGTAAGTCTATCAGAATACCTCCTACTGGCCTCAACCATCTCATCCTTGTTAGAGAGCTCATACCTCTCTCTGTCATGCAACTGTCTATAGCCCTCTTCTAGATACATTTCTATTGCCAGATCAAAACATTCCCTTCTTAATTAGTTTTTTTTATAACAATCCTGTCATTGTCTTGAAATTCTCTGATGGCCTCATGATGCCTGTTTTTCAAGTTACTCCACCTAGGGCCCCTTTGAGTCTCAATTTTTAAATTCTTTAATCACACCTCTTTCGAATATATCTATCTCATCATTGCACCTAGGTGGTAGAGATGCAGACTAAGGTCTAAAGCCACTATGACAACATAAGTCAAAATCAATATTACCATTCACCAAATTAAGAATAGGTCCAGTGACGGTGTTCTCATTGTCTTCAAGCTCACTCATTCTATGGAGTACCTCTATGTCACTTGTCCTCAGGTTCGAGGGATTGTCAGCCCTCAAAGGTTTGTTCAAGGGAGGTTTCATAGCATACCATCTTTTGAGTTTTAATTTTCTAGTGAAATGGAATAAGTATACTTTGCGTGTAGCCAAAGCCTGAGTTGGGACAGAAGGAAAGACCTAGTGATAATACCTCAATCTGGGAATCACTCAAAACCAAAATGAGCATTCAAGGTTTTTTCACCTGTGGCAACTGCAAAGCCTGCAGGCATAGTGAGAACAAAAAACAGATCCAGTTCCCATTGGTCTGTCTAGACCATTCTGCAGCCTTCAATACGGTCTTCCACCACACACTCATCACAAGGCTGCACAACATAGACATCCAAGGAGCCGCTCTCATATGGATCGTCTCTTTCCACATCAGAACGCAAAAAGTCTGCCTTCCCCTCTTCACCTCTGAATCCAAGAACATCATCTGTGGAGTACCCCAAGGATCCTCACTCAGTCCCACACTCTTCAACACTTATATAAAACCCCTGGCCAGCATCACCAAACCCATGGACTCAACATCACATCGTACACTGATGACACAAATCATACTCTCCCTCTCTGAGGACACTACCAACATCAACTTCCACAACTGCATGACAGACGTCACCAACTGGGTGAAGGACAACAGCCTGAAGCTCACAACAGACAAGACAGAGGTACTGATTTTTGGGAAAAAAGCTCCCCAGGGAATGCATCTTGGTGGCCCTTAGAACTCGGACCTACTCCTACCCCAACTGACCACACTAGGAACCTAGGCATCATTCTAGACAACAAGCTAACCATGAGGACTCAGGTCAACTCTGTCTCATCCCCCTGCTTCTTCATCCTCTGCATGCTTTGTGAGATGTTCAAATAACAACCCCAAAGCTCAAGACGCACCAACACCCAGGCCCTCATCTGCAGCCGACTGGACTACAGGGATCGCAGCTCAGCCCCGGCGACGACTACAGACCATGCAGAACACTGCAGCCATATGCGTACTGGATCTTCCTTGACAAACCCACATCACCTCCTACCTCAGGGAATTCCCCTGCCTTCCTGTACAGAACAGATGCCAGTTCAAGTTCCTCATCCATGCGTACAAGGCCCTACACAACTGTGGGCCCGCCTTCTTGAACCACCGCCTGAACTTCCATCAGCCCACCAGACACCTCAGCTCCGTGTCCGTTTCTCTAACCCTCAACCCCCACATCCTATGTAGCAGATGTGGAGGTCGCTCCTTCTCCAACCTAAACATAGACCTAGCCAAGAAATAGAATGAGCTACTGTCTTATCTACAGACCTCCCCATTTCTTCCAGAGTTACGAAAGACCCTGAAGACCTGGCTATTCCGCTAATCGACTGGACCATGCCAGCCCCTGGATACCCTCATGGGTGACAAGAAGTGCTCTACAAATTTACACACAAAAAAAGTTACTGTCATGTGCGGATTATGCAGTGTGAAAACTTCAGGCCCTTGGAAGTGTGTGCTTGCCCAGTGGCTTGCACGGCATGCAGCATCGACTTTGGAAGAAAATGCTCTAACCTGACTTCGAGAATCACCCACAGCTGCTTGCTGCAATCATTCATATAGAGATATGTGCAGGTAGGTCTTTAAGTGGAGTGAAAAAGAGGGGGCTATCTAAAGGGGAGCATGTAAAATACATTTCTGTGATTCCCATAGTGTGCCACCCAACAGCTATTTTGGTTTCTCTCTGAGATGTTATTACATCCAGATATATAACACAACAACTGAAATACACCTAAAACATGCCAGTACTATTGGCTTTGTCAATTGTTGTTAGCTGTTTAAGATAAATGAGTAACAACAATGATTTATCAATGTTTCAATTCTGAAATTGTGAGACTGTGGATTAAATAATATTGAGGCCTATGAAAGAAGAATTGGCCATCAGTTATGTGTGCTTTATGTTAGATATATAGCCCCTTTTTATATGCGCATCTGTACATTTTCAACCTTATCTCTTTCCTCTTCATCACCCTCTTTTCACATTTCTCGAATGCACTTCCTTGCATTTCCCTCACTTCACCACCCCCAAACATACATTGCACTCACTCACATTTAAGCACTTTATATTCTTTTAGTTTTGACTTCTAAATCTTTTGACATTCCCTCTTCACACACATTTACACAGAATTTCAATTTCAACTGGAATACATGGCCATTGTTCTGTGTGCTCTGCAGAGAGGCCAACCGGATTCAGCCACAGCTCCAGAGTTCTCAATGAAAGCCCCCCATAAACACCTGGCATGACTCAAAGTATGCACTATACAAGAGTAATAAGATGCACAAAAAAATACAGAAACACAACATAATGAAATAGCTAACACTCTTGGGGAATACAATATTAAGTAAAACATGTGAAATAAAAGAGGAACTTAAAAGCTGACATGCATTACCTTAACGTTTTTAACACTCATTGTTCATAAGTCTATCCATGTTTTTGGCTTTAATGTTAGGGGCATGAAGAAAGGTCCTGTTTAATGCCATACATCATGTAACTGTTTTTACTATAAGCACATATTTCTCCCTTTGCGCTTGACTCGGATATTTGGATCAACTTTTCAAGGTAACAAAAACCCTGCATGACTTTTAGATCAATTTTGCGGGGGAACAAATGCAGAGGCTCTACTTCAAAAGGGCCCAGTGACCTGCAGGCAAGACCTCTGTATTACAGTGGGGGAGGTTAGCATGACCAGGGGTTGCAGCACAATATACATAACACAAGATTAGTACTATAACACTTACCATTACTGAGGGCAAGGCTCGAAATCACACATGTTTACATCCAGTCCTACTGTGTGATGAATGAGAAAGGTTGGGATCTATGCCTATGAATGACGGATGTTTGACCTCACACAAGATGCAGACTTCAACACCTGAAACTGTGATGCTGACAGTGTCAGTGGCCTACAGTCGATACCACAATAGACTACAATGGCAATGAAGGCTTTAAAAAGGTAATCCCTGCATGGTGCGTCACATTGCAGAAACTGGATTTACTGCCTGTTGTCTATCTCCTGGTTTAGAGCGAGATGGGGCAGGCAGCCTGGGACAGACAGCACAGACTTAAATAATTCGATTTGTTTAGAGATACGATTGCATGTCTAAATACATCGATCTATTTAATATTTTTTTTGACAAATGTGTGGGAATTCCAGAGGGGCACAGTTTCAGAGCCCTAATTGAGAAACCGCCCCTGCAAACAGCAATGAAACATAATAAATGAAAAGACATATATAATATTTTGGGTGTGAATAAATGCAAAAATCTGCCATCTTTGTGATGTATTGGAAACCATTTTGCCACTTGTTATGCAAAAGAGAATGAATATGATAAGTATCGGAGTCTCATACAATGAAATATAAACAAGCAAAGTACAGTGGAGTGGCCTATCCTGGTGTTGCATAGATTGCATAGAGTGCAGTGGCAAAGAGTGCAGTTGTGTATAGTAGAGTGGGGTAGAGTGCATTAGACTAGAGTAGAGTTGGGCATAGTAGAGCATAGTAGAGTAGAGAAGAGTGGGACATAGTAGAGATGTGTAGAGTGGAGTGGTGAGTTGTAGAATAGAGTGGCACAGAGTTCAGTGTAATAATATGCAGTGGTGCACAGCAGATTAGAGTAGCGTGGAGTGTATTGGTGTAGAGTGTAGTGGTATAGAGTGTAGTGATATAGTGTGTAGTGGTGTCGAGTGTAGTGGCACCAGGTGCACTGGCATAGAGTGCAGTAGAGTGGGGTAGAGTGGAGCAGAGTAGATTGCTGTGTCATAGCGTGTAGTGGTGCAGAGTAGTGTGGCGTAGAGTTCAGTGGTGTCGAGTAAAGTGGCTTAGAGTGCAGTGCTGTAGAGTGCAGTGGCGTAGAGTGTTGCTGTGTAGAGTATAGTAAGCAGTCTGTTGTGTACTCCAGAAGTTAGAAGGGACAGTGTTACTGAAAAGTCTAAGTTCCTAATTATGAGTTCAACGGTCCATGGGACCGCTGAACCTGCGGTGGCAGTCTGGGGACCGCCAGACTGGTGCTCCACCTGCCATATTACAACTTTGGCGGTGGGACCGCCGCAACCGCCAGGGATCCCTGATCCTGCGGTGGTGACGCAGCAGTGTGAGGCTGTAATATGCTGGCTGTGCCACTGCAGCACTGCCTAGCATATTATGAGTTTCCTCACTGCAACCATTTTCATGGCGGTGAGCCCGCCATGAAAAGGGTGGCAGTGAGGAAACTAAGGGGTACCCCTGTTGCGTCTGTGCATGGTGGTTAATGCAAGGGGGCACATGGTGTGCCCCCCTGACTGTATGCACCCCTGTTCCTGCACGGAATGAAATGCACAACACTGTGCATTTTGGTCCGTGTAGGAATGGGCTGCAACGCTCCCACAGCGGTGCCTTTCTAAGGCTTTCCTATGAGCCTTAAAAAAGGCATCACCATGGGACCACTGCTGCAGGACTGCCCGACTTGTATTCCAGTTGGAATACAGTGGGCGGACTGACTACAGGTTTGGCAGTGTTGCAGCAGGGCTCTGGCATGGTGGCCCGCTGCATTTTGCTGAATTATGTTTCTAATAGGATATTGTGATTAGGTGTATTTGTCTGTCTTAAGAAACATTTGTATTTTGCTTACAGTTGGGGTCCCTTTTGTGTCAATGTATGCAAAAATGACAAAAGAGCAAGATAATATTGACACAAACTGCACTACAAAATCCTGTAATTTAGTCAGCCCTGCCACATAATTTGTTCTTTCAGCTCTGGCATAATTCCAATGGCACAGGTACTGCCTCTGCGTTTAGTGCACATCTATAAAATATCTAATAAGTAGTGTATCCTCCTGACCATGATCCTGCTGCAAAAGTGAATATGATACATGGTTCTTAACAGGCTGGTTATTTAAAAAGTGTGTAATGAGCTGGAACTAGTGAGCCAAGAGGCATGTTGTTGTGTAACCGTATCTACTTTGTTTACAAAGATAGCTTAAACTTTGGCTCGCCAAGTTTCCAAGGAGGAAGGTGAAGGGGGTGAACAAGCACATACCAGAGTAGTAAATAAAAGCAGGCTACTGCACTAGAAAGATAGCAGAGAGGCAATCTTTATGTTAGCACAAAAAATATGCGCATGCAAACTCATGCCTGATGTGCTGTTCCAGTCTGGGTTTTTTCATTGAATTCTCTGACTTGTAGTCTTGTATATTGCATTATAAAACAGGACTAAAAATCCCACAATTCTAAGAAAAAACCTGAAGTGGAGCAGCACATCATGTATGAACCTGGGAAACTTGGCAGCTATGCTTTAAATGGTGGCTCTGCATAAACACATGGGGTTGAGGAGCAAGAGTAGGGCAGCTGCCTCGATGCACTTCTAGATCCGAATGAGAGATTTTTGTGCCCATAAACCTGCGAAATATGTGAACCTCACTCGAATCTGTATTGCAGCGCAATTTTTGCTTAAAGGGAATATAACAAGCACCGCGCATAATTAAAGAGACAATGGTGATAAAAAGAGAAAAGTAGAAAACATACCTGTGCGCACTACAGATGTCGCTCAAACTGCTGAGGCTGGTCGCAGGGTATGTGGTGCCACACCAGGGAGTCAGCGATGTCAGTAGAGTCTCTGGCACCCGCTCGGGTGGGGGGGTTGCAGTGCTTGAGTGCCCGTGCTGGATGTAGAAGCAGCACTTTATTGCTACTGGTGATCAGAGTGTGATTTTGTGACCCAGGCATGAGGGAGGGTGGCACAGAAAGGCTCCAATTAGTGGGCCGCACCCCAATGCCAGCGGATGTCCCCATAGCACGCCTGGTTTGTCTGCTATTGCAGCATAAGGAGGGAATCATCAGGGGGGCGTGGCCAACACGATGGCCGAGTAGGACGTGTAGCGCTGAACTCCGTCCTACCGCGGCATTAATCCGGCATCATCCTGGGGTGCTGCCCGAGGCACCGACCCTGCCCCGGACGGCGGAATACCTGGTGGGCTGAAGTTGTGTAGGAAGAGCGTCGGCGGTCGTCTGCGCGACGTGATTAAAGTGCGGCTGGGGAGCAGAGCCGTCATCTTGGTCCAGGAGGCCATTATTGTCAGGAACGAAGTAGGCCTCGAGTGGACGATTCCTGTAAAAAAGTCCGGATCGGAGGTCGGGCAGGACGGGGGCAGAGACGCTGCTGCTGGGACCTGGGAGTGTCTGGTCCCGGGGGCCGTGTGTGGTGTGGCGGACGCCGTGCGGACGTTGGGCTCTGCGGATAGGTCTCCCGTGGAACTCCCCGCCCTGCCAGGAGTGTCGAGACCCTCGCGGTAAGCTCTGTGGGCTGCGCGTACAGGGGCCCCTCCGGGGGGCCTGGCAGCAGGAGTGTGCTGCGTAGGGGAGGACTCAGGCTGAGTAGGAGGAGCCGGGTCAGACTTGTGGAGGCCTTAAAAGTATACAAACTGCCAGAGGAGCAGAGGGTGCACCCCATTACAGCGGCACAGCGTGGAGAGGTGGCCAGAGCTGGTCAGATTGCTTGCGGCCGCACATGCAAGGTAATCCCTGGGAGGTGGCCAACGCTGGAGCAGGATACTGAGGTGAACTGATGGAGCTGCTGGGGAATACAGGCGGTGGATACTGATTTCTAGGTGCCGGCCTGGTGGACTTGTGGGGCATAACAAAGGCCAGAGTGATCGGCGGCGGTGGGGTCTCGCTGGAGGTGGCCCCTCTGGATCCTGGATGTCAGGGCGGTGACGCTTCTCCCGGGAGAGGTTACGCCGGTCGGAGTGGTGGAAGAGACAGCTCGGTGTCCAATATGGGGAAAGATAAAGGGGCTAAAGCGCAGGCAAATAAGATCCTGAATTATGCGCAGCCTTTGCCCCCGGTACCACAGCAAACTGATATCCGAGGGGAGGTTGATGATGAGGGAGAGCGGAGAGAAGGCATGCAGGATCCCTCCCTGGGAGACATACTGGAGGCGGTGCAGGCGTCAAGGAATGAAATGGTGACCAGAATTGATGCGGTGGCCATTGATGTGAGTCTCCTGAGATGTGATTTGCGTAAGGTCTCAGACAGGGTTACACCTGCGGAGCAGAATGTGGCTACTCTCCAGGCAGAGGTGAAGGACCTCCGGACTACAGTTATGGACCTCCAGAGGAAGACTATCAGGCTGGACGAGCGTGCTGAAGATCAGGAGGGGCGCTCCAGACGGAATAATCTAAGGTTCGTGGGATTTCCTGAGCGGGCGGAAGGTCCCTCAGCGGATCTGTTTTTGGAAGATTGGATCACAAAGATCCTGGCCCCTGGGAAACCGTCAAAAATTTTTAGCATTGAAAGGGCCCATAGGGCACTGGTTCCCCCGCCACGACCTGGTGCGCCGCCGCGGGCTATCATAGCCCGCTTCTTTAATTATCGAGACCGGGACTATCTTCTGCAGTCCACCCGCAATAAGCCCAACCTACAATTTGAGGGGCATCACATCGCTATCTTTCCAGATTATACCCAGAGGGTGCAGGACCAACGACACACTTTTCTGGCTGTAAAGCGGCGCATGAGGGAGGCTGGGCTGAAGTACAGCCTGCTGTATCCGGCCAAACTGTGGGTGGAACATAAGGGCAGGACTCTATTCTTTGGATCGGCGGGGAGGCTGCCGACTGGATGGACAATGTGGGAGATCGGGAGTCCCGGAAGAAGTTGCAGACACAGTCGGGACAGCGCACAATGTCTTTAGACCGGAACAGATGCCGACGTCGGATATCCAAAGGATTGGGTCAATGTGATGCTGGGGGCTCTAGGAGGGTTCAGGTGTGTGCAGATGGCACTTTGCAGGTGGTGGAAGATTCGCAGGTTTCAATGGCCTCGTCGGAGGTTATCCCGGACACAAATATAGACGGAACGATTGGTGGGACCGAAGGCAATGGCTGAGATATTGGACACGAAGCTAAGTGTATATATTGTATCGTTCATGGCACTGGGAACATTTCTATGATGTATGCTCTATGTCTGGGGTGCGGATAAATGTATATGTAGTCCGCGGGGGAGTGGGTCACGCCCTCAACAGCGGCTGGATCCTATCCCGGGAGCTGGAGGAGTTGTCCTTGCGCCCTGTTTGGGATCCAGTCGCTTGCGTGGCACGAGTGACTGTTGGGAGGATTCCACTTTGGGTATGGGAGGGCCTGAGGGGGGTGGTGTAGGGCGGGGGATGGTACTCCATACTCGCTATGTTGGCGGGGGGAAGGTATTGTTTCACTGCCCAGGGGAGGGGTGGGGCAGGGCGTTTACATTGTTGGGGTTGTTGTTTTTAGTTGTTGGGGACGACTGAGGGATCCATGTCTGGGGGAATTTATCACAGAATGCTCGGGTTGGTTATGTCCTGGCGGGATGGGAATGGAGATGGGCCGCCAGCTGTATGGAGTTATGGCCCCTTCATTGATAAAGCTACTTACCTGGAATATACGGGGGATGGCCTCTCTAGAGAAACAGAGAAGGGTGCATTCATTTTTAAAGCGGTATAACATTGGCATTGCAGGGTTACAGGAGACACATGTTGGGGGGGGAGGCACTTCCATTTATTAGACGTAAGTGGTGCGGACAGCTTTATGCCACCTCGTTCTCTGGATTTGCCCAGGGGGCGTTAATTTGGGTGGCCCCGGGGACCCCTTTTCAACATTTGCATCATGTATTGGATCCAGAGGGACGGTATGTTGTATTACATGGGAGGTTGGATGGCCGGGAGGTATGCCTGATAAACGTGTATGCCCCCAACGTAGACGTATCCGTCTATTTTTACGATGTAATGAGGGTGGCGACCCCTTATGTGGGAGGAGATGTGATATTCTTAGGGGACGTAAACTGCGTCCTAGATGGGATACTGGACTGGGAGCCTCCCCGAGCGGGCACCAAACCAGGTATGACTGGAGCTCTGATGGATGTGATGAGGGAGATGGGCCTGATCGATGTATGGCGGACTCGGCATCCGACGTCGCGGGTGTTCTCCTGTTTCACCCCGGCATCCGGCACGCATAGTAGGCTGGACCTGTTTTTGGTATCGCACACTCTGACACCCCGGGGGGGTGGAGGTAACGTACCTTCCGAGACATATTTCGGACCACTCCCCGTTGCTGGCGACACTGAGTGTGGCTCGGCCCAGATCACAGATTCACACATGGCGACTCCAGGCAGAGGCGCTTATGGATCCGCCCTTCGCTCGGAAGCTGGAGGAGGAACTTACGTCCTATTTTAGTGCTAATTGGGGCTCAGCGTCATCAAGGGGAATGGAATGGAAAGCAATGAAGGTGGTGGTGCGGGGGGTTTGCCTCAGCACGACTTATGGCGTTCGGAAGCAATTGGAGAGGGATGTGCAGATCGCCGAGCGACGATTGGCGGATCTGGAGGGGGTGTTGCCGTCAGAACCGCACAGTTGGAATGAATGGCGGGAGAAGCGGGAGGAATTTCTGGCAACACTGTGCCGCCTGGAGAAGTTCCACTATACCGCATGCCGACAACGTCTGCATGCGGAGGGGGAACGTTCCGGGGCACTGTTGGCAAGGTTGATAAGTGCGGAGACGCAGCCCTCGGCGATTGTGCAGATGAGGACTGCGGAGGGGCACATGGTCTATAGCCAGCAAGGTATTCTGGACACCCTGGCGGATCATATGGCTGGAGTCTATGCGAGACGCCGGGATCCCACGCGGGAGGATCTGGGAGATTTCCTAAATACGATAGGGCTTCCCTGCCTGGAGGATGAGATCCGGGAGCTGCTGGATGTGCCACTCTCAAAGGAAGAAATTATCGGTGGGATTAAGTCTCTGAAACCTGGCAAAAGCCCCGAGGGGGACGGCCTACCTGCCGAGTTTTATAAGAAATATGCGCATGTTTTGGCGAATTATCTCCTCGAGGTATATAACGAAGCCTTTGGGTTGCGGGCACTCCCGCCGTCCATGAATGAGGCGGTGGTGGTGATGATTCTTAAGACGGATAAGGATGATCAAATTCCGGGGTCATATAGGCCCATTTCCCTTCTCAATCTGGATATGAAGATCCTTAGCGGGGTCATGGCCGCACGATTGCAGCCATATTTGAGACAGCTTGTTCACTCCGATCAGGCGGGCTTTATTCCTCAGCGCAATACGACCATGAATCTTAGACACCTATCTCATGTATGGCATTCGTCTGTTCTCCAACAGGAGGACTGTGCGTTAGTACTACTTGATATTGAACAGGCGTTCGATTTTGTGGGGTGGTCTTATCTCTGGGAGGTTCTGCGGGCTGTGGGTGTCGGAGACCGGTATTTACAATGGATACAGTTGCTGTATTCGGCGCCTTGCGCTAGGATCAGAGTGGGGCGACTGGTGTCTCGGGCCCTTCAATTACACAGGGGCACCAGGCAGGGATGCCCGCTATCGCCACTGCTGTTTGCGGTGGCGATGGAGCCCCTAGCGGTGGACCTCCGAGTAAGGATGGCAACATTTGGGATCAGGGTTGGCGAGTCTAATCATGTGGTGTCCATGTACGCGAACGACACCCTGGTATATGTCAGGGACCCCGGACAGGCAGTGCCGGTGCTTTTGAGTGTTCTGGACAGGTTCGGGATTGTGTCGGGCTTGCGGATTAACCAGGGGAAATCTGAGTTGGTCCCATTGGGACGATTGGCCTTACGAATAGACGAGGACTTGCCTGAGGTGGGTCTCCCATGGGTTCGGTCCGCAACACGATATTTGGGGGTGCTGCTGGTGGATACGGCGGAACACTTTCTGACACATAATATAGGAAGGGTGGTGGAAGGTCTGCGAGGTTCAGTACGTTTTTGGCGGGAGCTGCCATTATCCCTGATGGGAAGGATAGCGTTGACAAAAATGGTGGTCCTACCCCGATGCCTATACGCGATGCAGCACTCCTTCTATTGGATCCCCCGTTCCTTCTTTGTTGAACTCGACAAACTTCTCGTAGACTTGCTGTGGGGGTCGAAAAGCAAACGAGTCAGTCTGGCCACTCTACAGCGTACATGGCAGGCGGGGGGGGTTGGAGGTCCCACGTCTGGAGTATTATTATATCGCCACGCAGCGCATTGGTTCGACGGGGCTGACAACTGGGAAAAGACCCTGCTGGCGGGGTCTTTCGGAGAGAGGGAGCTACCCGAGTTATTGATGATGGGGAAGGGGGTGCCTCCGACATGCCCTTATGTAGTGCGACATGTGGCGGAGCTGTGGGAGGTGATGGTCAGGAAAGTACTGAAGAGGGCTCCGTATGCACCAGACATGCCCTTGTGGGTGGTCCGGCCGTTTTGGCAGATTGCCGCATCAATGTCGGTGCGGAGATGGCAGGAAGGAGGCTGTCGGACTATGGGCGACTTGTATGATAATGCGCGATACATTACCCGTGAGCAGGCTAGGGAAATGTTTGAATTGGGTCCAGGGCAATTCTTGCAATATGAAAAGATTGCACAGGTGGCAAGAGATCTTTGGCCTTTGTTCCCGGATGAACCCGTGGTCTCCCGGATGCTACAGACTCTACTAATCATGGCTACAGGCAGGAGATTGATATCGCATTTATACTGGGCGATCCGAGACGATTGCGTACAGGGGGAGCTGCCGATCCAGGGGAAGTGGGAGGCGCTGACAGGGGACAGTGTTAGCGACAGGGACTGGGCTAAGATTCATGAGGGGGTTAAGCAGGTGAGTGCAAACACGCGATTTAAACTAATCCAATTTAATTATGTACATCAAACATACTTGACTCCAAGGGTGTTGCATATGATTTACCCGGAGCGATCGGGGCAGTGTCCACGATGTGGGGAAGCGGATGTGGAGTTCATCCACATGGCCTGGTTGTGCTCTGAGCTGCAGGGGTACTGGGCGACAGTTCTTGCGGCACTAAGGGGAGCAACAGGTTGGGAAATAGCTGGGGAGATACGGGTGGTCCTGCTGGGGTTGCTACCGCGTCCCAAGAAGAAGAATCTCAGTCGGAAGCTGGTCCTTTTAGGGTTGGTACTTGCAAAGAGACAGATTGCTAGATCGTGGATGAGTCCTTGTTCGCCCAGTGTGCGACAGTGGGTGCGGGATGTGCAGGAGTGGGGGACAGCAGAGGTGATCCGAATGCAGCAGACTAGACGGGATGAGAGGTTAGAAGAAGATGTCCGGGCCTGGAGGGTGATGGTGGCAGAGCTGAGCAATATAGATATGGATGGCATGGTTGGCGACATGACTGAGGGTAGTACACATTCAAGGAGGGAGGTGGAAGGCAGTGCAGGGATGGGAGAGGCAGGGTAGTATGGCTGTATTAGTGGGGGCAACAGACATGCCCGTCAGGTATGTTACACGGAGTACTTATCAGACATGGATGGGGGTAGTTTTATTAAGGTAGGGGGTGGGAGGGGAATAGGGGGGACAGTTTCTTTGAGTCGGGGTCCGGGGGGGTGGCCATGACAGGGGTCTTCAGGGATGTTCATGACGGCGGCTTGTATAGTAGCTTTATACAAGTGGAGCAGGAGGAAGGGACGCCTGAGGAAAAGGTTGTATTGCAATGTTGTTGTATATTGTGTATATCTTACGAGATTTGAATGGCGCCCACTGGATGTGATATACCCCAGCCATCTTAAATGTTGATATGTGTATAATCTGTATGTCCAAAAAAGGTTAATAAAGATATATTTAAAAAAAAAAAAGAAAAAAAAAGGGAGGGAATCATCAGCACCGCACGGGCAACAGGGGAGGAAAGAGCTTTACAAGCAGAGGGGAGGAGGAGGTAGCCGCAGCCCGGCTGATCGGAAACCACATAAGTTGTATTTACAAGACACTGGATCAGGTGTGAGAACCAAACCTGCAGGTATGATAGCGTTAAACTGGACTCTAGGACTGTGGGGCAGTTTTACCGGTACTGAAGGGCATATCTGCTGGTTTCATTGCCTCACTGTGCCTTGTTCTAGCAACAACAGAATACAAAATCGGGCAAACTGTGCACAACTGTTATGTATTAAAAATACTCCAAGTAAACAATGCATAAAATAAAGCACATAATCCATATAAAACTGAGTGACTCAAAATATTAGCTGCATTGCTACTTTTGATTCACATAATATGTTTGAAACACTATCTTGTTCCTTATTGTTTACTGTGCAGTGTTTATAATATGCCCAGCCAATGGCTACAGCCGCAGCTGGCTGAATGGAAAGCACATACGTTTTATTTATAAGTCACATTCCAGCAGGGGGAGGAAGGAGCGAGGAGCCTGGTGAATACACGTAGGGACTTGAGAAACTACACTGAGAAAATGTTCAGGTGGGGTTTAGATATACAAGCGTGCGCATCGCTGCTCATTCCCATGGCAATACTCCATGGGAGCTAACTTTTGAAAAATGGTGGGATACGTATCAACGATTAGCCATTTGGAGGCTATGATTTTTAAATAGCAAAACCAAAGGGGACGATGGACGGAGTGTTGAACATTGCAAGCACTCACCCCCAGTCAACTGATCTGGGTTTAATCCATCATCATTCTTTAGCTCACTCCGCCACCCCAGTTCAGACATGACCATATGCAAATCAGTCTGACCCTGTGCCTCATGGGAACAGTCCAGCCCGAACTGCCAAGCCATGTCTTCCCTGGACCGGAAACAAGCATCCTGGGACCGGTTTCATGGCTTACAGCCGTCATCAGCCAGGCTATCTTGAATCCAGTGGCAAAGTGAGCAAGGGACCCACGTCTGGGCATACCCTGCCAACTTAGGGGCGAACATAGCAAAACCAAAGGGGACGATGGACGGAGTGTTGAACATTGCAAGCACTCACCCCCAGTCAACTGATCTGGGTTTAATCCATCATCATTCTTTAGCTCACTCCGCCACCCCAGTTCAGACATGGCCATATGCAAATCAGTCTGACCCTGTGCCTCATGGGAACAGTCCAGCCCGAACTGCCAAGCCATGTCTTCCCTGGACCGGAAACAAGCATCCTGGGACCGGTTTCTGGCTTACAGCCGTCATCAGCCAGGCTATCTTGAATCCAGTGGCAAAGTGAGCAAGGGACCCACGTCTGGGCATACCCTGCCAACTTAGGGCGAACATAGCAAAACCAAAGGGGACGATGGACGGAGTGTTGAACATTGCAAGCACTCACCCCAGTCAACTGATCTGGGTTTAATCCATCATCATTCTTTAGCTCACTCCGCCACCCCAGTTCAGACATGGCCATATGCAAATCAGTCTGACCCTGTGCCTCATGGGAACAGTCCAGCCCGAACTGCCAAGCCATGTCTTCCCTGGACCGGAAACAAGCATCCTGGGACCGGTTTCTGGCATACAGCCGTCATCAGCCAGGCTATCTTGAATCCAGTGGCAAAGTGAGCAAGGGACCCACGTCTGGGCATACCCTGCCAACTAGGGCGAACATAGCAAAACCAAAGGGGACGATGGACGGAGTGTTGAACATTGCAAGCACTCACCCCCAGTCAACTGATCTGGGTTTAATCCATCATCATTCTTTAGCTCACTCCGCCACCCCAGTTCAGACATGGCCATATGCAAATCAGTCTGACCCTGTGCCTCATGGGAACAGTCCAGCCCGAACTGCCAAGCCATGTCTTCCCTGGACCGGAAACAAGCATCCTGGGACCGGTTTCTGGCTTACAGCCGTCATCAGCCAGGCTATCTTGAATCCAGTGGCAAAGTGAGCAAGGGACCCACGTCTGGGGTGAATGTATGACATTGTTCTGCATTCTGTCCATCAATTGTTGTTTTTGCATTTGTCACCCCGAGTGGGACGGGTATGCCCAGACGTGGGTCCCGTGCTCTCCATGCCACTGGAATCAAGCTATCCTGGCTGAAGAGGGGTGAAACCCCGAAACCGGTCCTAGGATCCTTGTTTCCAGTCCAGGGAGAACCTGGCTTGGTAGTTCGGGCTGGACTGTTCCCATGAGGCACAGGGTCAAGACTGATTTGCATATGGCTGGGTTCAAACTGGAATGGCATGGTGAGCAAAAAAACGATGGATTTAGGCCCAGATCTCTGTACTGGGGTGAATGTATGACATTGTTCTGCATTCTGTCCATCAATTGTTGTTTTTGCATTTGTCACCCCGAGTGGGACGGGTATGCCCAGACGTGGGTCCCGTGCTCTCCATGCCACTGGAATCAAGCTATCCTGGCTGAAGAGGGGTGAAACCCCGAAACCGGTCCTAGGATGCTTGTTTCCAGTCCAGGAGAACCTGGCTTGGCAGTTCAGGCTGGACTGTTCCCAAGAGGCACAGGGTCAAGACTGATTTGCATATGGCTGGGTTCAAACTGGAATGGCATGGTGAGCAAAAAACGATGGATTTAGGCCCAGATCTCTGTACTGGGGTGAATGTATGACATTGTTCTGCATTCTGTCCATCAATTGTTGTTTTTGCATTTGTCACCCCGAGTGGGACGGGTATGCCCAGACGTGGGTCCCGTGCTCTCCATGCCACTGGAATCAGCTATCCTGGCTGAAGAGGGGTGAAACCCCGAAACTGGTCCTAGGATGCTTGTTTCCAGTCCAGGGAGAACCTGGCTTGGCAGTTCGGGCTGGACTGTTCCCATGAGGCACAGGGTCAAGACTGATTTGCATATGGCTGGGTTCAAACTGGAATGGCATGGTGAGCAATAAAACGATGGATTTAGGCCCAGATCTCTGTACTGGGGTGAATGTATGACATTGTTCTGCATTCTGTCCATCAATTGTTGTTTTTGCATTTGTCACCCCGAGTGGGACGGGTATGCCCAGACGTGGGTCCCGTGCTCTCCATGCCACTGGAATCAAGCTATCCTGGCTGAAGAGGGGTGAAACCCCGAAACCGGTCCTAGGATGCTTGTTTCCAGTCCAGGGAGAACCTGGCTTGGCAGTTCGGGCTGGACTGTTCCCATGAGGCACAGGGTCAAGACTGATTTGCATATGGCTGGGTTCAAACTGGAATGGCATGGTGAGCAAAAAACGATGGATTTAGGCCCAAATCTCTGTACTGGGGTGAATGTATGACATTGTTCTGCATTCTGTCCATCAATTGTTGTTTTTGCATTTGTCACCCCGAGTGGGACGGGTATGCCCAGACGTGGGTCCCGTGCTCTCCATGCCACTGGAATCAAGCTATCCTGGCTGAAGAGGGTGAAACCCCGAAACCGGTCCTAGGATGCTTGTTTCCAGTCCAGGGAGAACCTGGCTTGGCAGTTCGGGCTGGACTGTTCCCATGAGGCACAGGGTCAAGACTGATTTGCATATGGCTGGGTTCAAACTGGAATGGCATGGTGAGCAAAAAAACGATGGATTTAGGCCCAGATCTCTGTACTGGGGTGAATGTATGACATTGTTCTGCATTCTGTCCATCAATTGTTGTTTTTGCATTTGTCACCCCGAGTGGGACGGGTATGCCCAGACGTGGGTCCCGTGCTCTCCATGCCACTGGAATCAAGCTATCCTGGCTGAAGAGGGGTGAAACCCCGAAACCGGTCCTAGGATGCTTGTTTCCAGTCCAGGGAGAACCTGGCTTGGCAGTTCGGGCTGGACTGTTCCCATGAGGCACAGGGTCAAGACTGATTTGCATATGGCTGGGTTCAAACTGGAATGGCATGGTGAGCAAAAAACGATGGATTTAGGCCCAGATCTCTGTACTGGGGTGAATGTATGACATTGTTCTGCATTCTGTCCATCAATTGTTGTTTTTGCATTTGTCACCCCGAGTGGGACGGGTATGCCCAGACGTGGGTCCCGTGCTCTCCATGCCACTGGAATCAAGCTATCCTGGCTGAAGAGGGGTGAAACCCCGAAACCGGTCCTAGGATGCTTGTTTCCAGTCCAGGGAGAACCTGGCTTGGCAGTTCGGGCTGGACTGTTCCCATGAGGCACAGGGTCAAGACTGATTTGCATATGGCTGGGTTCAAACTGGAATGGCATGGTGAGCAAAAAACGATGGATTTAGGCCCAGATCTCTGTACTGGGGTGAATGTATGACATTGTTCTGCATTCTGTCCATCAATTGTTGTTTTTGCATTTGTCACCCCGAGTGGGACGGGTATGCCCAGACGTGGGTCCCGTGCTCTCCATGCCACTGGAATCAAGCTATCCTGGCTGAAGAGGGGTGAAACCCCGAAACCGGTCCTAGGATGCTTGTTTCCAGTCCAGGGAGAACCTGGCTTGGCAGTTCGGGCTGGACTGTTCCCATGAGGCACAGGGTCAAGACTGATTTGCATATGGCTGGGTTCAAACTGGAATGGCATGGTGAGCAAAAAACGATGGATTTAGGCCCAGATCTCTGTACTGGGGTGAATGTATGACATTGTTCTGCATTCTGTCCATCAATTGTTGTTTTTGCATTTGTCACCCCGAGTGGGACGGGTATGCCCAGACGTGGGTCCCGTGCTCTCCATGCCACTGGAATCAAGCTATCCTGGCTGAAGAGGGTGAAACCTCGAAACCGGTCCTAGGATGCTTGTTTCCAGTCCAGGGAGAACCTGGCTTGGCAGTTCGGGCTGGACTGTTCCCATGAGGCACAGGGTCAAGACTGATTTGCATATGGCTGGGTTCAAACTGGAATGGCATGGTGAGCAAAAAAACGATGGATTTAGGCCCAGATCTCTGTACTGGGGTGAATGTATGACATTGTTCTGCATTCTGTCCATCAATTGTTGTTTTTGCATTTGTCACCCCGAGTGGGACGGGTATGCCCAGACGTGGGTCCCATGCTCTCCATGCCACTGGAATCAAGCTATCCTGGCTGAAGAGGGGTGAAACCCCGAAACCGGTCCTAGGATGCTTGTTTCCAGTCCAGGGAGAACCTGGCTTGGCAGTTCGGGCTGGACTGTTCCCATGAGGCACAGGGTCAAGACTGATTTGCATATGGCTGGGTTCAAACTGGAATGGCATGGTGAGCAAAAAAACGATGGATTTAGGCCCAGATCTCTGTACTGGGGTGAATGTATGACATTGTTCTGCATTCTGTCCATCAATTGTTGTTTTTGCATTTGTCACCCCGAGTGGGACGGGTATGCCCAGACGTAGGTCCCGTGCTCTCCATCATCTGGAATCAAGCTATCCTGGCTGAAGAGGGGTGAAACCCCGAAACCGGTCCTAGGATGCTTGTTTCCAGTCCAGGGAGAACCTGGCTTGGCAGTTTGGGCTGGACTGTTCCCATGAGGCACAGGGTCAAGACTGATTTGCATATGGCTGGGTTCAAACTGGAATGGCATGGTGAGCAAAAAAACGATGGATTTAGGCCCAGATCTCTGTACTGGGGTGAATGTATGACATTGTTCTGCATTCTGTCCATCAATTGTTGTTTTTGCATGATTTTTAAATGACACAGACAAAAGCCAATCCAAAGCGATGGGAGTAGTCAAACTACATAAAGAACATACAACAGATCATCCTGCAGCTCAAACGCTGTAGGCTCGACCTAAAAAGAAGGGACATCCAGCAAAATGTAACAACTCTATCAGAGATGGAATCTGAGATAAAGAATCTGTCAGGGCTCAAGAGCACAAGCGGGCAAATCACAGAATACACATAAAACTGAATGACACTGTACACAAAAACCAAAATAAATATCTGATTTCCTGGGTAAACAGCACATGACTAAATCATGTGATCAATCACATATAATTTTAAATGAATTGTTTATCATGTTCTAAACCTTGACAGTGTAAAGCCCACTGGAGGGCAAGAATATAACACATCTACTACGGAGGATATAATGTGTTTAATAGGCAGACATCAGAAGCTAAATACCAATTGATGCAGCGCATACAATAAAAACTATTCTCCTCCCAGGTTACTTATAGGTCATCCAGGGGCAAACTATATTTCTCATATCCACATGACGATGGGGCCCATAAACATCGCCTAACACACACGCACACTCCTGGATTTCCTTTACACCTTTATGAAATTCTGTACTCCTAGGAGAAGCATGAGAACTAAATGGAGAACACCATTTTATGTACCGCTGGAAAAGCCAGGATATCTTATTACCTTAATTTGTCACTTTCTTTTATTTACTTCTTAAGATATTCCTGCTCATTGTTTTGTCGATGAATCATTCATTTAAGAAATTAGTTCATAGTGATTAAGACCAGCTGAATCACAATAACCAATTACTGATGTCACAATCATTTAGGAAAATAACCACTGAGTCATTTTGGGTTTAAAGAATCTTAAATTTTATATAATTTTTAAAAGCATGAAAGGAATTTTAATACTTTATTCAATTATTCATTCTTAAATTCAAATATTTATTAAGCATAATCATTTTATTGCAGAAAGGAAATTTTTGTCATGAAGCCAAAACCCTAATTACCTGCCTAGCTTCCTAATTTAGCCTAATGATTTCTAACCTAAGTTAGGAATTAGAAATAGCCTGATTCTCATACTCAACTGGAAAATTAAGACAGCAACAGCAACTTCAGCTCGTCAGCATCAGCTACCTGCAACCCGTCTCATCTAACAGTCTTTCAGCATCTCCCGCTCAGTAAGGGATCGATCAGGACCACCCAGCACTGGAAGCCACCAACGCGACTCTTCAACTCCTCTCCTGACTGTGACTGCAACCACGACTGACATCAATTGACCCCCTCCCACTAAGAGTAGGCCCTCTTATACCCTAATTCTAACTTTGCTAACTAACTGTTGCAACATTAATAACACGCTTTTCTTTCATTGGTCCATGCATGTCAGCTTATTCATTCTTTTAATCAAGTTCTCTTGGATTCAAGGGTCCTTGGATCATTTCCTTTCCCATACGCTTAAACATTTCCATCCGATTCGATCAGTTCATTTGTAACTTCTTTCGACACATTTGAGAACTCCGCAGTCATTGTCCTTTCTCTTAAACTTGTTTCCCACGGGTCTTCTGCTGATCATCACGGCACGCTATCAGTTCAATTAGGTCACATCAGTTTTGACCATTTCTTGCATCCTAGCCTCTCTGTTAAACCACGAGCTCGCTTTCTCCCATTTCATCACGTGTCATGTGTTCCCTTGCGCCTGCGCACATCTTCCCACTGGCGGCCATTTTATCTCGCCACTCGGTTATACTTTAGAAGCACTAATTTGAGGCAAACAAAACATAATTAAAATAGAGAAAAATAGCCCTTTCGTTTCCCTCCCATCGTCTACGTACCCCAATTAGTTGTTACCTAGCAGAAAGCAACATTTAAGCTGTTCCTTACTTACCATCACTATTTGTTTTTGCAACGACACATTTTATTTCTATGAAGCACAATAACATGCATTTATTTTTATTAGTACGCATTTATTTTTACGTTATAATTAGACACACGGACATTCATTAATGGATTATTTAGCACACATATTGGCATATTACCATTCCCACACATACAGTGTTGATTAATACATTTAAACGAACCTTTTATTTAATTAATTATAAAATTTTGTTAGGGGTTAAATTTTTTATTTTCCCTGCTCCATCAATCCCCCCTTTGGTGATTTTTAAATCACCACATAAAACCCAAGTCATACTTCTTTTCAGGCAGCATGTCTTTCATCCTTTGCCTTCTGTTATTTATACATCTGTTTCTTCTTCATCTTGCCTTTTAGTCTCTTTATACATGCTTTCTTTCATTTTCTCCAACTCAATTTCACCCATTTCTCTCTCTCTTTCTCTCATTATTCTGTTATTTCTTTTTATCTTATTTTGTCTTACTTTTCTCTTTATACATGTTATTACTATTTTTAATATCATGGCTAACAATATTACTATAGTTGCTACTATTATAACTTTCCCTATCACTAGTCTACTCATCCTAGTTAACCAATTCGCTATTGAAGAAAACCCTCTACCAAGTTTTCCCAAAACACTTTCAACCTCCAGTGGAACTAATTCTTTGTGCAAACTTGTAATATTTGTAATATACTTCTGTATATTTTCACTGTTATCAGGAATGTAAGTACAACAATGTTGGACTTTCAACATTCCACAGACTCCTCCCTCTTTTGCCAAAAGAATATCAAGGGCAAGCCGATTTTGCATCACCATAGCTCTCATGGCAACCATTTCGGTATTTACCATTAAGAACCCTCCCGCAGTATCTGTAGACAAACGATCTACTACTGTGGATAACTTCCGAATTTTAAATGCATTCAAAGATATTCCCACTGCTGGTATCAATGCTCCAAAAATATCACCTACAATTTCTGAAAAACTTTCCCTCTTTCTACGTGTAAATCTATTAATCATCTTGTATGTTCCCTTTTCTTCTCTGTCCATGTGAAAATTTTTTGGAAAGACCAGGCCTACATAGCAAGTTCCATACCAATGGTCCGGTAACCTGTAATAAGCTCTATTCCCACAAATATAATAGATACCTGGAAATATTGGATCTTTTCCACCTTTGAATCCCCAACCTCCCAGAATTTGATAATTGTCATGGCAGATACTGGAACCTACAAAGTAATTGTCATAGACTGTCTTATTTCTCCTAATACACAACTTTCCTGTTTGCGGCCAGTCTAATGTCATTGCGGCATTTATCTTTTTCCCTTCATGATTTCCTTCCTCAAACGTCCATAAGCGTTTTCCTTCCTCTTTTATTGCTTCTTTTTGAAATTTCATTCTTCTTTCTTCAACCATTTCTAAAAATACTTTTTCTTCTTTCTTTAACTCACAGGTAAGGTTGTTACTAACTATTTCTTCTAACGTTAATTTTCTATGTTCTAAAAAGAATTCTCCTAAAACTTTTGCTGGTTTTACTTTGTTAAGTTCGGGTACTACTGGAATGTTTGCAAAAATCTTATCTATATCAGTATAATAAGATTCTAATCTACCTGTTTTATAAAATAAACTTGCTATTATACTACATGTTATTCCATAAGTCAGAGGTAGGTGATGATAAGTCACACCTTCTGATACTGATGCAGGCAACTGCATACAAACATAACAATCTCTCACGTCCATTGTCTCTACGTACTCATACAACAATTTTGTAAAAACATTCTTTGAAAAATCTGTTACTGACTTATCCTTATGCAACTCTGCACTACTTCTTAAAATAACTGGTTCTTTAATACTAGTTTCTTTTTCTGGTTTAGTATCATTTTTTGCTTCTATCACAGCTACACTAATAGGAATTGTGATTGCTAAAACTATCCATATGGTCATTAATAACCCTGTACAAAAGCAGCACATTTTGCACCATCTCTTTATAAATTCACATTTATCTCTTCTATCCCTATTATTTTCCATTTTTCTTTTTCTATTTGTTAAGTTTCAGAAAATTGTGTCACTACACCTCAGAAATGACTTAGATGCCACTCTGCTTTCAAAAAGTCTTTGCTTGGTACTTTCTTTAATTCTTTCCAGAATTCTTTCGTTGTCACATCCGGTGATTTGTCACATCCAGTAAATTGTCATGTCCGGCAGAAGCACTATAAATCTTCACTTCAGTTTTGTTGCATCTCACCTTTTCCCATCCGACTTCTCAGTCTCTGGTTTCCGTGAGTGTTTTCTTCTTCTTCTTTGTAATCGGTTAGTGCAATATACAGCCACTCGGGTGACTTATACTTTGCATTCACTTTCTTTGTCCTTTTGGACTTTTGTAATCTTTTTCCACTGGGTTTTTCTTGTCCCTTTTGACTTGTTACCTCATTTACTTGTTCAGCACCTTCGTCTTCCGCTCTTATTATTCTATATCTCAATTTTCTTACATAGCTGTTGGGCCAATTATCTCCTTTTCTTGGCCTTTTGGCTTCACCTTCTCTTTCTTCTCTTTCTGATTTCCAATTTCTTTTTCTTGATTCAGTCTTTGCTTTTTCCTCTCCTCCACTTTCTTCTGTTTCTGTTTCAACTGTTTCACTATTGTCTCTTATTTTGAAACTTATAATCTCGTCATCTCCTACTGGTGGATCTGTCTTCTCCTTTTTGTTTTCCCTTATTGCTGTCCCTCCTCGGTGTTCTTCCGATTTGGTGTTTTTCTCCTTTTCTGTTTCTAAATTTCCCTGTTCTTCTGTTTCTCTATCTGTCCCTATTGCTCCTCGGGGTTCTTCTCGATTCTCTAACTTTTTGTGTACTTCTTTCCCTACTTCATCTATTAATATTGTTTCTGAAGGAGTTCCACCATAACTTGTACCTGGTTGTTCATCTAACTCAATTTCTTGCTCAGTTTCTTCTCTAATTGGTTTATAACCCCAAGTTTTCCTTAGGAATTCTTCACGGTTTTCAACTGAATCATCAGAGTCTGAAGTTGTGTCAGATATTTCCAGATGTCGACTTACAGGTCGATCTTCAGGTTCTGGAATTTCTGAATTTCTTTCTTCTTCTTCTTCTTCCTCTTCTTCTCTAGAGGTACTCGCAGTTGGGGTTTCCAGATGTCGACTTTCAGGTCGATCTTCAAGTTCTGGCACCCTTTCCTTTATCTTTGTTGTCCCAGCCGTTAAACTTTTATCCCACACTTCCAGACGCCGACTCACATGTCGATCTGTAGGTTCTGGAACTCTGATTGTGTGGCTGGCATGAACCCAGTTCTTCACTCCTGCACACTTGACGGCAGTCGTTGTCACTAGGATTACCTGTCTTGGCTCGTCCCAACGCGGAACTAGACAGTTTCTTCTCCTGTGGACTTTTATGCGGACCCAGTCTCCTGGATTCAAGTCGTGGGCTGGTTTTCTTTCAAGAGTGGTCGCATCCGGTCCAACCTGATGAAACACAGAACGCACCACATCAGCCAGTCCCTTGCAATAATCCAGTACTAGATCATCAGTTATAGTTAATAACTTGTTGACTGGTACGTGTGCTTGTCTCATTGCTCGTCCCATGATCATCTCATGAGGACTGAGTCCAGTTTTCTTTTCAGGGATGCTTCTGATGGTCATCAGAACAAGAGGCAGTGCATCCGGCCATTTGAGTCCTGTAGCTTGACACATTTTTCCTAATCTGTTTTTAATTGTTCCATTAATCTGCTCTACTACCCCAGAAGCCTCTGGTCTGTAAGCACAATGTAGTTTTTGTTTAATACTCAATGCTTCACAAATCAATTGGATCAACTCATTTTGAAAATGTGTTCCTCTATCTGTCTCAACCGTGACTGGAAAACCATACCTTGGAATGAACTCTCGCAGCATAAGTTTTGCCACTGTTGTTCCATCATTCCTTCTTGTGGGGTATGCCTCCACCCAACGAGAGAACAAACAGACGACCACTAGAACGTATCTTAGTCTATTACTAGGGGGCATCTCGATAAAGTCCAACTGCATTCTTGTGAATGGACCTCCTTCTCGTCCTATTGTTCCTAGACTCACTACTGTTTTTCTTCCTGGGTTAAACTGTTGACAAATAAGACATCTTTGACAAAGACTTTCAGCAATGGCTCTGAATTTTGGGTTATACCAGGTTTGTCTAAAAAGTCTGATCATTGCATCTCTCCCAATATGAGCTTGTCCATGGTACATCCGTGCCATGTCTGCAATCATGCTATCAGGCATAACTGGTCTTTCATCTCTGTATACCCACACACCATTATTTTCCTGTCTTCTACATCCTGCTTTTATCCAGTAATCTTTTTCCTCATCTCTTGCTGTTTCTTGTAACTGCCTTACTTCATCCCATGTTTCGACAGTATTAGTGAAAAGCAAAGGACAAGAGACATGCTCCCTTTCTCTATTTTTGTTCAGGGACGCCATGTTTTCCGCACAATATCTAGCGATCTCATCAGCATAATTATTGCCGACCGCTATGTAGTCTTCGTTTTTCTTATGCGCCTTGCACTTCACTACAGCTATCTGTTTAGGCAACTGTATCGCCTCAAGCAGCTTTTTAACATAATCTCCATTTCTGATAGGTGTTCCTGCAGATGTCAAAAATCCTCTTTGTGACCAAATCTGTCCGAAATCGTGTACGATGCCGAAACCATATTGGCTATCGGTCACAATCGTGATTCGTACATTTTTCCCCAATTTACATGCTTGAATCAAAGCAATTAGTTCCGCAACTTGGGCAGACCTAACTCCTTTCAGACAAGACGCTTCCATCACAGTTGCCACTGTGCATACTGCGTAAGCTGCGCTTAACACTCCTTCTTTTGTGCGTAAACATGAACCATCTACAAACATGACATAATCCGATTCCTTTAACGGTTCATCTTTTATGTCAGCTCTTGGTTTTGTGCAATATTCCAGCACATTCAGACAATCATGATCTACTTCGTCTTGTTCAATTATACTCTCTTCATCTGGCAATGATGTAGAAGGATTTACATTCATGCATCTATCTATGGTCACATTTTCAGCACTCAAGATGACTTTTTCGTACTTAGTCAGCCGACTATGTGTCATGTACTGTGTTTTTGTTCTTGTCAAAAGAATTTCTACTGAATGGGGAACATATACTCTCAGTGGATACCCCATCACTATACCTTCACTTTGTTCTAAACTTACACAAGTAGCAGCAACTGCTTTCAGACATCCAGGCAATGCTTTTGCTATAGGATCTAAAACAGCTGAAAAATAAGCGATTGGTCTTTTCATGGTCCCGTGTTTTTGTACCAGTACTGAAAATGCACATCCATCTCTTTCACTGCAGTACAACTCAAAATCCTTCTCATAATCAGGCATGCCTAAAGCAGGGGCCTCACACAGTTTCTTTTTCAATTCTTTGAAAGATTTCATTTCTTCTTTGTTTAACTCAAAAGGGTCTTTTACATCTTTCTTTGTCAATTTTTGTAAGGGTTTTGCAATCAAAGAAAATCCACTTATCCACTGTCGACAATATCCAACCATTCCCAAAAACATTCTTACCTCTCTCTGAGTCATTGGTGCTCTCATTCCTTGAATCATTCTTACTCTTTCTGTCGCTATTTTCCGCACTCCTTTCTCAATTTTATGCCCTAAATACTGGACTTCTTTCTGACAAAACTGTAATTTTGAAGGGGACACTTTATGTCCTCTTTTCTCCAAATGGTTCAGTAAAGCAATTGTGTCACTTACACATGCTTCTTTGGTTTTCGATGCCACCAATAGGTCATCGATATACTGCACCATCACTGATTTTTCTGGCATTTTTAAATCTTCCAGAGATTTCTTTAGAATCTGATTAAAAATTGAGGGGCTTTCTGTATACCCCTGTGGAATTCGGCACCATGCCAAAATACGCTCTCCGAACCGGAATGCAAATAATGGCTGGCTATCTGGATGCAAAGGAATAGAGAAAAATGCGTGACATAAATCTATCACAGTGTACCACTCAGCTTCATGTGGAATTTGATATAGAATTACTGCAGGGTTTGGCACTATTGGACAACATGGTACAACTATTTTGTTGATCTTTCTCAAATCCTGTACTATTCTATATGTTCCATTTGGCTTTTTCAGTCCCATAATAGGTGAATTACATGGACTGCTCATGATTTCTTTCAGAATTCCCTGTTCAATCATCTTATTTATCACAGGAGTTATTCCTTCAATTATTTCTGGAGTTAATTTGTACTGTGGCGTGTTTGGATAAATTATCCCTTCTTTCACTGTCACTTTTACGGGATCAACTTCTCTCATTAACCCAATGTCTTCTCCTGTAAAATCCCACACACTTTCTTTTACTGCACTTTTTAGTTCTTCTGGAAGTTTTTCTGCATCAAATGCAGGAAACAAACCATTCGTTTCAGGTTCTTGATTCATCAAAGTTACTTTATACAAAACATCTTCATCTGAAGTTTGAAATCCTATTCCATCTGGTGTACAATAAATTGTGCAATTCATCTTACATAAAAGGTCACGACCTAAAAGATTTACAGGACTACAATCGCACACTACAAATTTATGCATTTTGCTAAAAGAACCAATTTTTACTTCCACCAATTCAGTAAGTGGGGTTTTAATCTGCTGATTGGCTACTCCTACCACTTGGATGTATTCACCTGAGAGAGGAAGGTTTGGAATTTCCACTGATCTAACAGTAGAACGGGTAGCTCCAGTATCGACAAGGAATGTTACGTTTGTACCATTCACTTCTCCATCCACAAAGGGACCAGACTGATCTACCTCTAGAGTTGCGCCAACCACGCACTCTTTCCCCTCTCCTGCGCACCGTCAGAAACTTTCATCCGGGTCATCCTCACTCTGACGCAACCAATACTGAGAAATGTTAGCTGCTCGCGGCAACTGTGTTACCTGCTCTCCTCCGTAGAATCCTGTTTCTGTACTGTATCTTTGCTGGTTAACAGTGTTGGGAAGTGGTGGTTGTGGCACCTGACTTTGTTGAACAACTACCTCATTCTGCACCTGTGGAGTTAATGATTGATGTTCCGGATTAGGTTTAGGTGGGAACTTACACTCATTTCTCCAATGCCCTAATTTTCCGCAATTATGACATGGCCATTTCTTCTTTGCCTCTTCTAGACTCACTTGACCTTTTCCTTTACCTATATTTGGTCGCATTTTATTCTGTCCTGATTCGTTTCCATTATTATTGTCCAATTGGGCTTCTTGTTTTTCTGCCACTTTCACTTGTGCCCACATTGCCTTTTCTTTCAACTTACGCTGTTTACTCTCTATTTCATCACTACAATACTTAGCATATCTCAGTACCTTATCTACACTTCCATTCTGCCAGTTTATCATGTGTTGCTTAATCATATCACTTGTTTCTGGTTTCAAACCAAACACAAATCGGTATACAAAATGACTCATGTCCTTTTCACTCAACTCCTCATAACCACTATACTGCTTGAAAACCAATAACAGTCGCTCATAATATGCATGTACAGACTCCTTGCTTTCCTGTGTAGTTCTATCAATCTTAACCCAATCTGTCTCTTTGGGAGGAATTTTATTCTTCAAAAAGGTAATCACCTTGTCGTATTTCTTCATCACATCAGGACCTGGAGCTCCTGTTTTAGGATCTCTTGGATATTCTGTAGTTGGCCAGTCAACTGTAATCTTACATTCGGACCATAAATCTGTTGGTACCACTATGTCAAACAATCCATCTAAATCTATCCACAACACTTTTGACACCTTTACAAACCTTTCTACTTGTCGGTACCACTCAACTGGCTTCTCTCTTAACTTTGGAAAGTCATTGGTAAATGACAGTATGTCCTGCCTAGTCCAGGGAACATGCACGTAACTACCACCTGGAGTTTCTCTCATGGGATATTCTTTGACAACAGATTCTTTTTCGGTTACCATAAAAGCCAATGAACCTTTGTCTATACTTTTCTCATTCTTCTTTGTCCATCTAACCTTCCATCTGTCCACATCACCCCATTTTCTCAACAACACAATTAACTCCTTTATCTGTGTCAGCCTTCCTGCCGTGTTCAAATTTTCAATATCTTTTTCACAAAAGTCTACTCTGTATGGTTTTTGCAACGTTTTCACTTTTGCAAAATCTATTCCAATCTCACTAGCCACTTCTTCTAGTTTGTCATGTAAATTCTTTGCCCTCCATGTTATACTTTTGCACAGAAACATTATTTCATCATCCTGATAATTTTTTATCTTTTCAGTACCAATCGTTCCTAGAATTAATTCTTCCATATCTATTTTTAATCTGATCACATCTAATGGTTTTTCTTCTGTTTCTTTTATTTTAAAAGCTTTCATCCACTCATTCAACTCATCAGGAGTCGGACCTATGGGTGTATTATTTAGTTCTACCCAGTTACTACTCTTTTCAGGCGTTTCTGTTGCAGATTCTGTTACCATATGCATTTTCTTACCATTGCATTTATTCACCGTTAAATTTGTAGGTGGACTTGGTCTGTAAGTACTAGCCAAATTACTTGTACTTGCACTTTGTTCCATCCTTTCCTTTTCTCTCTGAAATTGTGAACTCAAGGGAATCACCAAAGATCGTTCATCAATTTTCTGATTCTCAAAAACTGGTATTACTGGACCTATCGTTACAGGCACAGTAACTGCTTCCATATTTTTCGTTAATTCTCTAATTTTCTCAGTTAGTTCTTTTGTTGTCCTTGCCAATTCGCTTGCATTGTCGCTTTCTATTCCTTCATTTTGAGAAGTTCTCATTTGTTCTTGTGACCTATTTATTTCAATTCCCTTTTCCGGACTTTTATTTCGCATTGTCTCTATTAGTGGCGCATTTGGTGTCACCACTGTAGAACTCTGCTGATACGGAGGTGGATTTCTATTTAATATATCTTCCAGCAATTCGTCATCCGTTTCGCTCTCATGCATATACTTTTCTCTCTCTATATGTTTCTTTTTCTCAGTCCGTTTTTTCTTAGTCCCTTCCTCAACTGTAAAAGCTGGAAACAAACCTCCTGTCATGTTAGCACATCTCCATCGTTTTATTCTATCCTCATGATTTACTCCCCACAATCTTCCAGGCATAAATTCATGATCTCTCATTCCTCTGAATCTCTCTCGTTCATACATCTCATCCTCCCATTCCGTCAAAGCCTCAAACTGTGTTGGTCTAGGTCTAGGTTCCAACTTACACATTTTTTCTCGCAAGTTTCGCAAAACCGCTACACTAAACGATCCATTCTCAGGGAAAGCCAAAGCACCATCATTCTTTGTATATTTAGCCCAATTTTCCAACCATATGCACGTATGATATCCATATTTCAGCATCATATGTGAAGCTGCTGATTTCGGCGGAGGAATTACTTGTCCCTCTCTAGTCACAACCTTTTTGTCTTTCTTAAAGAAATTCTTCAATTTCGTCGTCCATGACGTTCTCTCCCTTTCATACTCGTAATACGGCATGTTTTCTATTTGTTTTCTCTTTACTCTAACGCTGTTTCTGTGTATGGAACTTCAACCAATTACAGCGCGACTCACACTAACGTACCAATCAGAACAATTCCCACCGTCCGCGAACCAACCAATCCTAGCGCGGCACTTTTCTACGTCACTCCTGACTCTGTGTTCACGTGACTAGCGCACTATCCAATCCTAGCGCGGCACTTTTCCACGTCACTTCTACTCTTTACCCCTCCTTTACAAAATTTATCGGCAATTTTTCTTTTTGCTGTTTTCTTCGTTAGTTACAACAATTAAAACAATTCCATAGTCTGATTCGCTAAACAAAAGTGACAGCTTTGTCCTTTTACACAAGAATCCTGTTTTTCCAGTAGGCAGCGCTTACCTCTACCCTACCACAGAATTATTTACTCTCGCCGATAAAGTAGCACTTCCCTCTACCTTACCCTTCTTTTAAACAAACAATTTACTCGTTTCTCTGGGGATAAGACACATGTGGAGACCAGGCTCCTGAGAATTAAGGCCAAAGTTTCACAAGTAAACGTGATTTGCTATTTCAATTACGCACTTTTCACACAGAAATCCCTAACATAACACAACCTGAGTTATAACCAAAAATGAATTCAGACCATGTACCAAATTCCATGTGACTTCTCTTGCCACACGTGTTCCACTTCCTACATCCCAGAAGCGTGAAAACTTACATATAACATAACGTGACTCAACATATAGTATTAGTCATCAAAATAATCAATAATCAATAAACAATAATCACTAAACTAATCTATAGAAAACCATAACTCTGCTACCAAGAAATCTGATGCAGCGCGTACAATAAAATCTATTCTCCTCCCAGGTTACTTATAGGTCATCCAGGGGCAAACTATATTTCTCATATCCACATGACGATGGGGCCCATAAACATCGCCTAACACACACGCACACTCCTGGATTTCCTTTACACTTTTATGAAATTCTGTACTCCTAGGAGAAGCATGAGAACTAAATGGAGAACACCATTTTATGTACCGCTGGAAAAGCCAGGATATCTTATTAACTTAATTTGTCACTTTCTTTTATTTACTTCTTAAGATATTCCTACTCATTGTTTTGTCGATGAATCATTCATTTAAGAAATTAGTTCATAGTGATTAAGACCAGCTGAATCACAATAACCAATTACTGATGTCACAATCATTTAGGAAAATAACCACTGAGTCATTTTGGGTTTAAAGAATCTTAAATTTTATATAATTTTTAAAAACATGAAAGGAATTTTAATACTTTATTCAATTATTCATTCTTAAATTCAAATATTCATTAAGCATAATCATTTTATTGCAGAAAGGAAATTTTTGTCATGAAGCCAAAACCCTAATTACCTGCCTAGCTTCCTAATTTAGCCCAATGATTTCTAACCTAAGTTAGGAATTAGAAATAGCCTGATTCTCATACTCAACTGGAAAATTAAGACAGCAACAGCAACTTCAGCTCGTCAGCATCAGCTACCTGCAACCCGTCTCATCTAACAGTCTTTCAGCATCTCCCGCTCAGTAAGGAATCGATCAGGACCACCCAGCACTGGAAGCCACCAACGCGACTCTTCAACTCCTCTCCTGACTGTGACTGCAACCACGACTGACATCAATTGACCCCCTCCCACTAAGAGTAGGCCCTCTTATACCCTAATTCTAACTTTGCTAACTAACTGTTGCAACATTAATAACACGCTTTTCTTTCATTGGTCCATGCATGTCAGCTTATTCATTCTTTTAATCAAGTTCTCTTGGATTCAAGGGTCCTTGGATCATTTCCTTTCCCATACGCTTAAACATTTCCATCCGATTCGATCAGTTCATTTGTAACTTCTTTCGACACATTTGAGAACTCCGCAGTCATTGTCCTTTCTCTTAAACTTGTTTCCCACGGGTCTTCTGCTGATCATCACGGCACGCTATCAGTTCAATTAGGTCACATCAGCCTTGACCATTTCTTGCATCCTAGCCTCTCTGTTAAACCACGAGCTCGCTTTCTCCCATTTCATCACGTGTCATGTGTTCCCTTGCGCCTGCGCACATCTTCCCACTGGCGGCCATTTTATCTCGCCACTCGGTTATACTTTAGAAGCACTAATTTGAGGCAAACAAAACATAATTAAAATAGAGAAAAATAGCCCTTTCGTTTCCCTCCCATCGTCTACGTACCCCAATTAGTTGTTACCTAGCAGAAAGCAACATTTAAGCTGTTCCTTACTTACCATCACTATTTGTTTTTGCAACGACACATTTTATTTCTATGAAGCACAATAACATGCATTTATTTTGATTAGTACGCATTTATTTTTACGTTATAATTAGACACACGGACATTCATTAATGGATTATTTAGCACACATATTGGCATATTACCATTCCCACACATACAGTGTTGATTAATACATTTAAACGAACCTTTTATTTAATTAATTATAAAATTTTGTTAGGGGTTAAATTTTTTATTTTTCCTGCTCCATCACAATAAACTAAGATATTGTGAGGGTTCAATGATACATGGTAATATCACTGCAACAATAATATGGAATTGAACATGAGAACACAGAATGGTGAAATAAAAAAAACTGCATACTCCAGCATGCATTGCAACATCCTCCAAATGGTCTGTTTAAACTTATGATACAGTGAACTAGAAGAGGACGATTAACCTGTGTTGGAAAGTGCATTATCAGCAGTGGTAAATGTGCATCTATCACTGGCAATAAGGCCACTAACACAGTCTAGGGCTCAAAACAGGTCTCAAGAAATTATTTCCATGCTCAACCTTGGTAGCTTGGCTGCGAGCAGGCAGGCTTAACTTAGGAGGCAGGATTGTAAAGCATTTAAAAACACCAATTCAATGAATAATTAAGACACAACACATAATAAAAATCCCACATCAATTTATAAAAATAGTAAATATTTGTATCTTTAAAATGATGCCAAAACAGGAAAAAATCCATTGTAGGGAACTAGAGATATGAGTTTTTAAAGATTTAGCACTATATAGCACTTAGAAACCTATAGCGCCACATTGGGACATCTGGTTGGCTTGACCAGGACAAAGTCAAAGTTTCAGGACAACCGCGATGGCGCCTTGCTCGGATATCCCTGGCGGTATGTCTCGGTAGACATTTTACCTTCGGACTTAGAAACTTTTCTGGAGCTTTTTCTACTGGGGTCCCTCCATGCTCTTCACCAGTGCGGGTTTGGTGAGGGTTCACCAGCTTGCTTTCCAGGGAGCTCCTGCTCAAACTCTGGAAGTTAGACCTCCGGAGCTTATCAGCAGGATGAACCAGCAGGGCAGGCTGGCTTGCGGTTGAAGGTCGCCGGCTTGGCTCTCGCGGTTGAGCCGGTCCCCCTCTGGTGCTTTTTTCAAAGTTGCTCCAAACTTCTAAAACTTCTTCCTGAAATTCTTCTGGGGGTTCCAAAGTGTCCAAAACACAATCCAAGGGTCTGGAATCTCCAAGATGGTCCTTGAAAGTTTGGGACTTCACTTCCCACAATCCACTTCGACAAAACCCTTACAAATCCACTGGACACATTTCAGGCAGGGGATTCTTGGTGGTGATGATCCAGGTGAGCTCTGTTAACCTGTAGCTTGCAGGGAGTCCACTCTTTATTACTCTTGAAGTAAGGTACATCTAAAGGGCTGTAGTCCCAGATAATGCAGCAGGCACAGTCAGTCAGAATGTAGGGCCTGGTGGTGCAAATCAAGTTTCCAGCTTGGCAAGCCTTCTTCTTCTCTTAGTTTCAAGCAGCAGAACTGAGATTCTCTGTACCTCTTACATATTTATTCAGTGTTCTCTGCGGTCAAGCTGGAGAGCACTCCTGTCCAATGAGGTGCAGGGCAACACCCCAGGGCATGACCACTTCCTCCAAAGTGTGGCATAATCTTCTCCCACAAAGCATTATGTTGTCCAAAATTCAATATGGCTGAACTTGCAGCAGAGGAGCAAGAACTAGTTAAACCAACCTTCAGTATAGCTCATTTCCCTAGCTCTCCTCCCCACACCATCTGCAAATTCCTGTCTTAAGCCTGCCATCTGGCTGGGTTAGGGGAGCTGGTGGGTAGATGGGCCTGGCATTCCCTGCTTGTCCTATCCCCCTTTGAAGCTCCATGGTTTACCACCCCCTTCATCAAAGCAGCCTGGCTAACGCTCTTAACTCTGACCAATCAGGGGAGACCACAGGAAGGCTGAATTTTGGCTTACAGACAAGAAAGTCTTATAACATATTTTCTGTATTATTTAGGATACATTCAACAATAGCATATTGTTGGATTTATCAATACCATTCTCCTAAGTCCTTGAATTATATTTTCCATGAATTCCTAATGATAGTTAGTCATTAATAAACTATTGCCATGTTAACCTATGTGGCTGCGGATCTAAAATGTGAAAAATGAAATGTGCAATGTCTCCAACACCAGGGCATATAAAACATATTTTACAAGGACCCTGCTTATAGCTACATGATCCCCACCCCTGGGACACCTAGGGAAGACTTTAGGGGTCCTGAATATGTAAAGATAGTGTAGATCCTCACTCCACAGTGTTCTTAGCACAAAAGTCGATTTTGGGAAGCATTTTACTACAATGGGGGAAGTGAAATATGCAATTTCTCTATCCCCAGTGCATAAAAAAGCTCTTTTATAAGGGTCCTCCTTATAATTACATGACCCCAGGGCCGGCTTTAGTGATGGTGGCGCCCTGCGCGCCAGTGTTTGTTGGCGCCCCCCCATCCGTGGTGACCACCTCCACCACTGATTCCCTCACCACCACCTTTTAACAGTGCCCCTCAAGTCTTCATACCCACTCTCTTTCAGATGCATTTATTTAGTTACATAGCTTCACTCATATCAGTGTAGCATGTCAGCGCACTTTGCATCACACACACATTACACAGAGACAATCAATCATACATGTGTAAATCAGTTTATAGGAAATGTTAAATAAGCCAGAAGACTACAAGGTGTAGGAGTGACATGTCATCCATACTGGTAGGCAGACTAGTTTAGGAGTGCTTGATCTGGAGAAGCACAAACTCAGAATTCAAAACGGAACACCATAGTTGGAGGTTATCTTTAATAATAATAGATTTTTACCCAAATGAACGCTTTTTGCAATATTAATCTATGCTCTAATATATACTTTGCAGTATGCATGCAGTTCTTTGATAACAGTTAATAATTCACTGTTCTATATTAGAATTTTAACTTATAACAAAAGGATGTCTCAGAAAAGCAGTAAATCACTAACCTATGTACATTATATGCACTTTGAGATCTGCATGGTACACATTCATTGCAGCAGGCATATTAACCCTCTGTGCTATTTTATGATCAGCTAAAACCTCACCTAGACAAAACTCTGATCTCGCTCCAGGAATAACATTAATCACCAGAGTTATCTTGACATTTTTATCATTTCCTGGAAATTGCTGGAGGCAAGGAACGCGGCAGCAGGTGCTTTTAAAACCAAAATAAACTTGGAAACTTGGCGCCCCCTTAAGTCAGCATCCGTTGTGGTGGCACCGGTCGCACCGCCCTAGAGCTAGCCCTGCTTGGCCCCCTACCCCTGGGACACCAAGACGAGACCCTGAAGTGAACCTTGTTATGTTTCATATAGGTACCCTAATATAGGCCCAGGTAACATCATACCCCTTCACCTACATTACCTCCCCTACACTACACTGTAACAAGCCTTTTAGGATTGAACCTTTACCTAGTTCTAGTCCTGGGTGCAGAAGGAGGGTTTCTCCTAAACAATAGAGTCCTATAACTCCATCAATAGACTCACACAGTATAAATGAATATTCATAAGGGTTCTTAGAAACCAGGCTGGGGCTACACCACCTCCCTCCCCATATTGTATTGTATTGTATTGTATTGTAATTGCATTTATATATCGCTTACTACCCCTGACGAGGCGTCGAAGCGCTTTTTCGGCGAGTAGCACGCTACTCCGGGACCCATAGAGGATTAGTGTTGAATTAGTATAGTAAACATGCAAGTACATTTTAAGTGGTGGATAGGTTTGTCAGTTATTTGGATTTGGAATGATAGCAGAAGGATAGAGGAGGAAAAAAGGTTTCTATTTATATAGCGCTTGTTACCCCTGATGGGGTGTTGAAGCACGCTACTCCGGAAGCCCATAAAGGATTAGTGGTGAATTAATATGGTGAAATATGAAAGTAGTTTCAGTGGTGGATATTAGTCAGTTATTTGGAGTGAGAAGGATAGCGGAGGGATAAAAGGGAAGAAAGGTTTGCATTCATATAGCACTTGCTACCCCTGATGGGTGTTGAAGCGCTTTTCTGGCAAGTAGCACGCCACTCCGGAACCCATTAAGGATTAGTGTTGAAAATTAGTATAGTAAAATATGAAGTAATTTGAGTAGTGGATATGTTATTCAGTTATTTGGGTAGAGAAGAGTAGGTGGCGGGATAGAAGAGGGAAAGAGGTTTGTATTTATATAGCGCTTGCTACCCCTGATGGGGTTTTGAAGCGCAAGTAGCATGCTACTCTGGAACTCATAAGTATTAGTGATGAATTAGTATGGTGAAACATGAAAGTAATTTTAGTGGTGGATATGTTAGTCAGTTATTTGGATTGAGAAGGGTTGGGGAGGGTAGAAAAGGGAAAAGGTTTGCATTTATATAGCGCTTGTAACCCAGATGGGGTGTTGAGACGCTTTATTGGCGAGTAGCACGCTACTCTGGAACCCATAAAGGATTAGTGGTGAATTAGTATAGTTGAATATGGAATTTGAGAATTGAACATGTTAGTCTGTTAATTTTGATTGAAAAGGATAGTGGAGGGATAAAAGAGTGAATTAAATTTTTTATTTTTTTTATTTTTAGGTCTTAGCAGTAGGAGGAGGCTTTTGGATGAGTAAAAGGGAGTTTTAGAGGGGAGGAGTCAGAGGGAAGAGTTTAGAAAGGTTTGTTTTAGGGGATCGGTATAGTAAAGAGGTGTCAGATGATGCAAGGAGGGTAAGAGGAGACACTAGTGGCACTGGGAGCTAGCTTATGCAAACAGGCTAACATTTCTCGGTGGGGGTGCTCAGAACCAGTCTGCCACCAAACCCACAGTTTATGTTATCCGAACGCGTAGGTCCTGTATGGGCAATATAGGAACTATACGACAACCTAATATGTCAAAATATTGTAGTTTATCAATTTGTGGGTGCCCCTACCACCCATGTCGAGCTTTGGCACAAATTACATTTAAAAGCAGTGCTGAAACACAGGGCTGCTTTTAAAATGAGCTCAGGTTCATAGCAGTGCACACTTGCAAGTGCAGAAAGGGCTGCTGGCCTCTAAACTACCATGCCCTATTATATACTAGGGACTTCAAGGTATCTTAATCCCCCCTATTATGTACTAGGGGCTTATAGGATAGGTGATGCCAATTATAAGTGTACCCTAATATATAGTGTACCCTCATGTATGTGTGTGTTTTCACTGTGTTTTCACCATAGCACTGGCCCTGGGCCTGGCTAGGCAGAGCCTAAGGAAGGTCAGAGTCAGCAACCACCAGTACCAGTCAGCAACAAATGGGGGTGCCCAGTGCATAGGATGACTTTGCAACCACCAGATAATACATTGTATTTAGTAATCATATGTCAAGCACTGCACTTTAATAACAATTGTCAAGCACTGCACTTTGTATCACTGCACTTTATTCATGTCATGTATACATTTTGAACAATTTTATGTGAAACTACAACTCCTAAACATATGGGAGTCAAAACTGGAAATGCAGCAGAATCAGTATGCAGGGACCCGTGATCCATCCCCATAAAGTCAAGAGGACATACAATCCAGAACTGGTAATTCTGGCCCTGGCATCTCCCTGCAGTTAACGGGAAACTTGTAATGAAGATGTAGAATGTCACAGAGAACCTCTGATGCAATTAGCTCAACTGGATATGTGCGCACATTTGTGCGTGTGTGAGCAGGAAAACATGCATCTTTCCATGTAACATCGGACTGAATGTCTCTGGGTTCATGGCCTGACCCCCCTCACCCTGATCACTCCCCCTTCCAGAACTCCTCCATCTGCACTCTCCCGAACTATCTCCAGAGATCAGTGGTTGAAGTGGGCAGGATCAGCAGCGCACGGCATGCCCCTACATTTTTAATTTAATGGAATCAGTACCCCTACTTTTTATTTTAGAAATGCGTCCCAGGACGGCAGATATAGCCAAGGCCCATAGATAAAGCTTGGCCATTTGGGGACGGGTGGGTGGACAGAGAAGGAAAAGGACTCTGTCTTTTTCTTCTTGACCAGAGCAGACAAGGACAGTGTCCACTTCTTCTGCTCTGCCGCTGGCAGCTGCCCCCTCTCTCTCTTTCTACCTCTTTCTCTTCCCTCTCTTTCTGTCTCTGTCTCGCTCCTCCTCACTTGCTGAAAAACGTGACTTCAAGAAACGGCTCTTACCTTCTCTTTTCTCACCTTTCTTTCATTTGTTCCACCTGCGAAATGGATCCAAAAAGGAAAGAGACACTTTTGCTGGAAAATGTTGTCTTTTTCTGACAATTTTCTATTGCAAAGTGCAGACGCTGGATGGAGAGAAAAAAAAGTTAGTTTCATTCACACCCAGCCACATTAGCGCCACTTTACAGAGTTTGCCAGTGAAGCGCTACTTTCGTTTTCTCATCTTTCTTTGAACAGCATTGTTTTCCCTGGATGGGGAAGTGCACCATTCCTAGAGGTACTGCAATACCTGGTTGATGAGTGGAAAACGTTTAATGTGATCTTTATCAGCTGTTTTCCTTATATTAGTTTATAAAATGTGTACCAGGGATGTGGGGCCTGATTCACAGAACTAACTTACGTCAAAATCCTAAACTTACAACAATTTTGGTATTCACAGAATCAACTTACACATTTGGGTATTCACAGAATGCATTTACACATTTGGGTATTCACAGAATGAACTTACAACAATTTTGGTATTCACAGAATGAACTTACACATTTGGGTATTCACAGAATGAATTTACAACAATTTTGGTATTCACAGAATGAACTTACACATTTGGGTATTCACAGAATGAACTTACAACAATTTTGGTATTCACAGAATTAACTTACTCATTTTGGTATTCACAGAAGACACTTACTCATCAATGAGTAAGTGCCTTCTGTGAATACCAAAATGTGTAAGTTACACAAAATGTGTAAGTTACACAAAATGTGTAAGTTACACAAAATGAGTAAGTTACACAAAATGTGTAAGTTACACAAAATGTGTAAGTGTCTTCTGTGAATACCAAAATGAGTAAGTTTATTCTGTGAATACCAAAATGAGTAAATTCATTCTGTGAATACCAAAATGGTAGTAAGTTTAGGATTTTGTCGTAAGTTAGTTCTGTGAATCGGGCCCGTGGTCTTTGCTTACTTTTTCTAAACATATAAGCAATGGACATTGAAACAGGTCCCTTCCGGGCCCCGTATGTAATGTCCATAACTATTCAGGCAAAAACACTCATTGATTTCTGAATAATGAGTGTAAAAGCGTTAAGGTAACCATGTTGTTCCTGCTTACAGTTCACAGGCGTTACTTAATCATGCACTCCCTATGAGTGTATGCTTTTTCCAGGATGTTGTTGCTTTTTTTTCAGGCAGCATATTGCACTTGTCTAGTGCATAATTTGAATTGAGTCGCATCCAGGTGTTTATAGCGGGGCACAATTGGGTTGTAGCTGAAGGCAGTGAGAGTTTCTGTAACTGGGGCAGTATGGGGTTCAGTGGGGAAGAGGATGTAGACTAAGGCCAGAGCTGCCTAATTTGGAACTGGGGAATCAGGTTCAGCCTTCATGACCAGTCCACCAAACCACTCTCCAGAGGGAGCACATTCCAATGCTAGACCTTAGAAGGCCCAGTTAGATCTTAGAGTGCCCCATGGGCCATATTACAGAAAGTGCCCCGCTTTGCATGCCCCAGGGGCACTTTGATATTACAGAAGGGGCCGCAGACACTTGTGCGGCCCTTCTGTAATACCAATAGCGCTGGCGCAAATAAAGCGACTGGGCTATTTGCTGGGGGCGTTTCCTAATTTGCATGGGGGCGTGCCCCATACAAATGAAGCCCTTTGCCTCTGCGCCCGCGCGATATTACAAACTTGGGCGCGGAGGCAAAGAAGCTGTCAGGGGGCACTCTGACAGTGCGCCACCGCAAAGATGGTGCACTGTCAGTGCGCCACCAGAGAGCAGCCCTCTGGTGAGGGGAAAGGGGGTCCCATGGACCCCCCAGACAACTCCTTGCAGGTGGGTGCAGTCATTTACTGCACCTGCCTGCAAGGGGATCTTTAATCCCCCTTCAAAGCGCAGGCATGCTGCCGCCTGCACTGTGAAAATACGGAGCGGCTGTAAAGCAGCCGTTCTGTTTTTCACCTGAATGAGTTCGCAGCTGCCTGGGGGCAGCGCATTCATCGTAATAGGGCGCATTTTCATTGTTTTTGCCGAGTTCACCTTTTTAAAGGTGCGTCCGGAGCAAACAATGAAAATGTGCTTATTGTGCAATGTGGCCCCTGGTGTCTTAGCATCAGCAGGTGAACCCTGGCAGAGGAAAGTGTGGGTTAACCTTGAAGGCCTTTCTACCACAATCCATACTGAAATTTACCTCTAGTCTTGTGGGCAGGCCTACGAAGCAGCACACCTTACAGCAACAGTGACTCTGTCACTGAGGTCACAGGACCCTTGAGGCTGGTCCGCCTCACCCATTGGCACCTCCATTGGCCTTGTTTAAGCTGTAGTAGTAGTACAACTCACCAGAGATTGGTAATGCAGGATTTGCATGCACACCAAACTAAGTTTGCAATCTTCATGGTCTCTCAGCTTCACACACATGCACTTTTAACAAGTGCTGCCTGCTTTGGGGCCTCTGGAATTATGCAGCAATGGAGGACAAAATTATGTTTCAGTGTTGATTAAATTATGCAGCAAAACAAAGGCTGCAACGTAATGTGGTACATTTTTTATTTTGACATTTTTACACATACTAACACAGTCGCTGCAAAGATTTTGCCTCATTAGTACCAGTGTAACATACAAATGCAGCAGTGAGAAAGGTGACCAGCCAACCTTTGCAAAGGGCCCTCTACTTCGCAGCAACACAAGCCATATTTTTTTGTAACTTTTGATCTGTTTGAGCTACAAACAATTTTTTTGTTAAAGATCAACAGATTATGCAGCAGATGATGTATTAATTTATGTGGCAAATATGGCAGAGCCATAATTATGTGGAAAACATTTGCAAACTAGGCTATTTTGTCATTCATGTTTGAACAGCTCTTGTGGAAAAAGAGAGAAATGCTGATGACAGAAACTGCATGGCTCAGCGACAAATGGCTTGTGATTCCACTTTTAAGCTTATTTGGGACATTCTGCAACTGGAAACGTACATCACTTTGCCAATAAACTTTAATGTCAATAACTCATATTAAACCTTAAATAAACATGTGTATCCATTGGTTGAATTAAATAACTGTAATGAAGGACGACACTAGTTCTGTTTTTAAGCAATATCCTTTATTGCTCTGAGGAGCGCAGAAGGACACGTCCAGCACAGTGTCCAACAAGAAAACGGTCTCACTAGAACGAACATACACATGAGTAAAAACATTCCAGGGATGCATACACGAGCAACCTGGTTACCAAGCAACACAACAATAACATAATAAGCTGTAACTGGTCAGTGAAATGCCCCAAAAAAAAAAAAAAAAGGGATAATTTGCTCTTTCTCACTACACCTCTGACTCCGCCCAGTGACCCAATCCTCGGGGTTTTCCCGCCCTGTGATTCTCCGCGCAGTTCCCCTACTTTTTCCCCCCTACTTCGACCACTGCCAGAGATGCCACTGTATAGCAGATGGAAGTCGCTATTTGCATATGGTAGAGTGCCAACTAATTTTTAAACACATCAGTCTGCATTAGTGAAAGAATGTCTTTCAGTTTCAGTTGTGACACTTTACAAATTAGTAAGCAGTAATAAAAAACAGATTGGCGCCATTTATATATTTAAAAAAAAGAAATTGTTTCCTCACATTGTCCAAAAGTAGAAACGTTCTGTACAACAAACAAATGCAGATTATTTTAATGCACTGTATCTGTGAAAAGAGTCTTAAACATCCTACAGTTTACTTGGAGAGGCCTAGCTCTGACTGACAATCCCTATTCATCATACTCTACTCACTCTCATGGTCGTAAAATGTACCATAAATTGCTACCCGATCACCGAAAGGGCTTAGGCGCTTCGTCAGAGGCAGGAGGTGCTACATAAATACAAGTGTAAATCGATGCAAACTTGTGCATCTGCGCTGTGAGGTCCGGTTAGGCTGCGGTTTGCAGCTCTGAGGCAGGAAGCAGTGGAATCCGAGGACAAAGGCATCGGCTGGTTCGATATTGCCCAGGCAACGAGTGACTGACGGTGACGGTGGATGGTTTGTCGAGTTGCTTCGTGTTATTTGTTATCTGGGTTCTCTGCTGCTTTTGCCGCTTGAGATACGCGATGACGATGAAGCCAAGCGTTGCTGATTACGAGTTTACAGATTTAATTGTGTAGACGCAGCCAAGTCCAAATGATACGCCTTTCTATTTTTTAATCATATTTGGCCCGTAATATGCCGGAAGCGACTGGTCTCTTCCCAACTTCCCCGTGTTTTTTTTTTTTTTTTAGGTGATTTTGTTTTTACACAGAATGCGCCCTCGCGCTAGCTTTCATTTGTTGTGCACCTTATGTATTAGCTAAACTACCTGACAAGAGAACCTTTATAGCAAACAAAAACAGGATATGAGCGAATTCAACGACAATTTTTTTGTGCCCCCTTTTGTGACGTTAAATTTTAACCAGAGCATAATGAAATTAGCAAAACCCCTTTCTGCAAGGGTAATACATGTTAGAGTGCCTTAAAAAACATCTGAAAGTAGTTGTGTAACAGATAAGTTTTAGAGGGAGCTCCAAGGTAAAGAAAGTTTGAGATTTTGAAAGAATGAGTAGGGATGTGCCATGGTACCCTGCAGCCAGGAGGGATCAAACCTTCAAGGGACGATTGCCCGTTACAAGCCAATCTAAGTGACGTCTTAGGGTGCTTAGGCACCCGAGGATCGATCACTTTGCATCATACCACTGAGAATAAGAAGTGAAGATCAGGTGTTGTAAGCAAAAGACTACAGGATACCGGCATCAAAGTCTTGTCATAAAATCCACAAGGGGAGGATGTTTAACTTCAACTGTAGGATGAAATTTCAAACACAAACTACACACATGGGGGCAGATTTACAAGCCCCTTGCGCCACTTTTGCGTCATTTTTAACATGGGAAAAGTGACGTACGGGTGGCGCAAGGGGCTTGTAAATAAGCCCCATGGTTCTTGCATGTGTGCCAAATAATAGAAGCACATGTCGAAGCGCGTGGAACTATAAACTAATACCATATGCATTATTAAAGCCGTGATAACAGTGAGCAGTATGTAATTCATCCTTCCCTTTAGAAACAAGGAATACAATATAGAGATGAGAACCCAGGGAAAGCAGAGCACCAAGAGAAAATAACAAACAAAATATAGAAAAAGAAGGAATATCAGAAAATTTGCAAATCAAATGCAATCCTTAACTTTCATAGTAAAAGTACTGTTGCAAGCCATGGATTTAACACATCCAGAGATGGAATTTCCACGAAATTGTTCTACAGGCTCACTCCTGACCCAATCAATCGTACTCGGAAACTTAACACTCATCTCAGTTGGATTCAACCTGCAATCAACCGCAGGCATGGATTCCTTAGGTATGTGAACCCTGACTAAATATTCATCAGGAAACAAGGTTCCATTTACTATTGTGCACATCCCAATTTTCCTCACATCCCATGCATGACCATCCTGAATTACAACATACCTTGAATTGACTTTTCCACTTCAAGATTTCCCCTATTTGAACATTCCCTTTTGTTAGAAAGCCAGTCTTGCAAAGTCTGATCCAAACACCCTCCACAAAGTCAGGTCTCTTAAGCACAAAGTTCTTGTCAGACCAATTTTTCCTCTTCTTTTTACTAGCAACTCTATTAGCCGCATCCTGAATATGTTCCTAAGGAGCAGTATCTTCCGCATTAATTTTCTTTTTTCTAAGCTTCTTTTTTTGTCTCTCTTATTTTACTCAGAATCTGTTTATCGAAATTTTTACAGTGTCACAACACATTTGCAGTATAAAGAACAGGAGCATCAGTAAGCATTCGCATAGCATTAGCAATACATAGAGAAACAAGCATTTGCAATGCAATAGGTCTCGCAGTTACACGAGTTTAAGCTATTGGCATTGTAAATAACAATGCCTTTTATTTATGTTTTTAAAAAGAAAACAAAAATAAAAGGCATTGTTATTTGCAATGTCAATAGCTTAAACTCGCGTCAATGCGAGACCTATTGCATTGCAAATAGGTCTCGCATTGACGCGAGTTTGAGCTGTCTCCGGTCTGTGTGTTTTGGAGGAGAGAGCACAGACAGAGATTCTGAGTGGAGAGAGGGCAGAGAGACAGAGCTTCCCGGGGGAGAAAGAACACAGAGACAGAGCTCCTGGGAGGAGAGGGACATTCAGAGGGGACACGGCTCCTGAAAGGACAGAGAGGGGGCCGCGCAGTGCGCACTCCCAGACGAGACAGAGCCTCCCAGTGGAGAGGGAGCAGAGACAGTGCCCCTGAGAGGAGAGAGATTAGAGACAGAGCCCCTATGGAGAGAAGGTTCCGGAAGAGATGACAGATCCCTCAGAGGAGAGGGAGCACAGACAGAGTGCACAGAACTCCTGAGAGGACAGAGAGGGGCCGAGGAGCTCAGATAGGAGACAGCCCCTGATAGGAAGCAGACAACTGAAAGAGGAGACAGCCCCGAGAGCACACGAGGAGGCAGCGCACCAAGAGAGGACAGAGAGGGGCCGCGCAGTGCTCACTCCCAGAGACAGAGCCTCCAAAGAGCCGGGCCCCTGAGAGGACAGACAGAAGAGACAGAGCCCCTGAGAGGACAGACAGAAGAGACAGAGCCCCTGAGAGGAAACAGAGAGCTGAAAGAGGAGACAGCCTCGAGAGCACACGATGAGGCAGCACACCAAAAGAGGACAGAGGCCCTGAGAAGAGACAGGGCCCTTTTCGAGAACAACCGACCACCTCGACTTCGACCTCAGCCCCCAGGAAGCTCCCAGAGCACAGATAGCGCCCCCGCCCTGACCGGCCCCGTCCCTCCCCTGACCCTGTCCGGGGGCAGCATGGACGAGCTGGGGGTCTACCGCTGCCAGAAGTGTAAGATGGCCTTCCGCTCCCTCCCCCTGCTGGAGAAGCACAAGGACAAGTTCTGCATCGGGGGCTCTGTCGGGGGGGCTCTGCCAGCCCCCCACTACCAGGGGCCGCAGCACCCAGGCCGGGGCTCCCAGGCCTGGAGGGAGCCCGCGGAGGAGGACCGGAGCCCCGACTTCACGGTGAGAACAAACCTCTGGAGGAAGCGGGAAGGTAGCTCAGCGGGTCACTGCGGCATCGGCTGAGAAAACCTGTGCGCAGTTTGTTAGTCACAAGTTTGAATTCTAATCACCCAGAACAAACAAGTCCTACAAAAAATGAATTCAAGCCTGCGCTGCTACAGATCCCGCACAAACCGATGCTCCTCATCCAGGGTCATAACTAAATCACCTCGCCCCAACAACTACGTCAACGTCTCAGGTCAGTCACGGTCAGAGCGGGAGGAGAGACACAGTGGTAGAGGAACAAATATGAATGGGGTTAAGGACAGGGCTTTAAGTGGAATGAAAAACCAGACTCGCGGGCTCCGTCGGCAGCGCACCCAGAGACAAGTTCCTCACACGCAGCCAGTGTCTCCTCTCACACACAGACACTTACCGTTACACTACCAGTGTGTCCGGTGACGGTGTGTGCTCTTACATAGTGTTTTGCGGTCCCACAGAGGCGCTGTGTGTCTGATCACGGGTCGTGTGCTGAAACGCCGTAGGGAGGGAAAGCAAAAGCACACCATGCGCGCGTTGAGGGAGACGAGCCATACGCGTGCTGACGTAAGCGTGCCGCGCCTGGACAGGAGATGTGCACGCGTATGGTGCAAGCAGGTGTTGTAATAACGCCGCGAGCCGTACGCGTGCACATCGGCTGTCTGGGCTGAAGCTTAAACAGACGCCGTGAGCGTGCACATCGCCTGTCCGGGCAAGTGCACATCTCCTGTCCCCCTTCCAAACCCAAGTCGACAACAATAGATCTCGCATAGCGAGCAGCGCTTTGCGCTGCATCGCTAGGCGAGACCTAAAAATATGCAGTGAGTAGATTGAAGCCGTCCTGAACCACGGGGCCCTTAGTATGCCAGTTTGATGCTTATCACAAAGCCATGAAGTTCAAGGGAGAGGACATGGTGCACCGCTCTGGTGCCCGCGTGAGCGTAAGCAAAAAGTGCAACAGCATAACAAATGGGGGTAGAGAGGATGGGGGAAATGGGGGAAGCCAAGGAGGGTCGAGGGTCTTCAGCTGGATGTCCTTATCAGTAGAAGTGTGGGGGGGAAAGGGGACTCTAAGTGCGTTATGGTCCCTTCACTGCAGACCTGTGAGGAGGCGGGGAGGGAGGTCTTCCACTTCGCCAACGAGTCAAACCAGTGAAGGGCGCGCAGCCTGGGGGGTTAAAAGCATGTGCATTCTAAGCGGGACATGTAGTCGATAAGAGGCGTTCATAGGCGCAGGAACTTTTTATCTGTGAAAGATAATTTATGTGTCATCTGCCAAAGCTGTGTAAACCAAGATGCTGCTGAAGGAGAGAAGAGGACTTCCAGGCTCGAGCTATGAGCTGTTTGGCAGCGTCAGTTATGTGGCATACGAGGTACCAGTCCGCATGAGTCATTCACCCTAGCGAAGTAGGGTGTATTCCTAGGGCGATTGCGTGATAGTTTGCCGGGATGGGATAACCCAGCGTGCCCTTTATATGGCTTAAAATCTCCTTCCCAAAGGTGGTAAGAGACGGGCATGCAGGGCCGGCTTTAGCGCTGGTGGCGCCCTGTGCGACAATGTCTGTTGGCGCCCCCCCAATGACCACCTCTGCTACTTGACTGGGGGTGAGTGTTTGATTGGCTCAAACGTTCCGTCCATCATCCCCTTTTGTATCGCTTTGGTCGCCCTAAGTTGGCGGGGGTATGCCCAGACGTGGGTCCCTTGCTCACTTTGCCACTGGATTCAAGCAAGCCTGGCTGATGACGGCTGAAATGCCAGAAACCGGTCCTAGGATGCTTGTTTCCGGTCCAGGGAAGACATGGCTTGGCAGTTCGGGCTGGACTGTTCCCATGAGGCACAGGGTCAGACTGATTTGCATATGGCCATGTCTGAACTGGGGTGGTGGAGTGAGCTAAAGAATGATGATGGATTAAACCCAGATCAGTTGACTGGGGGTGATTGTTTGATTGGCTCAAACGTTCCGTCCATCATCCCCTTTTGTATCGCTTTGGTCGCCCTAAGTTGGCGGGGGTATGCCCAGACGTGGGTCCCTTGCTCACTTTGCCACTGGATTCAAGCAAGCCTGGCTGATGACGGCTGAAATGCCAGAAACCGGTCCTAGGATGCTTGTTTCCGGTCCAGGGAAGACATGGCTTGGCAGTTCGGGCTGGACTGTTCCCATGAGGCACAGGGTCAGACTGATTTGCATATGGCCATGTCTGAACTGGGGTGGTGGAGTGAGCTAAAGAATGATGATGGATTAAACCCAGATCAGTTGACTGGGGGTGAGTGTTTGATTGGCTCAAACGTTCCGTCCATCATCCCCTTTTGTATCGATTCCCTCACTAGCACACTTTAACAGGTCTCCTCTCAAGTCTCCATAACCACTGTCTCTCAGATTCATTTAGTTTTATAGCACCACTCATACCAGTGTAAGGTGTCAGAGCACTTTACACCACACACACATTGCACAGAGACAATCATATGTGTGTAAATCAGTATATAGGAAATGTTACATCAGACAGTACTACAAGGTGTAGTGTAGGAGTGACATGTCATCGATACTGGTAGGCAATATAGTTAAAGTTCTTATTCAGGAAAGGAACAAATTCAGAATTTAAAACGTAACATCATTGTTAGGGGTTCTCTTTCATAATAAGAATTGTTTTCTACCCAAATGAACCCTTTTCACAAGATTAGGATAATGAAAGACTGGGCAAAAAACATATAACTCTAACATATACCTTGCAGTTAGCAGCAGCTCTAGGGTGACAGTTAATAGCTCAATGTTCTATATTAGGATTTTGACTTATAAACAACAAGTAACAAAAGGAGCTCTCTTACAGAAGTAGTAACCCAGTAACCCACTGACCTATTTACATTATATGCACTTCGTTATCTGCATGGTACACGTTCTTAGCTGCAGGCATTTTAACCCTCTGCGCTACCTTAGGATGAGTCAAAACTTCCACTAGACAAACCTCCGGTCTCTTTCCAGGAAGACGATTAATCACGGGACTTCTTTTGACATTTTAATTGATGTCTGAAAGTTGCTGGAGGTCAGGAACGAGGCAGCAGGTGCTTTTAAAATGTTAATACACATTTACAAAAATTACGCCCCCACCCCAAGTCAACGCCCGGTGCGGTCGCACCGATCGCACCGCCCTAGAGCCGGCCCTGCGGGCATGCCCACCATTTGTGATAGAAGTCACCCACCTGTGCTCCACAATGCCAGAACGAGGCTGTGGCCGTGGGATAGATAAAGCGTAGGCGAGCTGGAGTATAATACCACTGGAGCATTACCTTATAGTCTGTCTCTTCCTGAGGGATGCTTCTCTAAGCTTCTTCTTTAACCACCAAAGAAACAGCTTAGAAGTCAGCTCTCTTCCTTTGAACAAACTAAAAGGACTGACTCCTGTAGTACTGTGAGGTGTGATACAGAACATCCATAATTTAGATCTAATGAACCCTTACTAATCCTGACCATTAGTTCTAGCCCATGTCAGTACCCGATCAAATTGACCTTTACATTATGGGTCATATAGTGCTGTGGTAATGTGTTTAATGTTATATGTGGACAGAATGTGTTTGAACTACTGGCACGTGAGTTGTACTCCATTATCAGTGACAATGGATTGGGGATGTCCTTCCCTAGGAAAAAATTTCCTTTAAAAACTCAATAACTGAAGTAGTAGTGGCACAGTTTACAAATTTAACTTCAGGCCATTTGGAATGGAAATTAATGAAAACCAAATTATATTGGGAGTCACTGGGACAATATTGAAATGGATGCAAGATATCAAATGCTACCTTTTCCCAAAGATTTGTTGGCCAAGGTATGGGAACAAGGGGATCCAATTGGACCATAAACATCTTCTGACTGCAAATACACTGAGGGTATTTTCTCACCCATCAGCCATCTTGTCCATAACAGGCCACCAAAAATTCACACATAATAACCTTTTCATGGCAGACATCCCTAGATGACTTTCATGAGCAACTTCAAATAATTTCTCTCTTACACCAGCATGTGGTATGCACTTCCCACCCTTGAAAATCAACATCCCTTCCATCTCCAAACTTTCCCCAACAGCCATAAATGGTATACACTCTTCTGGTAAAACTTTTTGCTTGGGCTAGCCTACTCCTATCCATTTGCATACTAACTTCAGAGTAGCATCACTTTCATCCGCATCTTTCCATTCAACCTCTGAGATTCCAACAAATGCTCCTACCACAATACGTCTCACTGTTTCAATACACATCTCCTCAACAGTTGCCTACATACTTTCTGGATTTTCAACAGGCAATCTTGACAAAAAATCTGCAGTCAGATACATTTTTCCTGGAACAAACAGGATCTCAAAATAATATTCTTGCAAACAAGGTATCAGCGTAGCAATGCGTGCAGTGCCCCCCCTTTCTGGTGAAAGAATGGTGACCAGAAGTTTGTGATCAGTTCAAAGTATGAATCCTTTTCCCAAAATATAGCTCTTGGAGTGTTCTGCTGTCCACACACCTAAAAATTACTCTTTTTCAATTACAGCATATTTGTGTTTCACCTCGGACAATGTCCTGGAAGCAAACACAATATTCCAACTATCCTTTCCAGCCTTTTGAGACAGCACCACACCCATACCATACCTACTAGCATCTACAGTGATTACACATGCAAAATTACTTCAGGGTAGCATTAGCAATATCCACCTTGATACACTCAACTGCTTTCTGTTGTTGCTTTCTCCAGACAAATTCCACATTGTTCTGCACCAAATTGTTCTGCACCAAATTTTTTGAAGGGTTCTGTAAGAAATCGGATTATTAAATGGGTCATGTGACTACCCATCTGAAGGAATAATCACAACCCAATTCAGGATGAACCCTTAGAGTCACTAAATTAACCTGAGCTCAACTGACTGGTAGCTATGCACAGATCAGACAGGCTTAACTTAGGGCAATGTGTAATGTATTCATGCAGTAACAAAACAATAATAAAGTTGAAATGCAAAACAATAAAAATCCCAAACTGAATTAAAAAAATCGAGTAACTTTTAATTAGCAAAATAACACCAAAATGACAAAAAGCCAATAAGATGAACCAGAGATATAAATGTTTTAACGTTTTAAGTAGAAATAGCGCCAAGAAGCACAAAGTACCAATGATCGTTAATGGTCACAGTAGAACAAGACCTGGGTACAATTTGACGCTGACTGCAATGGAGCACAGATGGGATACACTAATCAGGATCGTTCTGGTCAAAGATTTTACCTTCTGACTTCAGTCCTTTAAGTCCCAATCCTTCACAGTAGTGCATTTCTAAAGCCCCCCAGAACCTTAAAGAAGGCACCTAGAGACTCATAGGGTGGCAGTTGCAGGAAAAGGCCTCTTGTGGCTAGTTGTGTCCCTGAAGCTTTCGCAGCAGCAGCTTATGACCATTGGATCCCACTTCTTGGTCATGGGTACAAAAGGGAGATCAAGGTCCAGTCTTTAGGCTCTTCTCAGGTCTCAAACAGCAGGTTCAACCCTCTTCTGATCTTCCAGTTGTCCAGGAGTGTTCTGCCGTGGGTGCTTAGAGATGTCACATTTATGCCTGGCACAAGTTCACGGGTGGAAGTGAATCATGGGCACGCCCTTACTAATGGGGTAAAAGTGCCCAGGGCCAACCCTGACCAATTTTGGCATTTTCAAGATAGCAGAATTCTTCGGCCACACTAAACTTGGGCAAAATGGGGTAAAAGTGCCCAGGGCCAACCCTGACCAATTTCGGCATTTTCAAGATAGCAGAATTCTTCGGCCACACTAAACTTGGGCTTTGAGGACTAATGGTGGGGAGTGTTCTATGGTAATCCTAGTGTCCTCCAACATCTAAAACTAAAATCCAGTTTGTGGCAGTCACTGAACACAGAGACAGAAGTCTGGTAGAACTAAAAGTAGGGTTTTCAGCAGCCATATAGTAGATAAACAAGAATTGTTTTGTATACCTGTTTTTGCACTTTGAAGTGAGCTTCAAGTGTTATAGGTAAAGCCCCAGCATACCTGTCAAGCAGGGTTTGGCATTCAAATAGGATTTAAAACTGTAATATCAAAATGAGGCCACTGTGATCTGAGCCTGTCTGGCTGGGAGGACAATTGAGGGGCCATTCCTAGGGGTCAGCTACCATTTGCTTATGACAGGGGAGGCCTCTTTGAAGTTAATCTGGTTGTTGGACATCCTGCTAGAGGAACAGAAAACCCTTCCCATACCCAAGTTTTGCTCACCACATCAATGGAGCTATTCAGCTGCCAGGTGACAGCTGGAGTTCAGGCAAATGAGCCTGCTGGGGCTTTAAGCAGGGAAAAGGAAACTTTCTAAAGGTATCTAATCCAATATGTATTACAAATCCAACTTCACCATTAAGTTGAACTTGTAATAAATATTTCAAAAAGTTCAAGAATGAAATTTGTTGCCTTTTCCTAGCCGGAGATAACATTGTTAAAAAAAAATTGATAACCAACTTTATTGCATTTTACAGCATATATCAACCATTGACCAGCCACTATCACAGATCCACATGAATGTCTGTCATGCCGAGACCCTCGTCATATGTTGGCTGACAACACTTATCAAAGGCAATGCATGGTCCGCCCCCTTTCCACAAGAAGGAATGAACCATAGTTGTAAGGGATCAGAACCCTGCATCTGGGATTCGAAGAGAAAAATGTTGAAATGCATATAAGAGGGGGGAGAGGGTCTTCATCTTAAAAACTGCCTCCTGGCCTGGCACTGAGAGTGGGAGCTCTGTCCACCGCCAGAGAGCCTCTTTTGTCCTTAACACCAGTGGTCACATATTGAAGCTCCAGGACAGGTTTGGGTCCAAGCAAAAAATAGACCCCCAGATATTGGAAACTAAGCCGTTGCATTGGGATATTTCTCCTCCAGTGAGCCACCTCGGCACCTGGGTTAACCAACATCAAAATTGACTTTGACCAATTGACCGAAGGCCTCCCTGAAGAGTTTCAGGATGTTCAGTGCCCATGGTTCGACTCTTGCGGTTGTGCTAAGTATAGTAGCACATCATCAGCGTAAAGGGCAATGCGGTCTTCTTCACCATCCCATTTCCAATGCCAAATCTGTGCATTGCATTGAATGAGTCTCGCGGTGGGTTCATTAGCTAAGGAGTGGGCACAAGGGGCAGCCTCGTGCAGTCAATGGATAAACTTGGGGAGTGCAAACTAGAACCAAAAAACCTTTCTGTGGACAAAGTGGAAAATATAAAAGCCTACTTGTATGGAGTGATTTCTTAACCCCCAAGAGACATTTAAAGTAAGAGGTTCATTTTTGGAAGTGACAACAATTATGGTTACCTCTACATAACGTACATTTAACGTTTAATATAAGACTGGTATAAGTGAATAAGTAGGCTTAATATTATGTGGTAATTTTGAGTTATAAATGTACACAGCATCATACGTTTCGTAAAGTAATTCATTAGCATTTAATGTTATATGTGTTCGATATTTGAAAGGCGGCCTGAAAATATGTTTACATTTTTATCTAGCATCTAATTGAGATGATAAATCTATGTAAATAAATACATGGGCCAAGACAATTCATTTACTTGACCCAGATGTTAAAAGTGTCAGTTTAAATAATTACAGTCTGGGTAAATTGGGTACTACGAGAGAGCATTAAACCACACTGTTCAGGATGGATCAATGAGGACAACATCTGGAGGCGTAGCCCGGCCAGGACCTTTGTGTAGATCTTAAGTTTGGAATTGATCAAAGAGATCAGTCTATAGGAGGAACACTGTTCCAGGGGTCATCTCGGTGTATGGATGAACACTATCCTTGCCAGGTCTAGCTTCAGGGGGAACCGGCCCATAGCCATTGCTTCCGCAAAGAGGTTTAGTAGGTGGGGTATCAGGATCTCATGGAAACGGTGATAGTACTGGACTCGGAGCCCATCTGGGCCTGGTGTTTTCCTGGCGTTTAACTCCGAGAGGCCGTCTTCCACCTACCCAAGGATCAGGGGTGCCTCAAACAACTCCCTCGACCACTGGGAGTGCTGGCAGAGGGCTGGCCCAAAGGAGAGGGTCCTCAAACTCCTCAAGGGGCCGTGGGGCTTGAGTACAGAGCGCTTGGTAATAGTCTGCAAAGACCTGTGCAATATGCCCTGTGGAGGTCTGTAACTACCCGCCTCCGTCCAATATCTCCGGCACACTTCTAGCCGCCGTTACCAGCCAGTAAAGGAGCTTGACAGACTTGACGGACTTGTCTCCGTTCTTGTCTCCAACATTGGTGGGCCTCCTCAAGAGACAACTGATGGAGGGAGGTACTGTCAAGCTCCAACTGCCTGAGGGTGGTCGGATTCAAGTCCAGAACATATTGCCTTTCTAGTGTTCGAATCCGGGACTCAGTGTCCAGCATGTGAGCCTGCTTTGCCCTCTCCTGGGCCCGTAAGTAGGCCTCCTCTCTCCCCCGGATTGTGGCCTTGCCTGCCTCTCAGAGCATAGCCGCCAAGGATATTGACCATTGGTTCTCTTGGAAATAAGCCTCGATCTCCATGGCCTGCAAGTCAGTGTAGTCAGGATTGGTCAGGTACCAAGCATTAAGCCTCCACACAGGCCTCCCCGTAGTTCCTGCGGACCAACCCTAAGCTGTACCGGTTAGTGGTCAGAAATAACCCCGGGGTGGATCTCAACCTGTATCACCTGGGAGACCTCCAGAGCGGGTAGGAGGATGAGGATGATGCGGGCAAGGGTTTTGTGGGCTGCACAGGAATGAGTGTATTCTTGGCAAGGGGATGCCATGTCCACCAGATTTCACATAGGCATAGAGCCCATACCCAATCTTGGAACGCTTTAGTCGTGCCAAACCTTTGAAGTGTTGGTCCTGCGGTCGACTAGATGGTAGCATCTGGGACTGCATTGAAATCCCCTGCTACAATCGTAGTCCCATATGAGAAAGCTACCCGTATCATGCAGTAGGCAGTAAGCATCTCCGCAGGAGCCTGTGGGGAAACACAGACACTGAGAAGGTTGAGCTGCTTTCATTCCATTAGGCCCTCCACCCCTACATATCTACTCAGAGAGCCAATGTGTACTTTGGTGACCATAACAGGGCAGTACCTACGAAGAAGGATGGGCATTCCTCGGCAGGCCCTGGTGAACCCCGAGTGGTATACTCTGGTAAACCCATAGTAGCCCAAGAAGGGGCAGTGGGTTACCATTATGTGGGTTTCTTGGAGCATCAGTATGTCAGGGCCGGTCCGTGTGGCATACTGAAGGACCACAGTGTGTTTGATGTGGTCTAGAAGGCCATTCACATTCCATGATAGGAGAGAGATAGCAGATGTGTCTGTCATCGGAGGGACATGCATGTGTATAGACGCCTGAGAAATGGAGTGGTCTTGGGTAGGCGGATGGATGAGTTACATTTGCTATTTGAAGAGCAGATACGGGCAGATCTGGCTCATGTATACCTAGAAAGGCTGATCAAATAAACTCAAAACAACAACTAAACAAGAAACGTATGTACCAGCAGTCCCCCAACTCCCACAACCCATACTTCCCTTCCGGAAGCATCTGTCTCCCAAATATACCCTTAAAGTTCAATTATGAACTGTCCTGCGGTAGGCGGGTCCAAGCCTAACCAACAACTGCTACAGTACTTTGATTTGCCCTCAGAAGAGGCACTCCATGAATGCATATAAAGAGTGCATTCAGTGCTGCCTCCCATGTTGTCAGGAGTGTCTATGGACCCTCCTGCGGGCCCTAAGCGGGCAACTCCAACGCCTGCCACAGATCACTGGGTAGTTCTGTTGGGCATCATGCCAGTGGCTGGGAATACTTTGTTCCCGTCTCAGTGTCCAAGGTGTCTGAGGATCGAGCACGGTGCCCCCGCTGTATCATGAGCGGGTTCGTTTGCTGGGTGGGTTACCCCTTTCAGGTCGTCCAGGCAAGGCCCACGATCCCATCCAGGGATTCTCCTTGAGGGGGTCAGCTCAGCACCCTGCTCTCCACTGCCCACTCCCATGCCTCCTCCAGGGATTCAAAGAAGTGTGACCTTGATTCATGGATCACTTTCAGCGTGGCTGGGAAAATCAGCTTATAGCAAAGATTCATAGCCCAAAATTTTGCTTAGCTTCTGCTGCTTAACTTCTGCAAAGAACCTACGTTTGTCCTGCACCAGCTTTGTATAATCTGGAAAGATCCTGATCCTGGACACCTCATTCAGTAAGTTCTCAATTCTATGTGCCTCTGGCAATATCGCATCCCTATCTCTGTAGTTCAGGAGTCGCACTATGAGCAGTCTCAGGGAGGTGCCAGGAGGTGGCCTAGATGCCAGCGATCAATGGGCACGCTACAGGATGCACCATTTAGAGAGGGCTTTCACAGGAAAGCACGAGCGAATCCAGGACTTCAGGAACTTAACGGGATTGTCAGCTTCTGCCTCCTTGGGTAATCCCACGAAACGCAGGTTATTGCATCTTGACCTGTTTTCTGCATCCTCCGCCTGTCACTCAAGGTGGCCGAAAGAAGCTTGTTAAATGTGATTTTACGAGCCGAGATGTCATCTTCTAGGGTCGAGATGCTTCCCTCCGCCTCTGTAAACCGGTTGGCCATATTGTGGAGGTCTTAATGAAGCAAGGTGACATACACGTGGCCCTTCCCAATCCGAGACAGCGATCACCTGGGAAATCGTGGCAGAGTCTGGAAGGTCAGCCGACTTCATGGACGTCGCTGCCAGCACGGGGGTCCCCATCGGGGCTTGAGCCATTGTGGTCTATTTGTCCATCTTGACCTGGGCTGCAGAGCCCTTATCTGTGTCCATAATTGCAGTTGGGAGGCATTATATCCAGGCTGAGACTAATGGTCAAGGTCGCAACTACCCCTGGCCAGCTTGCCCCATATCAATGGGTCTAAGATGGGGGGCAACATTAGCAGCCAGCACTAGTCAGTACCGTGGGCCTCTGCAGGCATGCATGGCTAGTTCGCACTGCCAGCCCACTCGGCCCACTGCACTGCATCTCTGCAACAACCTTATCAGGTCTGTATGGTAAGTGGGGTGGGCAGCACGACCAGCCGGGCATAGCGCTGGGGCAATCACTGAGGCCCGGGGCTCCTTGTCTCAAGACCACCAGATGTTAGAATATGCTGGGGGGAGGGTGCTTGCCGGCCCCCAGTCTCCGCAGGGGGGGCATCCGATGTGGGCTAGCCTTCTCCGCCATGAGGTGCAGGGCCCAACACAGCACTCACCTCACAGCCAGCCCAAGGCAGCTCGCCGTATCCCTCGGCCGCCGTGAAAAGCCGACCTCGCCCTCAAGGCCCAGCAGTCAGGCAGGCTGGAAACACACCACCAGTTCCTGACGCCTCTGCGGGACCAGTCTTTGTCCCCACGCCCGCTCTGGGGTGGGGGGGTCAAGAGGGAGGAACCCTCTTTCAGGCCTTCCAGTCCAGACCGAGCCACCTGAAGCTGTCTCCTTGTCAGGCCGCGATCCCCGGCCTGCATGCCGCCACGCCGGGCCGCCTGCCGTGAGCTCCCTAGGCGACACACAACAGATGTAGCGGACAGAGAGCTGCAGTTGACACCGGCCAACTATGGCACCACACCAGAGCCCTTCAAGCACCAGAATTACATAGGATGGATTGGATGGCCCGGAGCTCCTTTAGTGAGCGACGCCATCTTAGCGGCCATTTTAACACAGCCAATGGTTTCCTATGGAACCGCCAGCCGTGGCTTACATAAAATATTTACATGTTCTACTTTTAAATACCATGTACCCTGCATAATGGGCAATAAGGCCTACTCAGTGGTGTCGTATTAATATTTTAACGGAATGTTTAGGCCTGTCAAAAAGAGTTATTTTGACAGGTCGAATTTGAAGTTCTAAAACTGTACAGTCAGGCTATAATGGTATGCTTGCATTCATGTTTGCACTGTCACTGTAGTGGGTGGCAGAATTGGTGCTGCAGGCTACTAATGCTATTTACCTTACAGGCACTGGATGCACTTTGTACCATATACTAGGGACTTAAAGGTACGTTAAATATGCCACTCAGGGATATACTAATTTCATTGTGTTAGAAGGAGGAGCCCAGGCATTTTACACTGGTAGGTAGGAGCTAAGTGAATAGATTTCTACTGCCAGCAAAAACAGGAAGGCAAAAATCTGGGGGTGAGACATCAAGCAGAAGATGGTAATTTCCTAGAGGTTCCATTTTGTCAGCAAAAGGCAGCAAAATTATTAACAAATTTAGAAAAGTATTTGTACAAACCAGCATATGACAGTAGCTTATTTTTAGAATGAAGAAGAGGTGCTTCCAGAAATGCTTTAATAACAGACTCTTTAGGTACAATGCCATCATCCAAAATCATGTGTCCTACATTTTCTACTTCGGTACAAAATAATTTACAGGTTTCATCTTTGGGGATGAGGCCACATTCTTTCAGTTAACACACACCAGTCCAATGTGATCCGCTTAGTTTTCAGAATAGACCAGATGTCACCCTGGAAACATTTTACAAGTATTTCCCTGTTACTAACAAATGGTACATCACTTGCTGAAATTGCAACGCAGCCAAGGCTAGGCTAAATTGCATACTCTTAAATGGAAACAAGCAATGTGGTGTGAAAAAAGCTGTTGGATGATGCAAGTCCTGTGTCACCATGACTTGGTGGTAGGTTGAATAAAGGCCCAGAGTGGAGAATACTTTCTCCCCCTCTAAATTTGTAACCAACTCATTAATGTTTGGCAACAGATGACAATCAACTAATATACTGGCATTTAATGTGCGTAAATCAGAACACACTTAAGATTTATTTTGTGCATATACCCGTGCAAATTTCCTGTGACAATATTTCTGGAAAGCGTTTGGTAACCCAAATATTACATTCAGTTTCTTGAATTAACAGAACATGTTTCATTCCCCGGGATATAAAAGAATGTCCAACTTCCGCTGGTCCTGCCAACCTAGGACATTCACCACTTTTTGTGCTACATATAACTTGATCTTAATAGGAGCTTCACAAATTTTAAAATTTGCTCAACTCTCATAAAACCTAAAAAACTAAATAGTGCCACTATCAAAGGACTCTGCAGCAATGGCTGAATCTTCTAAGCTCTCCTCAGACAATAAACTGACATTTGTTTTTGAAAAAAATCTTTGGTCACAATTCTACATAGTGAACCTGAGCCTACCAAAAGGTTAATGTTTTTGTGGATTACCTGGATCCTTCTGTTGGATGGCCAACAGTATGCAAGAATTTTCTTCCGCTTTGTCCTCATCTCATTTTCTGATATTATTCCACACAATTCTACTCTGAGAATCATTAACACATGCTGCTTTACTTTTAGTGCTGACTTTTTACTTTCCATCTCTACACACCGTGACGAAATTCCCTAATGTATCGCAATATTTACATTCCTCACCAATTGCGAGACAGGCTTTGAACGAAGACACTTGGCATGGCTTCCACACATATAGCATACTACTTGTTTCTGATTCTTCATCTTGAAAGATTTATCCTTTGTGATAGTGGCCAGTCCGCTTATATTCTGACTAAATAAGATACTGACCACAGGACAGTTACCTGCTATTTGAATAAAGCCTCCATTCAGCCTTTGGTGAAAAACCTTCATTGGACCCGAATGATGTGAGAAATTACAGGCCTATATCTCGCCTTCTCCTTCCTGCAAAGATACTAGAGAGGGCTATGTATGAGGCAATGTTATGGATTTGCAAAGATACTAGAGAGGGCTATGTATGAGACAATGTTATGGATTCCTCCCAGTATGGTTTCAGAGCAAACCAATGTACCAAATCGGCACTAGTTGCAGCCTCTGAAGAATTGAGAATGGTGGTGGACAAGGGCGGAAAGGCGTCATTGATTTTACTTGATCTATCTGCCGCCTTTGATATGGTCCACCACATACTACTAAATCGGCTTCAGTCGCTGGGCTTTACAAATCCAGCACTGGCCTTGCTGAGTTCATTCTTATGCAATAGGCAACAGACCGTGGAGCTGGGAGATTCCATCGCAGACCCCTTCTCCCTTCCCCTTCCCTGGGGGTGCGTCAGGGCACCTCTCTTAGCCCCACACTTTTCAATATCTATGTTACCCCTCTGGTCAATCTCATCCCCAGTTATGGCATCGTAGTTTTCTCCTTCCCAATGACACACAAATTGTAGTGTCTATATCATCTGATGTCGAAGAGGAGCCAAACCATTTCTGTAGCTGCATCTCTCACATTGCAAAGTGAATGCAAAGAAACTTTCTTGAAGCTAAACAAAAACTGAGGTCTTACTTTTTGGAATCACTCCACCATTTTGGAACTCATTATGGTGGCCATCTGATCTTGGCCCCCTTCCTTCTCCTGCTCAAAATGCTAGAAATCTGGGAGTCATCTTTGATACCAAACTGTGCTTCTCAGAGCAAATAAACCAAGTCACCTCTTCGTGCTTTTTTTTGGTCATGACATTAAAGAAGATCTTCACGTACATGCCTCTGGGACTACAAAAAACAGTGGTGGTGGCACTCATCATCTCAAGGATAGACTACTGCAATGCCTTGTACCTAGGCACTCATAAGCAACTGGTGAAAAACATCAATCCCTACGAAATGTAGCCACCAGATTGCTTCTAAAAGTTCCCACGTTTGCCACCATCTCTCAATCATTGCGGGGTCTACACTGGCTTCCAGTTAGGAACAGAGTCTAGTTTAGGGCACTGTGTCTGGTCCATAAGGCTCTTCACTGGACTAGACCAGAATATTTACAGAAAATGTTCTCCTGGTACTCTCCCAATCGGGTCCCTAGATCTAGTTCAGCCAGAATGGTAAATGCCCCCAAAAGAAACAAAGCTAGATGGGGAGGAAGGGCTTTCTCCTTTGGTGCTAGTAAACTCTGGAACTCTGTGCTTCTAACTTTGCAATCCCAATCCAGCCTGCTGCAGTTTAGTACAGTAGGTCCTAGACAATATTATTAAATGTTAGAATCAATGTTAATAGATTTTTTCTTCAATAAATGATTAAATCCTGCAATTGAAAAAAGAGAAAAGAACACAGCCAAAATACATTCCTTATTGATGAAACAATACCCAATGATACAATTATGCCCAAAAACATTAATTTATTTGTAGTCAATCATCTGTAGTTCAATTGGAAACATACATATTTTCAGAAGAGGGTTACTACCAAGGGGTGAAGAAGAAAGTGAAAAGTTGGTGCTCACGTGAAGGAAGAGAATCAGGAAAAATGGAAAAATATTTAAACAATGTATAGGATCTGGCTCAGATAATTTGCCAAGGCCAATATCCTTATGTTAGCAGGCCTGCCCCTAGTATCATTAAAGTCTTAATAATTTGTTTTAGATCAAAGCACAGTGAGACTTCATCTGTGACTGGAGTAGGGGGTGGGGTACATAGAGTACAGGCCCAACGGGGGGGGATGTCGTCGACGTTTCGACCCAGACGCAAAAGGGTAAGTAGTCTCCTCGGCTACGGGTCTTCCTCAGGACAGGGATAAAGGGAACCTGGGAGTAACCATAAAATCAAAGTCTGAATCTGTAAGTAGTCACAAGCTCACCATGAAAGCGACCAAAACGCTGTGGGTACTAACCTAAGTTCAAATTGCAGAACCCCCAGCAGTAGGGTGGGCTAACGGTGTGCCCCCAAAAGGTGATCTGTTGGAAAGGAATGTATTAAGCCATAAGTCTACAAAAGTCAGACTATAAGGATACACAATAGTTATCTTGCCATCAGGGCACTCACCCATCAATGATGTGCCGAGATCATAATGTCTATGTAAATTCAAGACTGCCCGTAATGGAAACGTTCCAGTGAGGGAATAAATCCCTTAGTGCTAAAAAACAAACAAAACACAACAATAGATCAAGGATCTAATCGTGACAAAGATACAAACAATCACACAATACCATAAATGTCAATGTCAACTCACCCGCTGTGGAAAAAGCGGCGAGAGACTTCCTTAATTAGGTTAATTTGAAGTCCCACGAAGTATAATAAATAAACCTGTGAAAATGAATAACAGGAAAACGTTCAGTAACTCATGTGGGCCAACAAGTTTCAAAACTGCTTCCCATAACGTATCCTCGCGTAAATACCTTGTTTTATTCGGAGCTCATCCGCATCAGTCAATGTCTATCTGCAACAAGCCTGCCAGACAGAATGACTCGGCCATTAATAGCCTTGAAAAACGGAGTGCAGCGTGCACGCCGCCTACTAGTGCTGACGTGTCTCCACCAACAGAGAGACAACAGACTGCAGTAAAACCAACCAGCCCGTCCGGGTCTGTCGGTAACAGAAAAAAGACTCAAGACGTCAGCTGAATAAACGCTAGAGATGGTAGCAAAGATGGTTCTAAATCTAAAAATAGCCTACATGGGATGAGAAATGTAAGGCAAAGTAAAAGTGAGGAAGCGTATAATACATATTTACATATTGATAGAATGTATTAATTACATTATGTACAATATAATACAATTAGAGCACAGGAGGGTCACATGAGTGTCAATATACTCCATATTCATAACAGAAAAGTACATTAGTTAACCAAAAGATATATTTACATTATGTACAGTACAATCCAGGTGAATAAAGGGAGGGTAAATAGGGTTATGGGTGCATGTTGAGGTGCATACGAAACACCCACTATGCTTGGAAGATGTACAAGCTAGGTCGGCATACTAACCGTTGTTTAATGTAGCCATTTGTCTAGTAATCTCTTATTCATTCAAACCTTTATTCACAGTATCAAAGATGTGCATTCATTTGCACTCCCTGGTGTTCAGGACGCTAGGAGATTACTAGACAAATGGCTACATTAAACAACGGTTAGTATGCCGACCTAGCTTGTACATCTTCCAGGCATAGTGGGTGTTTCGTATGCACCTCAACATGCACCCATAACCCTATTTACCCTCCCTTTATTCACCTGGATTGTACTGTACATAATGTAAATATATCTTTTGGTTAACTAATGTACTTTTCTGTTATGAATATGGAGTATATTGACACTCATGTGACCCTCCTGTGCTCTAATTGTATTATATTGTACATAATGTAATTAATACATTCTATCAATATGTAAATATGTATTATACGCTTCCTCACTTTTACTTTGCCTTACATTTCTCATCCCATGTAGGCTATTTTTAGATTTAGAACCATCTTTGCTACCATCTCTAGCGTTTATTCAGCTGACGTCTTGAGTCTTTTTCTGTTACCGACAGACCCGGACGGGCTGGTTGGTTTTACTGCAGTCTGTTGTCTCTCTGTTGGTGGAGACACGTCAGCACTAGTAGGCGGCGTGCACGCTGCACTCCGTTTTTCAAGGCTATTAATGGCCGAGTCATTCTGTCTGGCAGGCTTGTTGCAGATAGACATTGACTGATGCGGATGAGCTCCGAATAAAACAAGGTATTTACGCGAGGATACGTTTATGGGAAGCAGTTTTTGAAACTTGTTGGCCCACATGAGTTACTGAACGTTTTCCTGTTATTCATTTTCACAGGTTTATTTATTATACTTCGTGGGACTTCAAATTAACCTAATTAAGGAAGTCTCTCGCCGCTTTTTCCACAGCGGGTGAGTTGACATTGACATTTATGGTATTGTGTGATTGTTTGAATCTTTGTCACGATTAGATCCTTGATCTAATGTTGTGTTTTGTTTGTTTTTTAGCACTAAGGGATTTATTCCCTCACTGGAACGTTTCCATTACGGCCAGTCTTGAATTTACATAGACATTATGATCTCGGCACACCATTGATGGGTGAGTGCCCTGATGGCAAGATAACTATTGTGTATCCTTATAGTCTGACTTTGTAGACTTATGGCTTTATACATTCCTTTCCAACAGATCACCTTTGGGGGCACACTGCTAGCCCACCCTACTGCTGGGGGTTCTGCAATTTGAACTTAGGTTAGTACCCACAGCGTTTTGGTCGCTTTCATGGTGAGCTTGTGACTACTTACAGATTCAGACTTTGATTTTATGGTTACTCCCAGGTTCCCTTTATCCCTGTCCTGAGGAAGACCCGTAGCTGAGGAGACTACTTACCCTTTTGCGTCTGGGTCGAAACGTCGACGACATCCCCCCCGTTGGGCCTGTACTCTATGTACCCCACCCCCTACTCCAGTCACAGATGAAGTCTCACTGTGCTTTGATCTAAAACAAATTATTAAGACTTTAATGATACTAGGGGCAGGCTCTAACTATAAGGATATTGGCCTTGGCAAATTATCTGAGCCAGATCCTATACATTGTTTAAATATTTTTCCATTTTTCCTGATTCTCTTCCTTCACGTGAGCACCAACTTTTCACTTTCTTCTTCACCCCTTGGTAGTAACCCTCTTCTGAAAATATGTATGTTTCCAATTGAACTACAGATGATTGACTACAAATAATTTAATGTTTTTGGGCATAATTGTATCATTGGTTATTGTTTCATCAATAAGGAATGTATTTTGGCTGTGTTCTTTTCTCTTTTTTCAATTGCAGGATTTAATCATTTATTGAAGAAAAAATCTATTAACCGCTTAACCGCGGCGCAAATTCCGCCGCGGCGGTTTAATTAAGTGGGCGGGGCCGCGTCGGCCAACGGACGTGCGCAGCACTACGGAGGTAGTGCTTGCAACAGCCGTTGGCCGACAGAAGCAGCGAAGGGGTTAACATTGATTCTAACATTTAATAATATTGTCTAGGACCTATTGTTTTCTGTACCAATCGATACCCAGGTCCTTTGACATTTTCTGGGTCACCCCATTTATATTAATGCTGCAGTTTAGGAAGCAGCTAAAACCTGGCTTTTGCTTAATCACTTAGTTAAGCTTAGTGACCTGCGCTCTCTTTACTGACTTTCTGGTAACAAACCGCTAGCGCCGAGGCACCTTCGGATAATTGCATGCTATACAAAATACATTTACATTACATTACATTCACACTACACACTTCCCCACATTTTTATGTTCAAATTGTTTTTTATTTATTGTTCTCTTCCATTGCTCAGATTCTTCTATCGCTTTGGCCATAGAAATAGTATCCTTAAGGCTAGAATCTCCTAACAACCGTAATAGCACTTAAATTATTTTGCTCCTCATGTTGACTCTTACCTGATAACAGGTCATTTCATCTTCCACTGTCCCAAAATTGCATGCATCAGAAAGCGCAAACTATCATATGTTTCCTTCTCACTCTGAGCTCTAGTGTGGAATCGGTACCTGTCTACCAAACTTGCACCTCTTTTGTATCTTCCTTCAAAACACATAGGTGCCTCATCATAATCATTTATCTCTCCTTGTCCCTCTTGAAGGATTAATTGAGGTAAGGTTCTGAAAACGACTTGCTCTTCTCAGCTGAAACAATGGAGAAGTGTGTGTTCCCAACATTCTACTGTCATTTCATTTTACATGTTTAAATAGCTTTTGTGTACCTTAAAACTTTTTAGGTCGAGCCTAAACAGCGCTTGCACTGTGAGGCGATATGTTGTATCTACTTTGAGGGGTCTGACTCCTCCTTTGCTTAGGATTGGCTTTTGTGTGAGTGTAGGAAAGTAGGATCTGCTTCTTATGGTTACCCCCACTTTTTGCTTCATGTGATACTGTTTTTGACTAGTCTGACTGGGATCCTGCTAATCAGGACCCCAGTCTATCTGATTTCTCCCTGAACTGTTATGTGATGTACTTAGGTACACTCCAGATTGGATACTGGGATACCCTTGTCAGGCCCTAGTATATGGTACTCATGTACCCAGGGCATAGGTACCCCAGAGGCCTCCCATGGGCTGAAGCATGTATTATGCCACCCATAAGAGGCCATGCAAAATGGAACTACACGTCTGCTATTGCAGCCTGTGTAAGTTGGTGCATGCACCACCTACTTAAGATATAGGTTTACTATATCTAAGGGTCACTACACTTAAAACCTATAAGCCACCCCTATAGCAGGCCTTGACAATCCTGAAGGCAGGGTGCTTGGTTCTAAGTGAGAGGGTGCCACTGCATGAGCAGGACACCCCTGCAGCCTATGGAGTCCATTGTCCCGGGTTGTTAGTGCTACAGCCATTTATGACATATAGAGTGGCATTATGCGACCCCGTGATGACCAACTCTAAAATGGCTGAAAGTAACCCTATCATGTTTGGTGTCAAATATTGTGGAATCATACCCCCACACCGGTAACCGGCATTCTAGTCCCGGGCAGGCCAAAATGGTTGCTGCCGGCCAGAGACACATTTCTGCCCTCCTGCTGCTGTGCCAAGCTCGAGCAGGGGAAGGCAGAACAATAGGCATCCTGTAACAGGGAGGTGTGACCACCTCCCAGACAGGATTTAGTGTATTAGGCCTGGGTGGGTGCGCTTGCCAGTGACCGAAAGTCTGAATGAGGGGCACATTTGGTGTCCCTATGCATAGTCCAGTTCAAACCAGGCCTGGGAGCTGTTGGCTCCAGCTCTGGCACGAAACTGGTTAAAGGATATGGGAGTAACCTCCTCACTGTCCAGTCCCTCCCCTGGGAGGATCCCCTGAATCTTTCCAACCCTCTCCCGTGGGTACAAAAGGGCTTACCTGGCTGATCAAGAAACCACTGACCTTTGACCGTCTGGACACTCTGGACTTTGCTGGAATTCGTTTGGGCCCTACTTCATCTCCCTCCCCGTCCAAAGCATCGTCTGTGCCCGTGCACCATACAGGCTCCATGTAGGACCTGTGGAGCATCAAGGACAACTGAAGATATCTCCCTTGGAGTGAAGGAGTCACTCCCCTGCAACTGCAGGCACCACATCTCAACTGACTGGTCTGCTGCTCCTGAGCTCCTACGGACTCTGAAGGCTCCAGCAACACAGGAGGTGGGTTTCCAAGTTTCACGAGGTCCGAGCTCCCCTCTTACCAAGATTGAGGTCAGAATCCCTTGTGGGGGCTGCAATACCCATACCCCTGTGTACCGCGTACTTTTGCAAGTTCATATGCTTGTTGGCGTTTCCAAAACAAGTGCACTGGGCTCCGGCTAGCCCCAGCCTCTGGCACCATTTCCACCAAAGAACTCCAGTCCCTTCACACTGAGTGCTCCGTGGGCTGTGGCTTTTGAAACTGCTCGAGGTCCCCTTGCGACTCCTGTGCCTCCGGTCTGTGGGTTCTCTTGAGGGTCAACGCTGCTTTTCTTGAAATCCCGTGGTTGCTCAATGCCTGCCCTGGCTCCCCTGTGTTTGGTGAGTCTCCTGGACCTTGCTGGTCCGAACCGTAACCGTCTTTTACCTTCTGCATTGGTTGCCATTGACAAGGCTTGTTGGTGCTCCAGCTTGACACCGACCCCTCAGTACTCGACATCCTTTATGGGACAGCTCGTATCCAGCTCCTGGTTGTCCTTAACTTCTCCTGGTCCCGGTGGCTGCAGAATCAAGAACCCCCTCAATGCACCTGAAGCACCCGACATCGGTGGGCATTCGTCTACCGAGCCCCTCGTCACTCCTGAGTGACCCAGACTCTGTCCCCTCTGCTTTCAGGTACTCTTCACCAAGAATCCACCTTTGGAGTCCGACGGACACTTTCCTTCTTTCCAGCAGTGGCTCTTCTTCGAAGTCCTCCATAGAGATCGACGGCGGTTTCCGATGCCACTTTAGACCTGTGCACCCGGCTTTCCTGGGATAGGTAACTCTGGTACTACGGTATGCACGGGTGGGGTGGCTCTCCAACCTCCTAACTTCCACGGGGTTTCTTCGAAGTCCACTTGGAAGGGTCCTTAAACTTTAAAACTTCAACCGCGACTCTCCCATAATATTGTACGTAGCACGCGGTCGTGCTCCCACACTGCACCTGTCCTCCGTGGGGTCCCTACTTACTCACCTTGGGTGGTTCCTTGGGATCCCAGTGATTCTACATCCTCTAGACACCGTCTTGACTCGAGTCGTGGTTCTTATACCACTATTGTAGGTTATGGTTTGGTCTCCCCCTGGAGCCCACTGTGTATTAGTGCTATTTACTATTGTTTCTATGCCACAGTATTGGGTGCTTTGTGAGTATCTTCATGCAGAAGATACTGTGTCATACTTAAAGAGTGTTATATCAATAAATACATATTTTTATAACTACTGAGTGGTTCTCCTTTCATTTAACCAATACTATAAGGTTGCATTCTGGTAAAACAAGCTGCTTAACATTCCTTCAAGACTAAGCCTGAAAGCTGCTCTCCACAGCTACCACTTGGATAGCTTTCTAAGGTTATCTTTGACCTCTTAAATCACCATAAGGGTTGTTTGGATTGGTACAGGGTGCCCACTTTAATTAGTGGACAGCATATACCAGGCCAACTTCTCACAGTGAGTCATTTAAAAACGGGTGTGTGCTAATGGTTGATGATTGGTGCATGTCCCACCTTTCCATACAAGTTAACTCCCATGGAGTATTGCCACTGGAACAAGCAGGGATGCGCATGCTGCTTGAGTGCTTTTATGTTTTTTTGTTTGTTTGTTTATGCCTGAACGTGCTTTGGCTACAATACGCATTCACCCGATGTGCGAATACATGGGCTTTATTTGGCAATGTACTTGCGATTTATTTGCTGGCTTTGTTTTCTGCTGCTGCTGCTCTGTGGGAGTTTCAGTCAGGTGACACTGTTGTCTCTGTGCTGCTGAGGAGGATGGGGCGGGCGTTCAGGGCTGCGGGCAGCCCCCGCCCCACCCTGCTCACTGTCCACACCTGTCCTCGTACCAATGCCCACTCCTGGCCTCGCACCCATGCTTCTTCCCGCTCCTGTCCTCATGTCTGTGACCACTCATGCCCTTGTACCTGTTCTTCTGCCCGCTCCTCTCCTTGTGGTTGTGCCCCTGCCCACTCCTGGCTGTGATCCTGCCTGCTCCTGTCCTTGTGCCTGTACCCCAGCCCGCTACTGGCCTTGGATGTGTGACCCTACCCACTCTTGTCCTTGTGTCTGTGCCTATGCCCACTCCCGGCCTCGTACCTATGCTTCTGCCCGCTCCTGTCCTTGTGGTTGTGCCACTGCCCACTCCTGTCTGTGACACTGCCCACTCCTGTCCTCGTGTCTGTGCACCTACCCCCTAACACTCTGATCACCCCAGTCCTCCTTGATGTCTGTGATCCTATCCATTTCTGTCCTCGCATCAGTGCCCCTACCCGTAACCTCAAATGCACCCTCCCCATGTCTGTGTCCCTAACTCCCTGACCATCCTTGTCCTCGTGTCTGTGCCCCTGCCCGCTAGTGTCCTCGTGTCTGTGATTCTGTCCACTCCTGTCCTCTTCTGTGATCCTACCCGCTCCTGTACTCCTGCCTGTGCTCCTGTCCTCATGTCTGTGCCCCCTACCCGTAACCCCATATCCACCTTATCGAGGTCTGTGTCCCTAACCCCCTGACCATCCTTGTCCTCGTGTCTGTGATCCTGTCCGCTCCTGTCCTTGTGTCTGTGCCCCTGCCCACTAGTATCCTCGTGTCTGAGCTCCTGTCCACTCCTGCCCTCTTGTCTGTGATCCTGCCTGCTCCTGTCTGTGCCCCTGCCCGCTACTGTCCCACTGCCTGTGCTCCAGCGCTTAACTCCATACCCAGCCCTACCCCATGCACGTGCCCCTAACCACATGCCCGCTCCTGTCCTCATGTCTGTGTCCCTTTAACACTACCAAAATCCCCATGAATGTCTGTACCCCTACCCCCCACCCCCTGACCACTGCTGTCCTTGGTGTTTGCGTCCCTGTGCACTCCTGCCCCGGGTGCCTATGGCCCTGTCAAAAACACTCTACCCACCCCTGCCTGCTGTGGCTGTGCCCTGTCACAACACACAACCTACTCCTGACCCGGTGTCTGTGCCCTTATCCATTCGTGCCCCGGTGTCTGTGTCTTTGCCTCAGAGTTAGTGCCCGTCCCCTCAGTCTCAGTGCCCACTGCCCCAATGTCAATGTACCATGTAGCACCCGTGTATGCAGCCACTGCACGTGTTCCATGAGCGTGCCACCAGTGCGTGCACCGCCTGCTTCAGCGCCTCTGCCCTCAGCCTCGAATGTTTGCCTCACCCTTAGAAGCAGAGCATATGATCCGTGTGCGTGCCAATAACTACAGGATGTCTGTAACACCGGCTGCAGTGACGCTTCCTCTACTGCCCTCTTACCCCCATGACCAGCCCTACTGACTACTCATGCGACTCTGACCTTCTCGCCCCAGTGGTTCTGCCCTATTGCCCCCAGTGATCGCCCCTAGTGATTGCTTCTGAGTGTCTCCAGTGATTTTACCCGTCCTGTTGCTGTGGTTCTGCCCTCTTACACCCAATGACCGCCCTAGCAACTGCTCCCCAATGCCTCCTTTGACCCAGTCCTTCTTGCCCGATGGTTCTGCCCTATTACCCACAGTGACCACCCCTAGTGATTGCTCCCTCATGCCTCCAGTGGCCCAGCCCTTCTTGCCCCGGTGGTTCTGCTCTATTGCCCCCAATGACCACCTCTAGTGATTGCTCCCTTCGTCTCCAGTGATTTTACATTCCTGCTCAGTGGTTCTACCTCCTATAACTTCTCCAAGTGACTGCTCCCTCATGCTCCCAGTGACTCTCTCCTTTATTGCCCCTGTGATTCTGCCCCCTGCTTATCCCCAATGAACGCCCCTACTGCTCCCTCATCCCTCCAGGGACCCTGCCCTTCCTGCCTTGGTAGTTCTGCTCCCTTACCCCCATTAACTGCCCTGGTAACTGCTGCCTCATACCTCCCATCACTCTGCTTTTCCTGCCTCTGTGATTCTGCCCACATACCCCCAATGACTGCCCCTAGTAACTGCGCCTTCGTGACTCCAATGATACTACACTCCTGTCTCAGTGGTTCTGCCCCCTACCTCCAATGACCGCCCCTACTGACAGAACCCTCATGTCTCCAGTGACTCTACCCTTGCTGCCTCGGTGATTCTACCTCAACCCATAATGACCTCCCCTAGTGACTCCTCCCTCACTCTACCCTTCCTTGCTCAGTGGTTCTCCCACCCACCTACCCCACATGCCCACCTCTACTCCCCCCTCGTCCTTCCAGAGACTCTGCCCTTCCGGTCTCAGAGGCTCTGCCCTCCCACCACCAGAGAATCTCCCGAGTGATGCAGGCCCTCTCACCCATCCTTTGTCCTGTCTCCCCAAATCAGTAGTCGGGCTGCCTGCACTTTAACAACCCCAGTAGCAACAAAACCATCACTGCGAGTAGAGTCCTCATCTGGGAGGGAGGGGCGGTGGGGACCGAGGAGCTATGGAAGGAATGGGAACAGCCAATGAGCACCCCCCTGATGGGTGTTCGGATTCCATTTATGAGCCTCTTTTCTGATCCAGTGCTTCAGCTCTACAGTTCTGCTGGGGTCATCTCTATTTCCACTGCTCAGAAGAGCACCCCATTATCACATCCCTCTCCTACGCTCCAAACAGCACCCCCACACCACACCCCTCTCCTCCACTCAGAGGAGCACCCCCTTTACACATTGCTGTCCTCCACTCTGAGCAGCAAACAACATTATCACATCCCTCTCTTCCACTCCAAGGATCACTTCCTTTATCCCATCCCTCTCTCATCCATTCCAAGGAGCACCCCATTATCCCATCCCTCTCTCATCCATTCCAAGGAGCACCCCATTATTCCATCCCCCTCTCCTTCATTCCAAGGAGCACACCATTATCACACCCCCTCTCCTCTATTCCAAGGAGCGCTCCATTATCACACCCCTCTCCTCCATTCCAAGGCGCACCCCATTATCACACCCCTCTCCTCCATTCCAAGGAGCACCCCATTATCACACCCCTCTCTCCTCCATTTTAAAGAGCACCCCATTATCACACCGTCTCCTCCAATCCAAGGTGCACCCCATTATCACACCCCTCTCCACCATTTCAAGGAGCACCCCATTATTTCACCCGTCGACTACCATCTGGGATGCAAGCAACCTAAACGCACCCCTCTCCTCCACTCTGTAAAAGACACCCTTTATGACAATCCTCTCCTCCACTTCGAGGAGCACCCCATTATCATATCCCTCTCTTCAACTCTGAGGAGAAAACAACATTATTACATCTCTCTTCTGCGCTTTGAGGAGCATTCCGATTATCACATCCCTCTTTTCCACTCTGAGATATAATGCCATTATTATAGCCCTCTTTTCCACTCCAAGAGCACACCCTTACCACATCCTTCTCCCCCACTCAAAAGAGTCCTGCTTCCTTTCCTTCATTACGAGGAGCACCCTCAATATTGCATCTCCATTCTCCATTCGAAAAAGCCCCATTATCACATCCCTCTTTTCCACTCCCAGAAACACCACCCAAATTTCACCCCTATCCTGCATCCCAAGGAGCAGTCACTTTATCACATCCTTCTCTTCCACTCCAAGGGGCACCTCCCTTATCACACCTCTTTCATTCAATCCCAGGAGCACCCCATTATCACATCCCTCCCTTCCACTCCTAGTACCTCCACATTAAACACCTCTCTCTTCTACTCTGAACAACACACAAATTCGGCCATTCCTCCATTGCTCTTTCCCATTCAGGGCACCCTCCATTACTACACCCCCTCCAAGGAGCACTCCAATACCACATTCCTCTCAACGAGTACTCCTAATAGCACATCCCTCTGCTCCAGTCCAAGCAGCACCCTCACATACCTCTCCTCTGGTCCGAGAAGCAGCCCCGTCATCACACCCCTCTCCTACTTTCCAAGGAGCACCCCATTATCAGATTGCTCTTCTTCACTCCAAGGAGGGTCCATATTATCTCATACATTATCACACCCCCTCCCTCAATCACCTCCCTCCACTTTACTTCCAAAAACGGTTCCAATCATGTTAGCATCCCCTTGTCACCCTATCTGTGTCCCACTCCGAGGTGCATCCACCATTACCACACTTCTCACCCCCTTTGGCCCTTTTATCATATCCTTGTCGCCGTAACAAGGAGCACCCACACCACATCATCACACCTCCTCACCCCTCCCCCGACTCTGAGGAGTACCCCTCAATACACCATCCTGGTGCCTCACTCTAGGGAGCACGCTAGGTATCACATCACTCTCCTTCACTCAAAAGAGGACTTCAATTATCACATCCCTCTCCGCTAGTTCGAAGAGCACTCTGTAGGGACATCGGGCTGCCCAGTAGGGCAAATTCTACCACCACTGTGCAAAACTAGCTCCTAGTTAGGCAAACAGTGTTAGTTGCGCAGTCAGTGCTTAATTTGTAAAAAAAATGACAGGGCTCTTGTCAGGAGACCACAGCAGCTTGCACCACACATTGTCCCTGCCATGCTGAAAATGCAACTACTAACCATCACACTCGTACAAGTGTGACAGTTTGGACAATTCCAGGCCCCCAAAATGATAAGATTGGCTTGGGCGCAGGTAATGGTAATTTTTAATATATATTGAATTAATAATTGACTGTTGTTGTGGTCATCTCTAAAATAGCCAGACAGAGCCACCTTGTGGCAGACTGCCACAAACACAGGTTTTGACAATAAAGTGCTGGTGCCGAGCACCCGAAACCACCAGCTCAAATTCAGCACTGAGAGATGGAAGGCAACTTAAGAGAATGCGTATCAAGAGTTAACATTACCAGCACAACACTTACATGAAGACACCAATCAGTAAAGTTTCCAGCCCAATTCAGGAAAATCAAAAATACTTTATAATTAAAATAAGGCTAAAGCTATAAAAAAATGAATCAGTCACTGAAAAGTTATAGATTGTTTAAGTGACCGTTCCATTCCACTTGTTTCCTCCACTCTGCATGGACAGTCAATAAAAGTTCATGCACAGTACTCACAAGTAGCCACTAGAGGCTTCTTTTTCCTCCTGTCAAACAACACTACCCCTAGCTCCAGGTTATATCTAGCAGGGCCGGCTTTAGCGCTGGTGGCACCCAGTGCGACAATGTTTGTTGGCGCCCCCCAATGACCACCTCCGCCACGGATTCCCACACTACCACCCTTTAACAGTGCACCTCGAGTCTCCATAACTGCTCTCTCTCAGATGCATTTAATTAGTTTTATAGCGCTGCCGCCACTCATATCAGTGCAGGGTACTTTACATCACACACTACACAGAGACAATCAATCATAGGTGTGTAAATCAGTGTATAGGAAAGTTCCATGACAGAGGACTACAAGGTGTAGTAGTCACATGTCATCCATATTGGTAGGCAGGATAGTTTAAGAGTGCTTGGTCTGGAGAAGCACAAACTAAGAGTTTAAAATGTAACACCATGGTTGGGGGTTCTCTTAATAATCAGAATTGAGTTCTATCCAAATCAACCCTTTTTCCAACATTAGGATAACGAAAGACTGGGGAACAAAGCATGACGCTCTAATCTATACCTTGCAGTTTGCATGCAGCTCTTTGGTGACAGTTAATAGCTCACTGTTCTATATTAGAATTATAACTTATAAACTGCAGGTAGAAAATGATCTCTCAGTAAAAGCAATAATCCACTGACCTATTTACATTATATGCACTTTGTGATCTGAATGGTACATGTTCTTTGCAGCAGGCATATTAACCCTCTGCGCTACCTTACCATGAGTCAAAATGTACACTAGACAAACCTCCATCTCTTTCTAGGAAGAACATTAATCACCGGAGTTATCTTGACATTTTTATTGTTGCCTTATAATTGCTAGTGCACCCATCCAAAGTCAGCACCCGGTGCGGTCACACTGGTCGCACCCCCAAGACCCGGCCCTGATATCTAGCCTTCAGTTAGTCGGGAGGGGCTGGATAAGAGTAAGTTGTCTTGTGCAGCTTCCAAACTTCACAGAGCTCCTTTATGGGTGTCTCTGACTTGCGTCTCCAACACAGACAGTCTTTCTGTACTTTTAGGTCAAGCCTGGGCAGCGCATGTGCTGCTCTGCGAGGCATGCTGTATTGAGATAGGGACTTGAAGCTCCGCCCACATTTTTCATTGGCTTGTGTCATTGTCCACTGTAAACTGTGGCTGTTCATTGGTCAAAAGGCTTAGTAGTCCCTCCTTAGTACCGCCTTGTCTCATTTTGTTAATTCCCATGGGGACACCCCCTGTTACGTGTGTTGTTGCTCAGTAGGCTTTAATTACAGCTTCTGAGCACTATTTTCTCAAATAGCAGTGCCCTGCCTGCAGTTGCAGGCAGGACATGCTCTCTCCTAATGCTTTTAAAAAAAATGTATAGCACGCATTTGCAATGCAATAGGTCTAGCATTTGTGAGAGTTTAAGCTATTGGCATTGTAAATGACAATGCCTTTTATTTATCTGTTTTAAAAACAACATATAAATAAAAGGCATTGTCATTTACAATGCCAATAGCTCAAACTCTCATAAATGCGAGACCTATTGCATTGCAAATGCTTGTTTCCATTGTGCCCATGGACTGTTAGGTTCCCCCTTCTCTTAGAAGGTGGTTCAAATTGCATGTTGTGCGATGCAGACAATGATAAAGTACATTAATTGCCTCTGACATAAACTCATAATAAGTCCATGTAATCAGATAGTGTGGAATGCACAAGTAATCAAAATGGAAATATAGAGAATAAACAATGATCATGTGCATATTGCAGGGCAAAAGAATAGAGACCTGGACATGCAAAGTAATATTCCAAACTGCGTGTGCATGACAGTGATTCTACTGGTCCTCCAACTTTTAAACATGTGTGTGTCACAGAGTGGATGATAGTTAAATATTGACAGGCTGATGAGTCAGTCAAATGTGTGCGTGTCACAGCAGAAAATATTGAGGTTCAAATTCATCCAAAAGACCAATATTCTAAGGTGTGTGGGTCACAAAATAGGTAACAGACGACACACTGACGATTATTAGTTCTTTAAAGTAGATGCATACATTATGAGTTTAGTTAACTGTGTGCATACTGTAATAGTGTAGGGCCATAGGCCCCCATGCGTAGATAAGCATGACTCAGATACTGGTACTTAGTGTGTAGAACTTGCCCAGGGCACGTGCGCCCGGCCGCTTTTATTAACAGGGTCACATGTCCTGTGACGCCTGTGTTGGATGGGTGTGGGGTGGGGTGTAAGCCAGCCCTCAGGGAGTGGCTGGTACAACTGAAAGACTGGACCAGTGACCAGCAGGTTACTACATCCCTCCCAAACTTTATTCAAACTGGATCAACAAAGTCCAACCAGTGGGAGAGAATAAAACAATAACTAAAACTTCCAGTGAGTTTATTCAGCTGCCTGCATAATAAGACGATGGTACAACTGCAGCTAGGACCACCAGTTCTACGGAGCACAGTTTAGTGGTGCACTGCTGATCCAGTCGGCCCTGGATTCAAGGCGTGGAAGTTTACAACCAAAGTCTCTATATACACAGTTCACTGTGACGGTGCAGGTGGAGTGATAGTGAATCTGGTAGATGTCACGTTTTCACAAATCAGACCTGGTTGTTGTATCTTCAGAAAGGCAGCATTGCTTCTAGCTACAGAATGGTGGAGTAGTTACAAACATCCCTCTCCCGGATGTTCCCCTCTCACGGAATATCCCTGAGGTCCACCTCACTAGGCTTCCACTGGACTGGGTGTACTTCGCCGTGTCACTCCAATGCCACCCTCCCGGTTCGTGGAGGAAGTGCTACGAGTCCTTCCTTCAAGTCCCTCGCTCCACCTGGAGGGTAGTTGTTTCTTGATAGGATTACTTCTGCCACCTAGACTCTGGCGCACTGGCATTAATAGGATGGTCTTTGGAAGAACCATTTTATGACACAAAATCTTCATCTTCCTGGGACCTGCGGAGGAGCGGCTGTAGACTCATCTCTCGTGGCAGGACCCACTCTCTCCGGCTGTCCCTGAGGCCTTTGCCCCTGGATCGCCACAGTCTGGTGTGGCGTGGTTGGATACTCTTCTAGACCCCACATCCGAGGTCACTCAGGAGGTCCGAGCAGTCTCACCATCCAGTCTCCCGTGCGACCCCAAAGATGGATGTCACCAATGGTCCAGCTTGTTTGCCTCTGCAGTCATCAGGTTTGCTTGATGTTACGGAAGGCTCTTGGACAGCTAGCCTCTCATTGTGCCACTGATGTTACCAAGGTACTGTGCTCCATTCCGGATGTTCTTGCATTCATTCATCTTCTTTATCTTCTGGTGTGCAAGGTGTTTTCTCACACACTCCTCTCTTCTTTCTTTTCCCTTCTTTGAACTTCTTCTGTGGTGGCCTCATGCCACACAATTTCCTTTTCCTTGTTCTTTCACTTCGTGACACGGTCTGGTCTCCTTTTGTCTTGCTCTCCTCAGACCAGGCCTCTCCATGTGATGTGCACTCTACATGGGTCTCCCTGGCCATGTCCTACCCCTAGGACAATGCTTTCTCCTCCGTCAGTTACCAGACCACTAGTCGCGACCTTCTACCTTTCACGACTTGTCCTCGGTGTTCATCCTTCGATTTCAGGTCAATCTTCTCTGACCTCTCACAGGTCACCTTCTCAGACCTTTCGCAGGTCATCGCTTCTCTGGCCTCTCTCAGGTCACCTCTTCTCTGACCTCTGGCAAGTCATCTTCGCTGACCTCTAGCAGGTCGTTTTCTCTGACCTCTGGCAGGTCATCTTCTCACTGACCTCTGGCAGGTCATCTTCTCTCTGACCTCTCACAGGTCATCTTTGCTGACCTTTCGTTCTCGGGCTCCAGCCCGTACTGTCAGTGTCTAGGGTAAAATCTTTGGCCCACTTCTATCCTTACGCTCTCCTCTCTTCATCTAAGGGTAATCCTGCTGCGGGCTGCTTCTGCGCTCACTTCTTCCCCTTGCGGTGGCATCCTTTCGCCACTGGGCGCGCCTTCAGTGCACGTTCTTCAGTCCTTTAGGGACTTGCTGCCTGGGGCTGTTGCCCTGTACCACACCTGCCGTCAAGATGCAGTACTCACTGGTGTCCTTACTGCTGCAGTGACCACCTGTGGCCACTAGGTGTCACTGCATTCCTTCTCTCAAGCTTCAGCAGCCTTTTCCCTCAAGGTTCCTCTCTTGCCAGTGTCCTACTCAATTCCGCTGGGGTGGACGCAACAGCTTTTTCTGTACTGCAGTCCACATCTCTATACTCTGTTTTCTATTTCCATTGGCCCTCAGCAGCTTTCCTCATAAAATTCCCTTCAAGGTTCCCTTGCTGAACTGGGATATACGTCTTCCTCTGCACTTTCCCTTCTAGGTTCACAGTGCCAGTCTTTGCGGGCTGCAATTTCCTTACAGTTCCTGTACCTGTTCCCCCTCCACTTTAGGCCCCAGCAGCATTCCTTGTGCTGCGGGCCACTTCTTATGCTCAGCTTCTTCTCCCGTTATCTTTTTTTTTTCTTTGGAGTCACCCCAGTGCTATCAGGGTGGCACTTCATCACAGTCTCTCCTTGTCTGTAGGTCGTAGCAGCCATTCTTTCCATTGCTGGGGTTGATAATTGGCTTTTTTTCCCAAATGCGTTACTGCTAAATGGCCACTAGGTGGCACTGCCACCGCATCCTCTACACGGCCTGCAGGCTGTTCTGCTTGGGTCCCTCATGCTGCTCACAGCACTCCCACTGTTACTCCCTGCTGGGGACCAATATCTGAGCCTCCTGCCGCCACCTCTTCATTTCAGGCTGAGACGGCCTGCAGAGTAGCTCCCTTAGGCTGCCGGCTCCATTCTTCCCCGCGTGCACATGCGACGGCCGGCACCCCTTCCACAGCAGTCATGGCTCTCTCCCTCCTCTCTGAAAGTAAACCGCTTTTCATTCTTCTGGGGGGCGCGGTATGTAGCGCTTGGCTGCCACGGCAGGGGCAGCATGCTCTTTTTATTGCGACTGTCCCGCACTTAGGCACCAGCAATCTCTGTTACCTATGGGCTGCGCAGGGCCTCACCTCGTCTCCATTTGCTCATATGCCCAGCGGCAGGCCCCCTTCGCGGATCACGCTCTCCACCGGTCCGCACACTTCTGTCTTCGTGGGGCCCATTCGGTGCTCCGAGCCTCAGCAGCTCTACTCACGCTGCGGACACTGGGCCTTCACGGGTACCGTCAGGCCTGGCGCCCCGAACAGCTACCGCTCTCTGCCCTGTACTGTCAACTTATGGGCTGGCAGGGTCCACTGTGGCCGGTCCCATGGCCTGGCTTCTGGGCGGCTGGGCCCACACACGTGCCTCCCATCTCATAGCTGTAGGCTGCGCTCAGAGTCTCGCACACCTCTTCTGAAGCTCCGCGCCCTCAGCTTCTCTCACCTTCGATCACCATGATATGGCAGCGTTCAGGCACCTCTGCCGTCCGGCATCACTCACGCTCCAGTTGGGGCTTCATCAGGCTGTTGGCGGCTCCACTCACACTAGAGGGCACTAAAGGTGCGGGGTGGGCTCCCGATCTCCTCCTCCACTCCGGGGTCACTCTTCTTCCTTCTTTCGATGGGGGCCCGCAGCAGCCCCTCAGCAACTCTGTCACCCCGTGGGCTCACCTCATGCCCTGTGGGTCAGTTGGCACTTCGCCTGTTTGGCAACGGAGTCGCGACAGGCAGACCACACAGCCAGCTTGTCCCTCCGTGTTTCTGGGGGCACTCTTGGTGCGCCGACACCAGTGCCGTCTGCACACGCAGGTCCAATCTGCTCGTCGCCAATGTAATGGTGTTGGGCCCTAGGCCCCCATGCGTAGATAACCACAACACAGACACTATTACTTAGTGTGTAGAACGGGACCAGGGAACGTACCCCCGGCCTCTTTTATTAACAAGGTCGCATGTCCTGTGACGCCTGTGTTGGATGGGTGTGGGGTGTAAGCCAGCCCTCGGGGAGTGGCTGGTACAACTGAAAGATTACACCAGTGACCAGCAGGTCACTGCACATGCCACAGAACAGTTTAAAATATCTCTGTTGTGCATGACGAGTTTGTAATGAAATAGATGACAGCTCTTAAACTATACCCACATAAGATAGAAGAAAGTAAAATATTAAAGACACTTCACCGAATGTCTTCCATAATATCTCAGTGTGCTGGGAATCCAACAAACAGGGCTACACCAGATCATCGGATATTCAACAGAGGGGGGTGTGCCGGATGGTTGAAACACTACTGCAGTGTCAAGCAGTGCGCAGGTGGGTGGGGGGCTGCTATAATATGAGATTTCCATGTATGGCAAATACATTCAGGAAGTGTTTGGTGAATTAATCTTGAGTAGTGTCCATCTACTGTACATGCCTCGAATAAAGGGTTGAAATTTGCAGGAAACGTTGAGAAAGTTCAATGACAAAATGCAGAAGAAATTAAATTGCAGAGAAAACAGGCACACCTACACCCCTACGGAGACTCAAACCGCAGTACTGTGTAAGAAAAGCTGTCGGCAAAATGTTGCATAAAAAAAAAGACTCTAGGAGACCAGCTTCAAAGATATGATGTTTAATCCACACGGTGCACTTGTTTGACATCAAATGTAAGATGCAATTTCAAGCACAAACTGCGTGTATGGGCATGTGCGCCTGTGGTGGAACAATAGAAGCACTTGTAGAAGCATGCAGACACTATAAGCAATCATAGCAAATGCATTATGAAAGCAGTGATAACTGTGAGCAGCATGTAACATCGGGGTTAACACAGAGATGCAGAGCTCGGCTTGAATCTAAGCACTTTCGAGCAGGAGGCATCAATCCTCTGTCCTTGCTCTTTTCTTGTACATTTGTGCAGCAGTGAGGGAGATGTGGAAGAATTGCCATTGGTCCACCAAAGAGTCTGGTGCATGTGTCAATGTTGCACACAAGATTTTTGGTGGCTCATTAATTTTGTGCCACTGTAGTGTGGTTGTTGGGTGAATTAATCAAAGGTGAAGTAAGGAGGGTAATCCATATCTCGTGGATGAACATGGCATCTAAGAAGTAGTAGCAAATGAGGACGGAGATGCATGATACACGTTGTGTGCAAATTGGATGTTAATGAGCATCAGAGAGAGAGAGTAAATGTGTGTGTGTAAGGGGTCGTGGGGCATCCCTACCGATGTAGATGCAGCAACTGAGTAGATTCATGTGTGGGACAATCTTAGGTGTGTTTGATTTTGTGGGCTGGTAACGTGTGATCGTGGTGTAGGCTGCCTGGTTGCAAAATGTCTTACCCTGATGGTACAGGGTTGGAGCCAATGCCCATTCATGGCCCCAATAGCTCCAAGCAAGCAGGAAACATCTTGACTGGGTGCTCTGGATTTGTGGATTACTTGTGCCCAAAATGCTTAATATAGTTACATGACCTTGGCTCAGACCATGAATGTAAAGTTTAGAGGCCTCAGGGATGCAGCCAACAAGACCTTGATGAAAGTTGCAGACTGCAGAGTTTGAAGCAGAGATCATCGGTGGACTGCTTTGAATAGAGGTCAGGGACCTATGTCCCAGATTTCAGCCTAATGAGCATATTGACAGACAGCCTATCTTGAGCTCTTTCCAATCAAGCTTCAGGTCTGAGCACAGTACAGCCTTCCTTGGATATTCGATGAGACCCTCCCACTGCTTAACAAAGGAAAATCCTTCTTGCTAGTTCTGCTATATTGATCATCTGCGATTGGCACAATTACTCATGATATTCTACTGGCATTACCATACAATAAGATGGGAATATATGACATACTCATTTAATGGTGCACATCATAACTCACCAACATGCTTCAATGCATGGAAATTGGCAACTTTTTGCCTGAACTCACTGCAGTATTCTTCGGAGTTCCTCAAGGCACAATGCTGGATTCTTACTTTTTAAGTTGTACTTTTGAGTTTTTATGTGGTCTAGTGCACAAACTCAGAGTAATTTTCCAACAAGATGGAGAGGATACCCAATTATACTTAAAAACGGATTTCAGAAATGACATTGATTCTCTAACAACATGCATCTCAGAGGTCCAATCACAGATGAGGAATATTAAACCGAAAGTCAACCCGCAAAAATTAATTTCTGATCCTCTCTCTCACATACATCATCAGATTCTATCTGATTGATCAGACCTCAGGAACAACACAGTCTACTTTCCCAATCTAGTCAGCAGAGTCAAATCTTTGTGTAAACCCTGCTTATAGCCAGTGGCGGCTGTCAGGGAAGGGGAGTGTCGGGACAGGGGTTTGAAAACAAAATTAATTAATTGAAAAAAGCACTTATCTTTAGCACGGCCGCCGTCTCTCCATCCCGTTGCCACTCATCTCGGCAAGGTCCGCATCAGGAAGCACCTATGTTTCCATAGCCAATCACGACGCTGCAATGTAGCGGTGTGATTGGCTCCCCATAGCCAATCACAACGCAGCAACCCAGCGTTGTGATTGGTCTGAGCTCTGCTGTTCGGCGCTCAGATGGGGACAGGTGAGCCTGTGCATGTTCCTCACCAGACTGTGCATTGCAGCCTGGTGAGGAAGATGCAAAGTGTGCATGACTGTTCGGCCGGCCCGAGACGGCCGGCAAGCAGTCATGCACACTTGGAGCATTCAAACCACTCTCCCCGTGTGAATCCAGCCCCGCCCCGCCCTAACCCAGCCCCGTAGTAAAGACCACTAAAATTATAATAACGGGGTTATTATAATTTTCTTTAAAAAAAAAAATCTGCTCTGCGAGATGTGGCTCGACACTCCTCCGCCTTAGCCTAGGAGCCGCCCCTGCGTTATAGCCAGAGTGAATGGTGCTAACTGCCTAGAATCATTAGAACTCTCATAGATTTCCTCCAAAAATCAGAATTGTGGACCATTTTTCAAACTGCATTGATTTTACGCACAGAATATGGGAACGCTTTACTTACTGGACTTCTCAAAATGTTCTCTCTCCTTAAACCCATGTCACCCTCTGAAAACTGAAGGATCTCTGCTATAACGAAATTTTATTGCATTACATCAGTTCTGCCTGAGCTAAAATGGCTGTGCATGGAAGCTCACAATACATACAAGGCAAGCTGTGTCACATGTATCAAGTATGAGGCACTAAACCCTGGCATTCCTCAATACCTTACAAATAGAATTAATATATCTAGAATATATAATACCTCTAGAGGCAAAGCAACTCTCCATTTAGAAATCCGAAAGTTTAAGAAGTACTCCACCCTGAAGCACTCCTTCACTGTGAATGCTTCTAGGGCCTAAACTTTTCTTCCAATTCCTACCCAACTTGCTATCACATTAAGGGAATTAAAAAGTGATTTAACGAATCACCTAATGCACCAATATCAACTGTATGTGCTCCTTTGCGCCTACAATCCATATTAGATTTGTTCCAATAAATACACCTTTCTAATGCACCACAAAAGAAAAACTGACACTAAAGTATGTGTGCTACAAAAACTCTAATTTACGTACTTTCTTTAAATTTAAACTTTGTACTTGTTGATGTTTAACTGTACGTAACCTGCTTGCCATGCATGGGCGTAGGAAGTGTGGGGGATGCAGGGGAACCCCCCCCCAGATTTTGGAGTGGGGGGACATGGGGGACAAGGGTGGGGGGGACAAGGGGACAAAAGAATTTCCCCTCTCCCTTCTGTGATTCGCAGGGCCATTAACGCTCGAAAGCGCTACCTAGAATGGCCCTGCACTTGACCTGTGACCTGCCTCCAGTTGCCTGTCATCAGGTGTGCAACGCCCACAGGACTAAAAAGGCTTTACCCCCCCCCCCCCCCTTCCCCTTCCCCTTCCCCTTCCCCTTCCGTCCTGTACTCAGCCGGGGCTGCTGTAGCTTGAGCTGCTGTGGGCTGGGCTGGGCTGGGGCAGTGTCTGGAGTGTTATCTTCACACCCGAGTTTTTCAGAGGTCTTTAAAAGACCATTTACATCCCTTTGTAACTGTTTATGGAGGCTTTGTTTGTTTTGTTCACTGGTTCAGTACCCCCTAGGTCTTGTCTCTAATGTGTATATAAGATGACGCAAAAACGCTTGCTAATATCATACAAAAAGAAATACGTTGCATTGAATATCAACATGTACAACACGCCATTCTATTGTTAAAAGGCAAACTCCCTCTCTCTTATTGAGCAAACTGCATAAAGTTTGCCTTGCTGTCAAACAAAGAGAGAAACAACTTTCAAACAGTTATCTTTCAGAAAAATTAACCACAGTCTGATAGCCAAGTCAAAGACATGGTAAAGGAGTCCATGGCAGAGAGAAAGGCTATAATGTGACGATGTCAGGCAGTTCCTAATCCAGCGGCCTTTTTCACAGGCACTGATTTAGGAAAGATTGCAAAGATGTCCCAGAGATGCTAGGAGCTGAGTTTGGGTATTTTATGTTTTCCCTTCTCCCCATAGTCATCCTTATCTTGCACAGCCAAGTACAGTGGCTTACAACATTCCGGAGTTCCAAGTGGGTACTGCGGTACAGGATTCGGCTACCAGAAGGGGAGCTTTACTGCCACACCTCACTTTCCACTGCCGCTTACGACTTCATGGATTTCTTTTCTCGGGCAGCCAAGTTTGGTTTGAACCACTGAAATCCAGGTTCGCTTTATGGTGTAGCTGTACCTGCTGACAGAAGGGGACCTTTGTAACGCAATACTCATTTTAGAATGTTACCTGTCCAAACCATCCATTCAAAATCACTCTGTCAGTTTCTCAAAATTCACAAGAAACTTAAAAAAAAAATCTAACTATCGGATGCTTATGCTATCCATTGTGTTTTAATAGAAAGTCAACTACCTACATCACAATGCTATTCTGTCGCAAAATGTATATATCTTTAAAATGTGATTCCTAAACGTCATGTCTTGTGCCTTTATCCTTCTGTCATGTGTGCTAAGCGAGCTGCCTAGCGGAGCTTCTTGAGGGCCCGCACTGTGGCCCACTTTTCACCCTGTGCTTCCTGGATCTGCTCTCTGGAGATGGAGAGGGCTCCAAGGCCCTGCATCCATACACAGCCTCGGCAGCATGCTGGTAAGCTCCATGCATCCCTACAGAGGGAAGGTAACCTGGCCAGAGGGCCTCTGCTGCTGCCACCTCTGAGCTAGGGCAATAAGATGCCTGCATGACAAGATGGCGGCCCGCCTTCCAGGGCCTGCTGGTAACCTATGGCCTGTACCAGGAGCTCATCACCTTCTTAACATACAAGAGACTCGCCATGGTGGCGTTCACACTCAGGGACCTGTCCAACCTATTCATGGGCCAGAAGATCTTCCAGATCCCCAGTTCAGCTTCAACCCCCTGGTGAATGGTGGAAGCGCACTGATTACTGGTCCTCTGTAGTCCTGTTTGTGGACCTGCCGTAGATCCTGTGCATTGCTGGCTCTGTGACTTGCTGTAAGTATTTAAATTCCTAACTGGGCCTCATGCACTGCAAGGGCCCTGAGCATGAGGTGCCGAAGCTGCAGGATGAGTGCACATATAAGGGACATCAGTGGAGAGCGGGCCCACCTGCACACTCTTACTTGTCCTCGGGGTGGAATCCAAGGTCACCCCCATTATGTGTGTTCATCGCGGTCCTAGTTGCTGATGCTGGGTGAGAGGTGGCCGGAGCACAATGGGGCATGGAACCCATCTTCTCTGCACCCAGGATGCTGAGCCAACCATGAGCATAGAAAGTGTGAGGGACGCGGGGGATATATCGCTTCCAGATTTTGGAGTAGGGGGAACCGGGGGACAAGGGGGGGAGGGATGAAGGGACAAAAGAATGTCCCCTCTCCCTTCTGTGATTCACAGGGTCATTAGCGCATGAAAGCGCTACCTAGAATGGCCCTGTACTTGACCTGTGATCTGCCTCCAGTTGCCTGTGATCAGGTGTGCAACGCCCATAGGACTAAAAGGGCTTTACTCCCCCCCTCCTCCTTCCATCCTGTACTCAGCCGGGGCTGCTGTAGCTTGAGCTGCTGTGGGCTGGGCTGGGCTGAGCAGTGTCTGGAGTGTTATCTTCACACCAGAGTTTTTCACATGTCTTTAAAAGACTATTTACATCTCTTTGGAACTGGTTAAGGAGGCTTTATTTGTTTTATTCACTGGTTCCAGTACCCTCTGGGTCCCCACTCTTCCTATTCACTATTCTCTACACTTGTATTTTATTTGTACTGTCACAGTCAGAGAATGCATTTAGTGAAAAGGCGTCTCACAAGTAGAGATGCCACATTTTCAAAAGAAAAATACCGGCCATTTGTTGTTGTTTAAAGAGTCTGTAAAGGCCTCACCTTGAAACTAAATAGGGCTGTAAATAAAATGGTATCCATTCATTTGTAACATGACTTTTCAATCATTGTTTCCTTTTGTTTAATTAAACTTAAACTATTAGTCATGGATCATTAATGCAGCCCTAGAACACATTCAAAAGTGCTTTCTATTTGTATTTGCTGTTTGAAGTATGCACAGATAAGTGCTAAAAATTCCAGCTTTAGTTGATTTTGCTTATTTTTGTACTGGCTGGGACAGCAAAATACCGGTGGTGCCGGTAGAAATCCGATCAGCTGGCAACCCTAATGAGGAAACTGAAAGTTTGTTGCAGGATCAGCTCATTATTTGTTTCCTCCACCCTCCATCCCTGATTGATGCCATAATAGCAATAGTTTAACATATCTGAAACCCCACGCCAGCCGTCAATACAATGCTGAGTTACTCCTGGTGTCTTGGTATACATCCTGCATTCAGACAACTCACTCCTTATTCTCATCACTCACCCTTCACTTTCACACTCACCCTGCACTCAAAGCGATCCTACTGTTCACCATGCACTCACGTTGTTCACCCTCCTCCTAACCTGCACTCACATGAGCACACCGCTCAGCCTGCACGCACACTCCACTCCACTCACTTCTCACTTTCACCGCTAATCCTACACTCACAGCGATCACACTGCAATCACGCTGTTACCCAACACTCACACCATTCATCCTCCTCTTACCCTGCGCTCACACAAGCACACCGCTCACCTTGCTCACAGCGACCACACTGCACTCATGTCCATCGCCATGAACTCACGTCGTTCTCCCTCCACTTACCCTGCGGTTACATCAGCATACTGCTCACCCTGCACTCACAGTGATCACACTGCACTCACACCACTCACTATGCAGTCACACTTTTCACCCTGCACTTACACGAGCACACCACTCACCCTTCACTCATGTAACACTTCACTCACCTGTCGCTCTCACTGCTCATTTTGCAATCTCACTCAAACAAGCACATTTCCCACCATGCTTTCATTCCTCCCACTCTGCACTTTCAAACCCGCACCCAAACTCGTATGTCACATCACTCACCCTGCAGTCACTCCTCTCACCCTACACTCACACTGTCACATCGCTCACTGTGCACTCACATAGGCACTCCTGTCACTCACACAGCTCACCCTTCATGCACATCTTCACTCACTCACATGGGCACAGCCCTCACCCTGCACTCGCACCACAGAAACAAGCACAGCAATCATCCTGGAGTCATACCACTCATCCTGCACTTCCTCTTCTCACCCTGCACTCACACAAACAAACCTCTCAGTCTGCATTTATACAGGCACTCTGTTCATTCTGCCTGCACACAGGGACAGTAGTCTGCCGGAACTCATAGGGACACACCACTCACTCTGCACTAACTTCTCTCAACATGCACTCACCAGGCACTCTCACAGATCACGCTTTACTCTCGCTGCTCATCCTGCAGCACACACAGGCACACCACTCACCCTGCATTTAACCCTCTCACACCACTCTGCACTCTCTCCTCTCACTCTGCACACACTCCTCTCACCCGACACTCATATGGGCCCTCCTCTCCCATTGCATTCATGCAGCTCACCTGACACTCACATCTGCACATTTTTCACCCTCATGCAGCATTCATCTCACACTATTCACCATCACCCAGCACTTACATGAGCACACCTGTTACTCAGCACATATAAAAATTACACAACTTTCATGAATCTACATATATTTCTACAAAAGCACCCACAGAATACCTGCACTTTCCCAAGTACTAGATGCCTACTTAATTCTATCTGCAACAATGGGCCTGGTCCAATAGGGGAGAATGGACTGAGAATGTGGGATGGCGCGTGGAGGGTGACTAGGGCTGATGCTTTGGGATATGGTGATGAATTGAGGATCGTGTGACACCTTCAGCCATTCCTGGCTTTCCATTCACCACAATGCTTTATTTCCGGGACACACATTTTCTTTTTACATTGCAAGTTGGGTCTCAAAAAACCCCAAAATGTGAAGTGTTACTGGATGAAATCCATGGTTGCTGAAGAAGTCAACCACTTCATAAGATCAGTTGGATGCTGTGATTTTACTTGTAATACTGTAACCTCTTGATCATGGTTCCCTGTAAACTGCGCGCCTGAGCGGGCGCGCACGCCTATGTTTCCCATCGCGCAGACACCTAAAATCAGCGCGCACTACAAAGGATTCCACTGCATTCATTCAATGCTTCATTGGAGCCTTTGAAGTGCGGCGGATGGTGATGACGCTGCGCTTCCAAATGCTTTTTGAAAGACGTGTTTTTGGTCTTTAGAAATGCTAATGGAAGTCGTTTAAATACCTGCAGGGCAGGCATAAAATAGCAGGAGAGAATTCCCAAAGCTATCCCTGCAGCCTGAGTCCAGTCTGTCACATACACAGACCTCCGGCTCCCCCACCTTTTGTTTTCTCCTTCTCTGTCTTTGCACCTCGTGGTGTCCGTCACACGTGCTTGTCTGAGGTGCTATGGGTCTACAGGCTAGTCTCAGTTCAGCAGCCCTGTCTGCTATTGTTCTGGCCATGCACCTCTGCAGTGACTCGTTAAACGCTATACAATGCATGCTGCACTTTACATCACAGCCTCTCACCAGATCACCTCTTGATTTCTCCATTTCATATCTTTTTTTGCACTTTGGCGTCACTGTGGTTTCACACATGTTTTTCTGAGATCTCATTTTGTAAATTGATTTCATCCAGTACAGCACATTCAGCTGTTATTGTTGGTCAGTGACCTCTGCAGTGACTGTAAAACGCTTGCTTCTGCGTGCTGCCATTCACATTCGTCTCCCCCTCCAGAAACTGCTATGTTATTCCAACCAGCACCTCTAAATAGCAATTACAGACACAGAAGCGGGCCTGTTTCTAGGGTTTGTGGGGCCCAGGTTAGACAAGGAACACGCAAGTGCCCTTTTTCATTTCTTTTATTGGTGCAACAGGTTATTGCCAATAGTATACACTTAAAGAAAAAATACGAACAAATAATGCAAATGTTTTGAGGCTTAGCAGAGAGTACACTTTAAGTGGCGCCTGAAAATACATGCCCCAGTCACCTAGTACTTGAAAGGTCATCAGGCATTTAGGGGAATTTGGGGAGTGATTTCATAATATGACTTACCTGATTATAAAAACAAAACTGCAAGTACTTTGGAACGTGAGCCTGAAGGCAAGGACTCATAGCGGACTTCCCAAAGAATAGGTCTTACTCACAAACCAGTTCCCCGTGTGCTCCCACTCACCTCAGAGACAGTTCCAGAGAGCAGACAATGGAAAGCTGAAGGCCATTCCCAGGGTTGGATTGGGGCCACAAGTAGGCCCGGGCAGTCAAAAAAAGTGGCTCACATTCGCAGATCGCAACCTTTCACAATACACTGCTTTGTTAGGATCATGGAGCTAAATATTGTCCAACATCTGCAGTAATGAAAGTAATTTTAGCCTTATAGGTCCAGTACCTACATTGGAAATTAACATTCAAATGGAAAAAATATACCTTGGAAGCTCAGAGTTAGGAAAAATACTAGGAACTCATGTTAAATACATTTTTTAACCCTAAGTTTGCTCTGGATGGTATGCTTAATGTCCGCTGTGAAACAGAACATGGCACAGACCTAGACTGCATTTTACACTCACCCTGGGCTTTTTAGATATTCACTTTATTTTTACAGCACTTAAAAGAGGCCCTTTCAATCCTCAGAGACTAGTGAAAGGTGCATCAGTTTTTTTGTTTTACCTGCTGCTAGCATCACGCGTAAGTTCTGACAATGATGCTAGTGTGTAAACGCAAAAATAAAAAAAACTAGTGTCAATTTCCTCACATACATGCAGTTTTATATAGCACGCAAATGGCTCAGAGGCATTGGAGCACTTTACATGAGCATCAGATAACATTACAGAGGGAGAAATAATTTATTTTTGGCCCCTGTAGATTAAGTGATTTGCCCAGGATCACAGGATGTTGAACTGACGCTGGGATTCAAACCCAGTTTCCCGGTTTCAAAGCGGGATAAGGCCACAACCTCTCCCTCTTGAATGCAGGAATTGATTTCTGGCAGGCAAAGGAGAACAGCAGAAACAAATGTATCTCTTCCTGCTCCATGAAGTGGAGGGAGACAAAAATAACCGAAGAGCCCACTTGCTGGCCCACATCACCCCCCCACCACCCGCTCCAGTCCTCTCTCCTGCCCCAGTGCCCTGCAAAGCAAGTGCTAATGATTTCCCATCAGCAGCTCCTTGAGGCCCCTGTCACACCTGGAGGGAACCACTGGGCAGATGCACCTCATTTTGTGACGTCCGGAGCAGCCCGTTGTCATTCTGCCTCTGACAATGAGACTGCTTAATGTACATCTTGTCAAGCTGCTTAGATGTATGCAAAGGCTTTAACCACAGCCTTTGATGTGCCCTTGCGGTGGAGACTGAGACAGCCACAACAAAAACGACCCACCAACAGGCCTCAACAACAGGCCCATTGGCCGATGGCCAATTGTCCGCCTTGCCAGTCCGAGGTTGGCCATTCCAGACAAACCAGCCCCAGCGTGCTATCTGCCAGTTCATTGTAGAGATGTGAACATGTCACCCTCTGGGGCATTTCAGCTAAGTCACTGTGGAATCAGATTGTCCTTTCTAAAAAGGAGATGCACCAAAGAGCATTCATCTAGCCGACTGCACCCCTCCCCACCATCTTTCCGATATTCTCAGCCCATTCAGGAATGAAAATTAAGAGCTAAAGATAAATACATACTGTATTCACCCTTTCCATTGGAAACTTTGCAACTCAAAATATTTCAAATAATCATAATCTTTATAAAGTAACTATTTGAATGAATGGATTAGTGAGTATGCAAGTTAAACAGTGAGTGGTGTCAGAATGAGAAATGGAGTGAATGCATGAATGAATGGGCAAGTGAATGGATTTGTGGGTTTTTGAATGAGCATATGACTGACTATCAAAGCGAGTAAGGGAATGAACAAGTGAGTACATAAGTGAAACAGTGCTTGAACGGCTTGATGAATGAGGAGTGAGTGTTCAAGTGATTGAGCAAGTGAGTTGGTAAGCAGTTGAATGTGGGAATGAGTATGTGGCTGAAGCAGTGAGGGACTGGATCGCAAGTGTGCAAATTAGTGAGTGAATAAGCAAGCAAAAAATCAATTAAAGGGTGAGCAGCAAGTAAGTGAGTGGGAAAGCAAGCAAAATAGAATGGATGTCATTAAGTGACTGAACGATTATGCAAGGGATTGAGGTGAGTGAAGGAGTGAGCAAATGAGTAAGTGACTGAGCAGACGAGTGACTTGGTGAGTGTGAGCTTACAAACAAGTGAATAAGCAAGTGAGTGAGTGAAGCATGAAGTGAGTGAGTGAACAAATGATGACAAACATTTTTAAGTGGGGTCTGAAAAAATTAGTGTGTGAGTGAACAAGTGAGGGAATAAGAAGCTAAGTGAACTAGTGCAAAAGTGTTTGAGTGAATAATGAAATCAGTGAGTGAAAATAAACATTTCTGCAGTGGGGATCCTAGGCAGTGTAACACAGTGAATCCCTTAGTCAGACTGCCTCTACCTCTCCCCAAAACACGAAACGTGACTCAGCATATTCTTCAGAGAAGAATAAATAATAATTTTCTAGAAACACTATCCCTTTATTCATTATTTGACACCATGTTTTGGATTGGGAGCTTTTGGCTAATTCATTTTGCAGCAGACTCCCTAGGCACCCCAAAAAAACCGACAAACAATATCTTCGGAAGACCTGACAGGTTTAATTGTCTGCTTTTATAAAATATATGTATCTAAATGAGGGGCTTTCGGCCAGCCCTCGTCTGCCGCTGGTCTGTATGGTTGTCATTTACACACTTCTTCTGTCCATGACAGCGTTGGGTTTCTAGCCCTGTAAGTGATGAAATTTGTCTGCTCACAAGTGCACATCTGTCTGAAAATTAGTGTGCTTCAGTGTCCAAGCTGGTAGGCCTGTCTTTTAGTCTTCCATTTGCTACCTATAGGTGCCTTTTTATTTCTTTTCTTCTTTTTGAAGCTACAGCTCCAAAGACAGTGCTGTCTACTTGCTCAACACTCACTTCATATGCAGTGTACTGCAACCTGCAGAGCCCCTGCATCTAAACTAGCTGACCATCATGGAATGATACTATCCACACTGTATCATTGTTTTTACCATTGCTAGATGGCCAAAACAGTTCTAACCGGCGGTAAGCTGGAACTATACACAATGGCCCAGATTTATCATACTTTCATGCAGCACAACAAAGCAAGCCACCTTGCTGCACTGCGTGAAAGGGCAGGGATACGCCATATTAAGGGGCCAATTCCGATTTCGGCCGGAAGGGCACCGAACGATGGTCTGAGCCCTTCCGACCGAATCGGAACGTGCCGGCCGGATTCCTTTCCGACCGAGCCATTCTGATGGGCTCGGTCGGAAAGGAATCCGACTGGGATTTCCGGATGGCTTACGACGGGCTCGGAGAGCCCGTCCGCTGTCCGGAAATCCTTCAGTACTCCCCCGGCCGCCTCTTCACGACCCAGGGAGTACGATGGCAGTATTTCACTGCCTTTTCGTGCCGGTCTTTCCGGCACGAAAAGGCAGTCGGTAACTGTCTTTGGGGGACCCCAGTAGGGCCCCCATGGGTGCGAGGCCGCCGAATGACAGCCTGGGGGCACCTATGGTGCCCCTCTGTTGATCCCTGCACCCGGTGGCAGGCACCTTGGGGTGCCGGCCACAGGGTGCAGGGATGAACTGCACCCCTGCTTTCCACAATGCAAGCATGCATTCCGCTCGGAATGCATGCTCCCATTGTGTAGTATACGAGTGCGACCGAACAGGGTTCGGTCGCATCGTACTTGCAGGGCCGTAACCGACGACAGCAGGTCGGTCGGTTACGGCTCCTGACAGATGTCGGACGGACCTGAGTCCGTCCGACATCGGAATCGGCCCCTTAATATTATGTGGCCCATTCCTGACCTTTCCTTACGCTGGCAACTTTTGGCTGCCTAATACCAACGCATGGACCCTTACATCATGATGCAAGGGTGCCTGTGTTGCAGGCAGAATTGTTTTTGTGCAGGAAAGGACACTTTCCTGCACAAAATCAATCCTCAGAGGCATTTTCCTATTTCTACGTGTGCTGCAGAACATGTAGAAAGAGGAAAACGAGGAGAAATAAAGATATTTCCCCTCGTTACTCCTCTGGGGAGGCGGAGATATTTTGATGCATTCCCGGGTCTACTGCTAATGGTAGATCTGGGAATGTGCCAAAATCCATGGGTGGTGCATGGGAACACCCACGCTGCACCCATGGAAAGCATACCATGGCAGAGTAACGCAAGGCAGCAATTTCTGCTGTCTTGCGTTACTCCAGATATATCAAGCCATGCAGGGCTACGCAAGGTGGCCTTGCATGGCGTGATAAATCTGACATTAGTGCTGCGTCGCCCTTGCACCCCCTTGTGTGGCGCTAGGGCATTGCAACACTATGATAAATCTGGCCCAATGTACAATGCCATTGCAGGACGTCCACAACTATGTACTATACCATTGCAAGATGTCCATCTGCTGCTTTGTTTAATTTTGTTATTGTAAGCTTGTGTCTGCCATTTTCAAGCAATAGCATGTTCTATTTTTTCCACTTTTATTCTTTCAATTTATCTTGCTTATGTGGCTAACTTGTGTATGTGTTGTATTGTGGTTGTGTAAGTTGGTGAATGCAAGAATGAAAAAGTAATTTATGGATGCACAAGTGCATGGATGAGTGACAGGGTAAATCTGTGATGACCTATTCAGTGCTTAAACCAATCAGTGACTAAGAAGTAACTTTAAATTAAAAGCAAGACTTATTGGCAGTGCCAATGCTTGTTATTTACCTTTAAGTGGTAGCTGGTCGACTTGCCTTGTTGCACATCTTATCACTCAATTGCGCACACAAGCAAGAAAAGTGTGCACACCAACATTCTATTGCCGCACATGAGAAAGAAAAATTAGAGGGAACATTGCTCTTGATCCACGTGTGAAATCAATTATAAGCCCCGCACAGCTATTTTAAGGAAGTGCACTTTTTATTCACATCATACTTGTAACAAATATATTATTATTTTTGAATAGCGTATACAGAATACGTTTTTATTAAGTTTCACTAAAAGGCAAGGCAGGTATAGCAGAAGCAGCAGGGCAAGCTTTTCTAACACAAAAAAAGCAAATTGACTAAAGGAAGCGTGAGTGGCACTGTGTCTGTGTGTGAGTGTGACAGAGTACTTGGTTATGAAACAGTGCAAGAAATATAGTGAGAATGTGTGTGAGAGAATGTTTGTGTATGGGTGCTATGCGTGCTGCTGGTTTGGCATACTGGAGGTCATTCTCAACTTATGGACAAGGGCACTAATCGCATTTGGATGGGATGTGTTACCTATGGCAAACTGTAGGCCCTGACATGCTTCTATGAAGATACCATCATTGGCTGTGGGGACTCGAACTGCCTAACTGAGAAAGCTGCTAACCCAGCCATACGCAGCAGCTGGTCTCACAGAACACGCGCCACCACACCTGGTGTCTCTGACATGATGCATGTAATTCTTAGCATGTGGGGTGAAACCATAGCAAAATGTTGGGACTGATATTTGAGGTAACTCTTGTCATAAGATTTCCTGCACTTATTTTAAAGGGGGATGTCAATGGCAAAATGCTGACCCTTGTATACCAGAGGGAATTTTTAGAGTTGCCTATGACTGTGGATGAAGTATTCATGGTACATTTCTGGCACTGTCATATTGAATGTACTCTTTGGCATAAGGGGCTCACCCATGAAAAAATGAGGACCTTGGTATAGTGGAAGTTGTTTTTTACTTAAAACATTTGAAAAAAATCAGATTTACTCCTAGGAAAGGCCTGGCTTCCCTGGTGCACTATGAAAGTACTGAAATATTTAATTAAATCCCTACAAGGGTCTTCAGTTTTTAGAAATTTGATCCAAACAATTTCAAAAAATTCTCAGGGGAGAAGTCTACTCTCCCTTAAATCATCTACAAGAAATCTGTTAAATTGTTTTGCCTGCTGGGATTCGGGGGAAGTATTACACCCCACCCCTTATATCGATCTTTTTCCTCATATAATGGCTAGAGGTTAGCTCTGACCCCATTTCTGGAAATGTTTGTCCTGCCCCATTGCTGGGAACAGGACTGGCTTTAGGGCGGTGTGACCAGTGCAGCCGCACCTGGTGTTGACTTTGGTGGGAGGTACTTTGTTGAAAAATAATTTTTGGTTTAAAAGCACATGAACTTCCTTGTGCATAAGGCAGTTTTCAGGCAACAATAAAAATGTCAAGATAACTCTGGTGATTAATGTTTCTACTAGTGAGCGTTTGGAATTTTGGCTAGTGGAAGTTTTGGCTCATCGTAAAGTAGGGCAAAGGGTTAATGTGCCTGCTGCAAAAACGTGTGTCATGCAGATCACAGAACTGAGTGTGAGTGAACTATGAGTAGCACTATAAACAAAAAATACATGATTTTTCCACATTTGGTCTAATTACTTTGTGAATGTAAATAAAAATAAAGCATACTTGCAAACTGTGGCTACATGCCTGCCTTTCTCAATGTTTCACTTCAAAACGATGCAATTGCATTCATTCAATGGGTGTACAGTCTCACGCAACGGGCGATTTGTTTAGGGTCACTGGAAAGTCCACATGGTTGTCCCCCCCAGAAATTTAGTGTCTCCTACGCCCCTGTTGCCATGTACCTTTTTTGTTTGGCTTCCTGTTTGGCTTCTTTTGTAAAGTGCACTGCCACCCGAATGGGATGTAGAATGTGCTTTATAAAAATAAAATAAATAAATATCAGTTGAAAAGCCAGTATCTTGAATTTAGGCACTAAATCCGAGCGAGTACAACAAGTTTACTATGTTGGTTTTACTGGCCATTCTACATCTCACATGGATTAGGAGAATGCAAAATGTCAAAACAAGTTTGGAGTTGTTTGTTTTCCCATCCAGATGGTACCTGGCCTGGCTGTTCTGGAGGAAATATTCCTACTGGAACAGGACCACATCTGATTTTCATTTGTCTGGTCTTTGTCTGGAGCAGCATAGTGGGCAAAAAAGTGATGGACTGGAATGCCACCTAAGTAAATAACTGCGACTAAGGGGCATCGCGTTTCTCGGCTCGGGGCTCACAGCTAAATTTCCGCAGGCCCCCGCGGCCCCCACCCTCCCTGCTCAGCGGTAACTGTAAACCGCAGACTGCAAGCTGCAACCTGTCTATGCTCCGTTGTGCTTTTGGAGCCTTTGCTTTGCTGGAGCTTTTCGTCACGAGCTGAGACCTGCTGCTGCCGCCGACTGACCATGGGCTTACCCTGCCTGGATTTCGCCCTTGTATCAGCAGCCAGTAGCCAGCAGCCTGCACCCTGCCTCTGCATTTTTTTCCTCGCTCTTTCAACTGGCCCTCGGACCCCGGCTAGTTGGGGTGGACCATTGTGGCTCGTTACCTGCTCCCGCTCCTGGTTGGTGCTGGTGCGGTGCTGTGTGGAGCTGTGGGGCAGCGGCGTTTGCAGAGTCAGCGGAGGCAGAGGCAGGCAGAGGCAGACAGCTGAGACTTGGCTGCCGGAGGTGGCTCAGCAGGCAAACGCGGAGGACCCACCGGGGGATTAATGGTTAGTGGTAAGTGCACCCATTAGTAAGTGATTCCACTAGTTGAAGTACCCTGCGCAACAGGATAAACCGTGTCTAGGCTGCTAAACTTAAGCTGTTTTATACTGCAATATTGTGAAAACCGCAAAAATCGCTGAAAACTGACTTAAATTGTAATTGCCTACTTTTCAAAAATCCAGGAGAGCCAGACAGACAGACGTCTTGATACCCCGATTCACAGGCTCTCCCTGCGTCAAGGAGGGTTGGGCAATTCACAAGATTAGCGAGTGGGACAATCTAGCACCCTACCTGCATAAAATAAAGGGGGAGTATTAATTGGAGTATTAATTGGAGTCGACTAATAGAATAAGAATAATAAGAGCTACCGAAGCGACGGATAAAGAGGCCAGTAGCCCGCCCGGCTCGATTTAAACCAGCCAAGCCAAGCCTTCAGCAATGCGATCAGGCAGGGTGAGGAAGGCCCTGGGAGATAAAGCAGTCATAAAAAAGGGAATTGCCAAAGGGAAAAAAGGCGACAAAGCGTAAAAAGGTGGAACAACCGCAACAAAGAGCCCTTTAATCTCTCCTATTGCGTCTCTGTTTGAAAAATCAATACTAAATAAAAAACAGTTGCAAAACTCAAGACTTCAATTTCTAAAGGATCCTAGTTCATCTCTATGTGCCACATTTGGTGAAACGTCAGGGCTCATGACCCCTTTGGCTCCCCAAAAGAAAGCACAATGGATATACCAAAGGGGGAGAGTCCAAATCAAGAATCCATCTTAAAGAAACCAACTGAAATCTTCAACCAAAACACCATTGAGGTAAAGGAGTCAAGAAATCTAATAACAGAAATAGAGAATCAAGACAAGGAAAATCCAGTTGGGACACCTCCTTCACGTAATATCATTGTAAGTACAGCAGTGGTACATGCAAAGGGAAATGATAGTGGCGCTAGGGTGGATCATCAACACATCATTCCACGACTAGCCTCAGGTACAATTCACGGCGAAAGCAACGGGGAAAGCACGCTCTACAGCGTAGCAACAACGTGTAAAACCGGTTTTCCGGTTAGAACAAATAAATATTCCACACACACCGCTGAGCAAGGACATGAATTTAGTCATTATGACTCGGACTCAAACATGGAAGACCTAGTACATCTCTGGTCAGACAACAGACTAGCATCAACTAATTTGGAGTTCTCATCCGCGAGTTTACATGCGGAAGGTATATCGGAGTCAAAAGCGGAAGTGGATGTAGATGAAAACGATGGTGCGGAGTTGACCATCTCATGGGTGAGTAAACGGATGAGTAAACCCTCGGAAGATTTACAAGCGGGAACTGGAGAGGACGAGGGACGGGAAGAGGGAAATAAATATATGCAAAGATCTAATCACATGGACGAAAAATATAAATCCCCTGTCCACAGAATCAAAACTCAATCGACTTCAACGGATAAGCCTGGAGATATACCAGAACAAGGGACAATTAATCTCGAAAATAATAAAAATGGGCAAACAGAATTAACTTCATCAATACTGCGGGCTCTGCAAATGTCGACAGCAACTTTGATAATGCAGTCGGATAAACTGGACATACAGATTGATTTAATGAATATTATCGCATCATACATAGCAGGAATAAATACAAAACTTGAAGATTTAACAAAGTTAATAAAAAGAGTACAATCAGTCTATTCACCACAGGAATCAACTTGTACATGTGGTCCTATACTAGACAAATTGGGTTTTTTACCAACAATAATGGAACAGATACTCAGTTTAAATAAGCGTTTGGTTTTACCGGCTGTGAATCTTGAGTCCGCAATTATATCAAAAACAGATGAAGATATAACTCAAACTAAAGTGCAGGTGCCCAAGAAAATGAACCAGGAGCTAAAGCCAAAACCTCAAGATCCCTCTAAAGAGAGGGTGGAACTAAAACAAATAAATCAGAGTATTATTTTTGAGCAACTTGTAAAACCTAGGCCTCAATCTAGAAGGCAGAAAAAGAAGGAACGAAAGGCGAGAAACAGGTCAAACGATCTAAACCCCGCGAAAACACAAAATTATATCCAATCTTTATTACAACAGCGGAAGAGGAACACGAAAATTCATTACAAGATTGTGTCTCAAGTAATAGAAATACCTCTACTAAGGAAACCAAAGTTATAAATAAGGAAAATCGGAAGACCCCAGCGGTCATACTAAAAAGATAAACACAAAGGAAATCAAGGAATGCTCGCAAGAATCCTCCACATGCCCCACTAAAACTAGGCCAGAGACACAACACATTGTAGGAGCAGCAAAACAAGAAGACAGCAAAAGTTTACACAAAAAGGTAAATATCACAATTAACAGCAATGAGCATGGAAATTATGATCAATCAGGACTGTCAGGGCTTCATAAAAAGACACAAGGGAGGAGTCACATAAGGAGAAGGACGACTACGAGGACAATTCAAGTACATTTAAACGCTGCGTGACAGTTAAACAATGCGCGCAGCTAAGAGATCAAGATCAGAGGGCGGATCTAATGGTATCTAGTAAACCTTACGATAGTAAGGCTTGGAAACCCATTGTAAGAACAATTACATATGCAGACAAAGTAAATATGACTTCCTCAACTTGTCATCAAGAAAAAGAAGAGGGAGCACAATGTCCTCCAGTATCACCTTTAGAGGCAACACAAACTAATCAGCAACATCCCCATAACTATAATTATCAACTAAGCATTTGCATTCCCACCCAAGCTAATATTCAGAGTATGGAAATGGAGAACGAAGAGATAGGAAAGGGAATGTCAATCTGCACCTCGGAAAATCATCAGCTAATATGGTACCCAGAGTATGAAACGCAAGGATATTGTGATATTTTAAATAGGGGCAATATTCTGAAACTCTTGGCTGAAATTGAGGAACTTAAACACATAAAATCCTCTGATCTTGTAGCAGTCCAATTTCTCCCGGGAGAAAACAACACAACTAAAGAATGAACTTTGACAACATGGCAGACACCAGAGCTAGTAAAGTTGATACGAAACAGCTCAGAACAATTTTCTTTCTGGGGTATACAATTAAAAGAACCAGTAAGACCGCGTTATCCATTCCCCTTGAAAGTAAATGAGAAGCTCGTCACGAACAGGATAATAAATCGTAAGATCCCTCCTGCACATGTATATTCAATTTTACATAATGCAAAAGGAAGGAGTGATGTTGTCCATACTGAGATTAGATCAGCAAACAGAATAGAAGGGGTTTCCGAACAAAGTCAAGGCCAGTGGAACTGGCTACCCAGTATTCTGAGCAACCAAAATGGAGTCTGACATAAGAGAACCATGGCCTCAACACTCGAATTAAAAGCAATACACATGCTATCTTGGAATATAGCAGGAGCTAAGCGACTGCTTGTCGAAGGCCTCCCACTTAAGGAATGGGAAGATTGTGAAATTATAGCCCTGCAGGAAACTTGGTCGATTGAAGAAATACCGATAGAAGGTTACATCCATTATACAGTACCTGCGGAAAAGTGCAAGTATTATGGAAGGGCAGTAGGAGGATTGATAGTATATGTTTCGACATCTTTAAAAATAATCACGGGGGCGTGGCCAAGATGGCGACGAGGTAGAACGCACTGCTCGGAGCTCCTGCCCGCCGTCCGCCCGATACAGCACCTACAGGTCCCCGTGAGGCACCGAAATAGCCTGAGGCACCGTAGAAGTGCCCCACCGGTGGGAATCTACCCACAGCAGTCCCGAAACTCCGACCAACGCAGCGGCTCGGCGGGGGATCGCGAGGGAGCGTACCCGACCTCCCCTTGCCGCCGCCTGGAGGCGGCCTCAACAACGCGGTGGCCCGGAGTCCGGGTCATCGAGGCTAGCTGCTTGGAGCCCAGCCGCCTCACAGGCAACTCGGCTGCCTTGCGAGTTGCCCAGCACCATACCTGGCTGCCTGCGACCGCCGGCCTGGACCCGCCTCGGAGGGCGCTGAGGCCGGAGGCGTAACCGCACCCTCAGCCCTGGGCCTGACACTGCCGATGGAGAAGACCGGACCCTGCGGAGGAGACCAACTGCGACACGACCCGACTGGATGGCGCTCATCGGCTGGTGCGGGTTGAGCCCGGTAGAGGTGAGTGAAGGACTCAGCAGCGCACAAGGCCGCGAAGATCCCCGGCCTCAATTTTGGAATCACGCGCCCGTGGGGCGAGGGTCGAGACTTGGAGGACTTTTGGCCCTCCCGGACGGAGGCCTCACTACACCGCACCCGGTCCCCGGCCCTGGCCCCCCACAATTGAACATATCACCGGCTGGACACGTCACCAGCACCGGCACCTCGCGGTGCACGTGGATGGGGGCCTGCTTTTATACGACACCTATGCCTGCAAGTAGCCGGTAAGCGGACACCTTTTGCTACCACGCTGGGGGTGGAACCGGGCGGCACAGGACGGGATTGCCTCAGCACTTCAGTGGGCATCGGACACGCCGCAACTAGGCGCCCACACCTCGTGGTCGGACAGAGGTGCCAGAGAGTTGGGGCCTGCTCGGATTGTTCTGGCCCTAGACCCTATTAATTCATCACCCGGCCCAACAGAGGTCACTTTGGCCCTAATCTCATGGACCCGCATGGCTGCCTCACATAGAAGCAACGGCCACACATAGGGCCTGCACTCAGCAAACCTGTTGGGGTTGGGTCCGTGCCTCTGCCCTCGCCTCGGGGACACCGTCACAGCAGTCGGCGGCGGAGCTCCACGCTTGCATACAGTAGAGGCACAGAGCGCGAGCTGCTCGGCTAGCGCCCACATTGGCCTGCCACACCAACTGTCTAGCTGTGGCCTCTCCTCCATCTTTATCTTGCACGACAGCTCAACGGGGTGAGCCGGAGGAGCATGTCCTCTGCCAGGACGAAGAAAGTGAAGCCCCTGAAAGATATTTTTGGACGTTCCCAATCCATCCCTAATATGGCGACTGCGGCTCCCAAGGCCCAGACACCGGGGCAATCCGCAAATCCCGGAGATGAGCCTATTACGAAGGCGTTCCTGGAATCGCTGTTCCTCACACTCAGGGCGGACCTGCAATCCGTGAAGGATGATCTCACAGCCGAGATGAGGGAGATCCGCAGAGATGTGGATGACGTCGGGGATCGAGTGGCTGCCCTAGAGGAGAAGAATGACACCGCCGCGACCGAGTCAAACATGCTTCAACAGGAGGTAATCCGACTACAGGATCAGCATGTTGGCATCCAAACTCACCTGGAAGATTTGGAAAACAGGTCCCGCAGGCATAATATTCGGATTCGGGGAGTGAAGGCATCGGAGGACACTAGAGATCTCTTTGCATTTGCCAAAGGCCTGTTCCACCACATCCTAGATAGTTCCCACGAGGCTGAGATTGTCCTAGATCGAGCGCACAGAGTCGGACCACCCCGGGCGCTTAACGCTCCCCAGGCAGATATTCTTGTATGCATCCAGGACTTTAGAACTAAAGAGACCATTCTCACCAAGGCAAGATCTCTCCACCCCATCTCTTTCCAAGGGCACTCTCCAGTACTCTTCCAGGACTTGGCCCTAATCACGCTTCAGCGCCGCCGGCAATTCCGCCCTGTGACTGAACACCTCCGACAACAAGGTATTTCATACTCTTGGGGTCATCCCTTCCGGCTCATTTTTCGTCATAATGGCAAGCTCCACCAGCTCCGATCACTCACACGCTCTTGCCGACTGTTGGGCCTCCCTGCACCGAGTGATGAAGACGACCAGCGGAGTGCCAGCCCGGGGCCTGAGATCTCCCCGTCGGGTTGGCAGCGACAGAGCCGACGGAGGCGCGTCCGGAAACCGAACAGGACAGAAATAGCTAAGAGTCAACAGGCAGCCCTTACTTCTGCATCGGAGGCTTTAGCCGGAACCAGTTCTAGCGCCAAATGAAGAGCCGGGGGCCAGCGATCTCCTTTTTTTCTCTGACTGTCCCCCTTTTGATCTTGGGCGGGCGGCGGGAGGGGCCGAGACTTCCTGCCTGGCCACACTATGGACCCCATTACGTTGTTCTTCTGGTCATCTCGGGATGACGGACTGTTGACTCTATTTGCTTCAAATGTTTGTTTTTGTATTGTGTTGGGGTTTTATTTTCAGAGGGTTTTTTGTGTTCTTTGGGTTTGGGTCCCCTCGTCCACCCCTTCTTTGAGCCACAAGGGACACTCGCCGCAAGTTCATGGGCCTCCTCTCCCTACACTTCCCCACCTGACGCGAGATGCCTCATACGACATAGCTTTCAATCTCCCCCGAACCTAGATGTCATACAACTCTCTTAAAATTCTTACTCTCAATGTGCGAGGCTTAAATAATCCGGTCAAGCGTAGAGCCGTCCTTCACTATCTGGAACACTCCAGAGCAGATATATGTCTCTTGCAAGAGACCCATCTCCTCCCCAAGGATCACCACAGGCTGAAATCACGCGCTTTCCCTACACAGATGTTCTCCTCTAATCCCACCAAGTCAGCCGGGGTCGCCATATTAGTCTCCCGATCCTTTCAGGGTAGAGTGATACAGAAGGAGGCTGAGATCAGGGGCCGACTGCTCACATATCAGTTTCTGATGGGAGGGGTCTCCTTTACAGTGGGATCCATATATGCACCTAACGAGGGGCAAGACAAATTCTTCCATGCCGCACTCACAGAGGCACCGGCCACCACAGAACGACGCCTTCTTTTAGGGGGCGACCTGAACCTTGTCCTTGATAACGTTAACGATCGCTCCTGCCAGAGGACAGGCCAGACTGGCGCTCTATCACCTGCTGGACAGGCCCGCCTCCAGGACCTGGGGTTCACGGACCTTTGGCGCCATTTTCACCCTCACAGTCGAGCTTACACCTTTTATTCAGGAGCGCACAAAACATACGCTAGGCTGGACTATTTTCTTGGCTCTTCCCCCCTGCATGCGCTTGCGACTGACACCGAGATTTTAACAGCTTCTCTTTCAGACCACTCCCCGGTCATTGCCACCTTTAAGTTCCCGCCAACACGGCAGCCTCTCCGGCACTGGCGCCTACGTGATACCTTGCTCCATCGCGCCTCCACAGTAGAACAGATTCAGAAAGCCATCACAAACTACCTGGCCCTTAATGCCAACTCAGACACCTCCCTAGCGACACAGTGGGCGGCCCTAAAGGCAGTTATCCGGGGGGAATTTATAGCTATATCCACAGCCAACAACCTGGAACGTAGTCGTAAACGGGCCGAACTCTCTCAAAGGGTCGCGGAGCTGGAGCAGATACACCAGTGCACCGGTGCCTCCCGGGCATGGCGTCAACTATGCATAGAGCGGAAACAACTTGCAGCACTAGATCAGGATAGGGCCGAATATGCGGCCCTCCGTCTCTGTCATTCATACTACACGGGTGGTGATAGATGTGGCCGCCTTCTAGCCCACAAATTACGAGAGGCCAGACAGAGGCAAGGTGTTCAGGCCATCCGTACACCTGGGGGCGAACTTGTTACCGACGATGCGGAGATAGCGGAAGCTTTTCGAGACTTCTACACAGGGCTCTACTCGGGTGACCCACTAGATGCCTCTCATAGCGCCGATTATCTGGCGGCGGCACACATACCCTCCCTTACCCAGGCCCAGGCCGACCATCTGGATAGGGACATTGGGACGGAAGAAGTCATAGCAGCGATCTCTCGCCTTAAGGTGGGCAAATCACCCGGGCCAGATGGCTACTCGGCGACCTTCTATAAAACATTCTGCAACCAAGTAGCCCCTCTCTTGAGGGACTTATTCAACACCTTCGCACAGACCGGGGCCATCCCGGAGGAGATGCTTGAAGCGTCAATAGTGGTTATCCCGAAACCCGGGAAGGACAAAACATCCTGCGGCGCATACAGGCCGATCTCTCTACTGAATATAGATATTAAACTCTACACTAGCATACTGGCGACCCGCTTGGCACCCTATATGCCCCAATTAGTCGAGCCGGACCAAGCAGGTTTTATTCCACAGAGACAAACGAGTGATAACACCAAAAGAGTGCTGCATTTGATCGAAAAGGCGTCTCGCACCCAGGGAGAATACATGCTGCTGGCCATCGACGCAGAGAAGGCCTTTGACAGGGTACATTGGCCATACCTGGAGCAGGTCTTGGCACAGGTCGGCATCGGTGAGAAACTCCGCACCCGGATCCTCAATTGCTACCGCTCACCTAGGGCAACAGTTCGGGTGAATGGTCAAACGTCTACTCGCTTTCCCATAGGAAGAGGCACCAGACAAGGGTGCCCTCTTTCACCCCTCCTATTCGCACTATATATGGAGCCGTTGGCATTGAGGATCCAACGCCACCCTCTTATCTCTGGAATCAAATTCGGAGGGGACGTACACACCATAAGCCTATATGCGGATGACATCCTACTTTCCCTTTCCAACCCGATCCCTGCGCTGCGAGCCCTCTTCATTGAAATGCACTGCTTCGCGCAGGCTTCGGGATTTAAGATTAACATGGAGAAGTCGTGTGCACTCAACATCTCCCTCTCCCCACATACTCTAGCTAATCTGCAGGAAGAACATCCCCTGCATTGGTCAACCTCCTCAATACCATACCTGGAAATTCAATTAGCCTCCTCCATACCAGCTACAGCTGAAGCCACTACTCGGTACTCCGCGCACACGTACGTAAAGAATTAGGCCGTTGGAAACACCATACTCTATCCTGGTTAGGCAGAATAGCGGCTACCAAGATGACCATCCTTCCACAGATCCTGTATCTTTTCCGGGCCCTTCCTCTTCGCCCTCCCGTGGGCTGGATACAACAGACCCAATCAGACCTAGCACAGTTTATTTGGCAAGGCCGCAAGCCCCGGTTTAAGCATGCGATAGCGATCCTTCCGCCGGGGGTGGGGGGTGGGGGCCCCGGACCTTCAACTTTATTTCTATGCTTCACAGCTTCGCTATTTAGTGGAATGGCATCGCCTAGAGTCAGAGAAGTACTGGTTGTTCCAAGACCAGGCAGTGGCAGCTATGCCTTTGCAAGGCATACCTTTCCTCCGTAAATCGCATAGGCCACCCAATCTTTATGCATCACATATCACAAACACGGTTATGGAATCCTGGGATCGCACTAACACGGCCCATAATTTGACCACCTTCCCCTCCCCTCTCACACCACTGTTTGATAACCCAGAGTTCCAACCTGGCATGGACGCTAGAGCCTTCTCTGCCTGGCGCCCCACCTCATGTCGGTCATTAGGCCACCTTTATGACCTGGAGGGGATCATCCCATTTCCACAACTCAAAGCAGATTATGGCCTCCAGGAATCGGAACGCCTGCCCTACCTGCAGCTCCGACATTGGGCACTTCACCAACACATCAGACCTGAGGCTCAGCGCCTTCTGACCCCTTACGAGAAATGGCTCATTACCCGCACTTCCGATAAAAAATCATTTCTGATCTGTATAAAATGTTACTAACATCCTCTACACATACCTATAACGCTGGCCGGACACGGTGGGAGCGAG